>CM053792.1:91963293-92563293 GCA_028749045.1 Cupressus sempervirens
AAATATCTCACACTATTCAATTTGATTATTGAAACCCCTTATATTCAAAACAAAACTTAAAGGGTATTCACCCAGTGAACCAAGGTCATATTATGTGTGTTCGTGGCATACTAAAGAATACCCCTTTTTTTAAACGTAGTGCCCCAAACTTCATTTTTTGTCACCCCCCTTTGACACTCCCCCAATACACACCCCTTTTCCTCTATAAACCCTCTTAATCCCCTATTCACCCCACCCCTCAATATAAGCAATATATTGCCCATTTTAAACCCTCCAATAGAAACTTGTGTGTTAGGGTATTGCCCCATTAGCGAAGCCCCCATGAAAAAATCCCAAATATAATTCTACACTAAAACTAATAGTTGTTTGAAAACATCTAAGAAAATCTAAATTGAAAAAGTATAACTTTGAGAGCTATGCTAGTCAACTATGACTTATTCCAAACATACATTGCTTACATGTCCAAGTCTCATTAGCCACCAATGGCATTTTTATTTTCCCAAATCTTTGCATAATCTTGACAGATGCATCACAAAGTATGATTAAGATAAAGCAAGTATTGTTATACTTCATTCATATAATACAATGTACATATTTATCAATATGAATGATTTCTTAGAACCCAAAGGGCCAGTGTAGTTGGATAAGGGCCTTGGATTTGCCCCATATAGGTTCTGAGGTTGATTCTCTCTACCTTAATTAACTTGGTTGTTTGATGGGTTTAAGCCCCATCAATAGCCTTCTGGAGGCTAGTCTCGCCTCAAATCACTCTCTTGTTGCCCCAACTTGGCACAAAATGTAAACCGAAGGAAAAGTGTGGGTGGTATCACTTGGTTGAGTTGCAATTGTGCTAAGCACAATGGGGATATCTCTAAACATCTAAAACAATTGAATGATTGCCTAATTCATATCGAGATGAGCTTTTAATGTATCTAAAAAATATGAAAATGTAGAATATTACTATATTAGATTTGACTATTGTGTAAGATTATATAAGAGTTACACTCTCATAACCACACCAAATGTCTCAAAATGAAATTTGGTTTGATTTGACAACATATTAAAGATACAATGTAAAACTCAAATATTATTCTACCTAATATCAACTAATAGATGTTCAACTATGAGAATTATTATACGAGATTTGACTATAAGATTATGTATAAGAGTGTTACACTTTTAAAACCATACAAAATGCCCCAACATAACATTTGGTTTGATTTGAGAACATGTAAAAGGTAAGAATATACAACTCATATATTATTCTGCCAAATATCAACCATAGATGTTGGATTATGCTAACTTTATCTTTAATGGTCATCTTGCATTGCAACATTAGACTTAAGATGTGGATTATGATTATTCATAGCAATTTAACCACTGAAGTATCCAAGGGTCATAGCTAGCTTTTTGCCCATGTTAATTTCAACGTTGTCTTCGTTGAGCCATATCTTTTTTTAACAATATAAGATTTTCATAGTTCATTATTTAATTTATTGATATTGCTTCAGGATTCAAATGTGTTTTTTATTTTCATCAACACTTAGATCATAGTTTGTGATCCATGCATATATCAATACATATGCATGATCCATACATATCTTCCTTTCTATACATATCAATATGGTCATGCACTAAATTAAAGGCAGGTTCTTTTTTAAAGCATGTTATCTTCTTTAAAGCCTCACTTGCTATTATTATTTAACTCTAAATGTATGTTCTTTATGTCATCTAAATATGATAATAATATTTGAATACTTATTTATGTAATTTTTTCCATTACAAGATCTTCACCAAGTCATTTGTGGTTCACCATATGCCATTGGAGATCCACTCTTTAGCGAGGTCAACCATTAGAAGCTTCTCCTTTCTTATGAGACTTTCCATTGTTAGGATCTCACCTTTTTCAAGGTCCACTAATTCTTTCTATATAGGAGAAAGGATGTGGGCAAGTTCTAATACTTGTAGTTGTTGATTTAATGTCTACTTATTTTGTAAGCATTCCACCAAAACTATGACTCAAAAGTGTTATTGTTGATTATAACTATCCATAATTAAATGAAATGTATTGCTTTGCTATAAAAAGCAACCAATCACATCACTTGCACAAGAATGAATCTTCCTTTTACATGACTATTGGTCTCACCTATTTTGGACTATTTTGGATACCTTGACAAAAAGTGTTATAATGTGGCATCCTCTAGAATGTTCTGGCTTTCAAACCTTAATTATAAAGATGGACTTTCTTATGAATGGTTCATTAGGCACAATACTCGGTGAGGGTTTGCAAATAGGTTGCACCCAGAGTAAGTTTAACCATGGAGGGAGTTAAGCGTTTAAAGATGGAATCTTGTGAATACTAGTTATGAAACATAAGTCAGTAAGTTTGACTAGAAAATTATACAAATAAATCATACTTGCCAAATAAACTTTTATAAAATATTAAGAATAATCTGAACATTTTGAAAAATGCTACATCATGATAATCTCAAAATTTATTTATCAAACTTAACCTCATGAATTTCTAATCTTGGAAGTCATTTCTGATTGATTAAAATAGTTTCTCTGCTTTCTTTTTCTACCATTTTGATCTCTGTGTATTTTCGAAGTTTCAGTGTCACATGTTTGCTTTGATTTTGGTTTGTAATGTCAATCTTCTGTACTGTTCCTGATTTCTAACAAGTCAATAGTTTTTATTCTACATTAGTTATAAAATAAACCTCTGGTTTTATAGCATATATAGTTTCATTAGCTATGTTTATGTGGTATGAATGTTACTCTCTACATTCTTACTGCATAGTAGCATACTGCTATAAGGTTGATCTTGAAAATCCATTAAGAGACGATATACAACTCTGATACAACTCTGATCATTCCATTTCATATCTGGTTTCGGTGATAAGTAAACTAAAAAAATTCAACTCCTGACGGCAGAATTGTTTAAAAGCTCGCCATCGACTCCGCTGGGGATCGAACCCAGAATCTCTGGTTTCGTAGACCAGCGCCTTATCCATTGGGCCACGGAGTCTTGCACGGAGTTGGTGCCAACGACAATTTTATTATTCGGTTTACCATAATTTAACATGACCACCACTCTAGCATTGTCACTTATGGTTCATATATGGTACACTTCCAAATTTGATGTTTAAAAAAATGTCCTCCTCCTCAATTTCAAGTCCTATATAACATTCAACTTACTCTTACAAGCACTTGTACTTGGAAAAGGTGTAAGGGGTATGTCGATAGGTTGTATAAGTACAAGTATCGTCCACCAAAATATTGTATGGTAAAAGTGTTGCTTGTACCATTTCAATTAAGTCTTAACATTTTATTTTATTTTGTATATTTTATCACAACTACACGAGTCACAAAAGAAAGAAAGTAGGAAACCAATGTTTTGTTTGAACAACAATAGATGGAAATAAATCCATATCTTGCGTAAATAAAGCATACTTTTTATCCATTGCATTCGGCTGGAAAAGTAACAAAGTTGATGCATTGTAGGCTCACTCATTCCACAATTAGTATGCATGAAGAGAAAAAGTGGAGTATAGAATAAAAGCAAGATTAGATGCATCAAATTGCAGCAGTGAAGAACATACAACATACTTAACATAGACAAGCATCATGAATCAATAGAATGGCACACAGATAATTGAATCTATAAATCAACAACAAGGGCAAACTACAACAATTGCAACACAACACCTTCTAACAATATTGGAGTCAAAAGTACAAGTTACTTATAATATTGGGGAAAAAATGAATGAAGTTTTTAAAGTGTCATTGTACACCAACCTTTGTTACCAAAAGTTGCATCGAAGTGAGGAACATCCAATTATGATGGATTTTATGTACATTGTTCAGAGATAGTGTTGAGTTGGTAGCTTAATGAAAATAAGTGTAACAATGAAATATTTGGATCATAATGAGTCATATGATTTGTCTGTCTTCACCATTGGGTTGAATCTATAGAAGATATTTAAAAATGTTAGACCTTGAAATATGGTTGTACAAAAAAAATGGTGTCATAAAACTATCAAAGTGGGTGCAGAGTAGATAAGAAATACCTGAGCACCATGCAAGAAAAATTGTAGTCAAGCCTCTTCTTTCTTTCTGATAATGTTGTATGTTTTTTTATTAAAAAATTGTAGTAGCGTTCAAAAAAGAAGTAGGTTCAATACAAAGGCATTGTATAGAATTGACTCTAGAGACCTCTGCAAAGGTGAGGCCCTGCCTTTCAGTTTTTCCTATGTCAACGGTGTCCCTATTTAGGGTAAGACCTTGAGATTTGTGGATAGTGATAGCCCAAGCTATAGTTAGTAGTAGTTGTGTGTGTTTGCCATGGGTAATGGGTTCTATTGGAATAGTTTGTGGATGATGTCCATCCCACGGTGGGCCACAATAGTCATGGAATTCTATAGTAACATATGTCGATAACTGTGGGGGCTTAAAGTCAAGGGGATAAACAATATCTTTGACCTATCCTAGAGAACCATTGATAAAGCCAACTTCTATTCATAGGTTCACAGTAAGCATAATACATTGAGACTTACATATTAAAACTTCTTCGAAAAGTTGGTCATCATTATCAAGTTTTAAAGATTGACATTGTGAATTCAATGTAACATAGAGTGCAATAGGTACATGCAATACTTCTAGGCATTTCCTATTATGGAGGCTCACTTGTTCATTGGTAGAAAACAAATGTATTGCTTGGTCAAACTCTTTTTTTTCAATGACACTAAGGTGTTTGTTTTTGTGTCATTAACAATTGCCAACCAACCTCTGTTGGTTCTGTGCTACACATATTTTGTAATGTTGTATGAAAACTTAATTGCATTGGATCTTCACCTTGTTGTTAGAATATGGTATGAAATGTTACAACAATATTTAATGTGTACCATAGATTTAGTGCATTTGTGTGATGCATAGAGAGGCTTGTTTATAACTGGCAAGAGTTGGGAAATGTCTCCTATAAGAATTATAGAAATGCCACCAAAGGGAAGATGTTTTTGATGGGGTATTGCTTCCCATAATTGAGTATCAATTTTTAATATTAGCTTTGATCCAACGAAGCTCATCTCATCAATGAGAATGTGACATATAGTTTTCACTTTTTCTTGGAATATTGTCAAAGTTTTTCCTAGTAATGGTTTCATTTCTCTAATTAGAATTTTAAGGGTTGCATGTATGGTTGATGATTCTATATTAAAGGTTGCAATTCTAGTTGGAGCCAAAAAAGGCACAAACTTACACGTTCTAGACTATAGGCCTAAAATGAATTCCTTATGCAATTGATTGGATAAGACTTGCACGTTCATGTTGTTCCTTGTATAACAATGTAAGAAGGTTGTGAGACATAATTTGCTAAGTAGTGGTCCTCAATGAGGGAAAGGGCTTTTTTTGGTTGAGGCGAGAGAGTAAATTTTTGGTTGAAAAAAGTAGTGACACAATAATGTTGCGATTGAGTTAATCCATTCCTATATACAAATTGAATAGCAGTTTCATGTAAGTGTGCTCTTCCCACTTGTTATTGTTGTCAAAATCACGTTTTCCCAAGAGGTCAATTTTGTTTAAGATAACACTATTAAAAAGAACCATTTGTGACAATACCTCCCACTCATTCATCTAGTACAATATTATCTCTTTCCATATCACAATTGTATAAGTTATCATCTTCAAATAAAGCATCAATTACCTTTGAACAATCTACATGCTAGAAATTATAGGTTTCTAATTTCATGCACTTCTAATTCATAATGATGTCTTATTTGGTTAGACCAATATCTTGGCCCATTGCTCCAAATTTTTTGTATAGGAGTAGTTCACTCCAACAAAATAATTCAAAATGTTTAGAGCTTTCTTTTGGTATAAAATTTATTTTGGGAGAGACTTGGACTATTTCTTTCTCCTTCGCAAAAATCTATTTGCATCCTCTATGACTGGCAAAATACATGTAAGATCTTGTCAATTCAATTAGCATAACTAATTCTAAGTGATATGGACATTGTAAGTAGGCTTGTATGTAGGTAGATTTTAATCCATTCCCATTGTTTGTGCATTTAAGGTGGTGCAATATCTTCTTACCAACATTGAGCAACATAAACTAGTGGTTGCAAATAACAATAGGCAAGTTTTGTAGCACATGACAAGTTTCTTGTGCACTAATATCTTTCTTAGCAACAAGTTGGGCCATGAAATTTTGGTATGCTTTGATAGCATGATCTTGTAGGCTTGCATCTAAGAAAAATCTTGCCAACATATCAAAACAACTTTTAGTTTTTTCTCAACTTTGGATGCATATTTGGCAATGTATTTTAGAATAAGTTGTTTGGAGGTAACAAGTTGGAAATCAATATTATCTCTCAATACGTAAAGCATATGTGGCTTATGGATGATGTCATAATTATGGATGGGTTCAAAGGATTTATGTCTAGTTTCATCACAAACTAATTTTGATTATTCTCATGTTTTCCTCGGAGCTTTATATCTATATTGCAACTGCAAACCTTCTTACATAGGCAAGTCCTATTTGTACAATTTGTGTTTCATTGTAAATGATTAACAAGCTCTTTATAATCAAAGTAAGGATTTTTCTCTAATATCTAAGATGTGTTTAATAGGTATGGATCATCATTTTGAGTTCTATGTAGTGTATTTCCAATTTTGGAGGGGGTGTGAGGGTTCCAAGTGGTGACATACTTATCAAAGAATGAGTTGGCATCATTAACCTATCTCTATCATGGTTAGGGGAATTTATGGTATTGAGTGGGCATTGAGCCATTGTATGACCTGACTGTCCACAAGAGTAACACTTTAGGACTCCATTTCCTCTTTCCTATCCATCTTCATATCCTCTACCTTTGTCAAATGGTCTCCTCTAACCTCTAAATCCTTGACCACCCCTATGAGAACCTTCACCCTTGTTACCACTATCATTCCTCTATTCATTATGTTGATGATCTTCTAGTCTCCTATCTTGATTTCTAGGGAAGTTTCCCCTGCTTCTTTGTTGATTATTTCTTCCCCCTTTGCCCCTAATTTAATTCTCTTCTTTTCTCTTTATCTTCTCGTCAAGCTTAACAACCAAATGAAAATATTCTTTCATTATATTGGGGCACAAAATTCTTACTTCTTCTTGAATATTGTAACTTACTCTAGTTAGATATCTAGCCACCTTTACACTCCCTAGTTCTATCATCCTTGACCTTATACACAACCTATGGAATTCTACAATGTACAAGCTCATATTTAGCTCCTTCTACCTTAAGTTTTTCCTTCTCATGTGTAGTTGGACTTCATAGTCCTCAGGAACATAGGTGTCTCTAATCATGTTTGACATTACCTTCTATTAGGTAATCTTTTCCTTTCCTTCCCTTGTTCTTTCTTCCTTAAAGAAGCTCCACCATGTTAGTTTGTGGTGACTGATCAGGGAACTACTATACATACTTTGTAATTCTTTGGAAAAAATAAAATTGGGGCTATTATTCACCAATGGTTAATATTAACCAATTGGTTATTGCTTATATTTGCCAATGTATGGCTAACATGTTGTAACCCTAAAGCAAAAAAAATACGTGTATCAAAGGGCTTAGGTTTAGGGATTGTTTTATTGTGGTGATACAAAAATTAGTTCTTGCGGCAGTATTGAGTTGTAAGGGATTGCAGATTGTAATCAAGTTGTAATCACTGGATCGTAATAACATTAGACTTGCTGTTTGGTGGACGTAGCCTAGGGATTGGGTGAACCACGTTAAATCTTGGTGTCTTGTGTTCTTTTTTGTGTGATCTATTATTTTTTGATATTGGTTATATTGCATGTAATTGTTATTTTTGTCTATGGTTTAATCCTAACACACCATGTGAAGGCTACTCCCTTCATTCTTAATTGTGCTAACTTCACCTTCTTTCCCTCTATTATCCCATGGCATTCAAATTGACTCTCAAGAGCTTCCATCCAATTCATTATGGCATTAAGATCCATCTTCCCCCAAAAAATATGAGTGTCAATTGATTTTCTACCAAAGGATTCTAAGGCTTTTATGAAGGTTTCTTGGTTTACAGGTATTTTTTCATACTCATCATCCACATATTGTTCTTCTTTCTCTTCAATCCCTCCTTCTCCTTTATTAAGATCTTTCTTAATATTCTCTATAGTCTTCTCTACTACCCCAACCTTTTTTTCCAATTGTTCAAGCCTCTCTCTCAAAAGTCTATTTTCATAAATTTGTTCTTGTAACTTCTTTTCTAGTTTTGCATTTGTCACCATCTTGTCCTTTTCTAATGTAGAACATTGATCAAGTGCAAACATCTAATCTTCAAGCTCCAAATTGAGCTCTGATACCACTTATGATACAAGTAGTAGGTGTAATTGCCAAATACTCTCACAATTCTTTCCTTGAGCTTCTCCTAATCCCTACCAATACTTCTCCAAGTCCCATGGGACCTACCACTAGCTAGAGGTGTGGTGAATGGTCTTTCTATTTCTTTGCATTCGCCTTCCAAACTCACCTCTACCTTTTGGACACACAACAAGCCTCAAAAGTCATTGATACTTCACCTTACATCTTAATCCCTTGCACCCTCTAGGATCTCAAGAACTCCTACACTCATTTACACTATTTTCCATCTCTTCCCAAGGTTTCAATATCAAACAATTGTTAGAATTGCTTTAGAATAACTGAGAGAGGGGTAGGGGGGGGGGAGGGGGGGTGAATCAGTTATTCAAAGTCTAGATGTCCCTTTCAAACTTTTCACTAAGTGTGATAAATCCATTCAATCATTCATTCATGCAAACTTTAACTTGTCTAATTAGCAAGTTACTATAAATCAACATACAAGTATAACACACAGGAAATCTCTTAGGATAAACCACGGACAGAAATAAAAAACTACATGCAAATATAACCAATAACAAAAAATAATAGAACACACAGAAATGAACACAAGGCACCAAGATTTAATGTGGTTCACCTGATCCCTGGGCTACGTCCACCAAACAGCAAGTTCGATCTTATTACAATCTAGTGATTACAACCTGATTACAATCTGTAATCCCTTACAGCTCAATACCGCCGCAAGAACCAATTTCGTATCACCACACATAAAAAATACCCAACCCTAAGCCCTTTTTATACAAGTATTAAATCGCTTTAGGGTTATAACATATCGGCCATATGTCGGCTACCATGTCGGCTACTTCCCAAAAAAAAAAAATTTTGAACCCCACTATTTATGAAGTATGTACAGTACTTTCCTGATCAGTCACCACAATCTAACAATCTCCCACTTGGGGACTGATTAGGCTCCACACTAAACAACAATCTCCCACTTGGAGACTGATCCTGTAGCAATACAACTACCGCATGGGGCTCCCACTAGATCAAACCACCCTGGACTCTGCTGTTCTTTTATTGACATTTAGTCTAAAAGACCAACTGAAGCTGAAGAGGAGTTCAGCTTCTCCCTTGTTACAACCTTTGTCAACATATCTGCTGGATTTTCATTGGTATGTATCTTCTCTAGCTTTAACTGTCCATCCTCCAAAACTGACCGAATGAAATGGTACCGCAACTGTATGTGTTTGGTCTTAGAATGTAGAGCTGAATTCTTAGCAAGATGAATGGCACTCTGACTATCTGTGAACAAATAATTATCCTTCTGAGGATGTCCCAATTCTTCCAAGAAGAACTGAAGCCATATCATCTCTTTGGCTACCTCTGTAGCAGCAACATACTCTGCCCCTGTAGTGGAGAGAGCATTAATCTTCTGTAGCCTAGAAACCCAGCTCATGGCTGCCCCACCAACAGTAAAGACATAACCTGTGGTACTCCGCCTGGTATCAATATCCCCAGCCAAATCTGAGTCTACATAGCCCTGTAAATCAGTAGTAGAGCCCCCAAAGTGTAAACACTTATTGGATGTTCCTCTCAAATATCTGAGAATCCACTTGACAGCATTCCAATGCTCAAATCCTGGATGACTCATATACCTACTAACGACTCCCACTGCATGTGCAATATCTGGCCTAGTGCATACCATAGCATACATCAAACTTCCTACAGCTGAAGCATAAGGTACATTGGACATCTTATCCTCCTCTTCCTGTGTCTTGGGACACATCTCCTTAGTCAATTTCAAATGACCAGGTAAAGGTGTGCTGACAGCTTTAGCATTCTCCATAGAGAAACGTTGCAACACCTTCTCAACATAATCAGCTTGAGATAGCGTCAATGTTCTGTTCTTCTTATCTCTGCAAATCTTCATACCAAGGATTTGTTTTTCTGCCCCCAAATCCTTCATAGCAAATGCATGTGCTAATTGGCATTTCAGCCCCTTAATATGATCCATGTTAGACCCAGCTATAAGCATATCATCAACATATAAACATAAAATAATGTAGCTATCATCATCCAACCTCTTAAAATAAACATAGTAATCTGAATGACACCTATTATATCCATGCTCATGCATAAAACTATCAAATTTCAGATACCATTGCCGAGGTGCTTGCTTCAAGCCGTATAAACTTTTCTTCAATTTGCACACTAAGTTCTCCTTACCTTTGACCTCAAAACCCTATGGCTGAGCCATATATATTTCTTCATCCAAATCACCATGAAGAAAGGTTGTTTTAACATCCATCTGCTCTAAATGCAAATCTTCAGTAGCCACAAGACTTAAAACAGTACGAATAGAAGTCATTTTAACAACAGGAGAAAATATCTCATCAAAATCAATTCCCTTTTTCTGTGCAAATCCTTTTACAACTAACCTGGCCTTAAATCTTTTCTTACCTCCTTCCTCTTCTTTCAACCTATAAACCCATTTATTCTGTAAAGCCTTTTTACCTGCAGGCAACTTGCACAAATCCCATGTCTTATTTTTCAGCAAAGAGTCCATTTCATCTTTCATTGCAGACTCCCACTGAATCTTAGTATCCACCTGCACAGCTTCATCATAACTTTCAGGTTCACCAGCATCAGTAAGTAAAATAGAATACAAAGAGGGAGAAAACCTTTGTGGAGGTCTAATTGGCCTTGTTGACCGTCTAACATTCACTGGTGTGTGTGGTATTTGTTGTTGCAGTTGTTGCACATCATGAGGAATGGCTGGAACATCAGCTTTTGGAGTATCATCCAGCACTACATAATCATCTTCTTTCTTCTCATGTTGCTGCAACAGATCTTTGTACAACACTTTTTCATTGAATATGACATCCCGGCTTCTTATAATTTTATGATTTGCAAAATCCCAAAGCCTATAGCCAAATTCATTAATGCCATATCCAACAAAGACACATTTCTTTGATTTAGCTTCTAGCTTGGTTCTATTTTCAGAGTCTATATGAGCACAAGCTTCACAACCGAAGGTCTTGAGAAAAGAATAACTCACCTTCTTACCAGTCCATGCTTCCTCTGGAATACCACAGCCCAAAGGAGTAGAGGGACCTCTATTAATCAAATATACTACAGTATTGACAGCCTCCACCCACATGTGTAAGGGCAACCTAGCATGCAACCTCATGCTCCTTGCGCACTCCATTATAATCCTGTTCATGCATTCAGCCACTCCATTTTCCTGTGGAGTCCTTGGAATAGTTTTTTTTCTACGAATACCATTAGTGGAGCAATAATCTTCAAATTCATGACTGCAATACTCACCACCATTATCAGATCTGAGACATTTTAATTTCTTAAAAGTTTGAAGTACATCAAATTTCTGTCTAAGGAAATAAACCCATACTTTTCTAGTTGTGTCATCAATAAATGTAACATAATAATGAGAGCCACCAAGGGAAGATACCTGATCCGGTCCCCATACATCTGTATGTACAAGCTCTAATTTCTCCTTTTTGTTTTCCTTCCCTATCTTTACAAAATTCACTCTCTTTTGTTTTCCATACACACAACTTTCACAAAAATCCATATTCACACATTTTAGACCTGGTAAAACTTTCCTTGAATGAAGTACTTTCATACCTTTCTCACTCATGTGCCCAAGTCTATTGTGCCACAACGTTGTATCAGAATCTATAGCAGCTATTTGTTCTCCCTGCTCAACTGCAGTAATTGTTCCTGAATATTCATTTTTCTCTGAAACAATCAAAGTAGAAGGAACAATATGACCTGTACAAAGATATAAGGTGCCTACTTTCACACCTTTTGCTACTACAAGGGAACCTTTTGAAACCTTCCAATTTTTATCATTAAAAGTAACTACACAACCCTCATCACCGAGTTGCCCTGTTGAAATTAAATTTCTACTTAGTTTTGGAACATGTCTTACCTCATGTAGTAGCCAATGATTCCCATTCTGCAACTTAATCTTAATTTTTCCCTTTCCAACAATCTGACAGGGTTCATTATCCCCCAAATAAACAAGCCCAAAATCCCCTTGGACATAATCAATAAAATAACCTCTATGAGGTGTAGCATGAAAAGAAGCACCAGAATCTAAAACCCATGAATCATCAACACTCTCTAAAGACAGAAGCAAAGCATCCTCTTTGGATTTGTTACTTACCACATTTGCCTCTTTGTCTCCATCTAATTTATCTCCTTCATTTTTCTTTCGAGTCCAACAATCTTTCTTTTTGTGCCCTAGTTTCCCACAGTACCAGCAATCATTTGGTCCTCTCGATTGAGACCTCCTCCCCTTTGACTTTCCTCTTGATTTCCCACGATTTCCAGAGTTACTTCCTCTTTCAGTCGTTCTGCCCCTGCTTTGTGCATTTAAAGCACTTCCTGACGTAGATCCACCTGAGGATTTTCTACGAGTTTCCTCACTTAAAATAACACCGATCACATCATCATATTTTAGGGTACTAGATCCAGGAACAGAATTACTCACCGCCATTACCAAGCCATTCCAGCTTTCAGGAAAAGAACACAAAATCAAGACAGCCCTAATTTCTTCATCAAAATTGATACCCACAGAAGATAATTGACTAGTAATAGTATTAAACTCATTTAAATGATCTGCAACAGATCCACCTTCTGCCATTTTCATATTAAATAAACGCTTCATGAGAAATACCTTATTTGAAGCGGAGGGCTTTTCATACAGTGTCACTAGGGTTTTCATCAAATCTTCTATCGTCTTTGCTTTTGTAATATTAAATGCCACCAATGGTGCCAAGCATAACCAAATGCTTCTGAGTGCCTTTCTGTCCAAAAGATCCCATTCAGCCTCTGACATAGTTCCCTGATTCTTGTCTTTTCCTTCCAACGGCTTCCATAAATCCTTCTGATATAAATAGTCTTCCATTTGCATCTTCCATAACTGGAAGTTCTGCCCATTAAACCTGTCAACCCTCAACTTACCCTCATCTGCCATCGCTCCCACTCAACTGTGAGACTCCCACTTAACCGTGAGACTTTCCTGCAGAGGATAACTGAAAGACAACTAGGCTCTGATACCACTTGTTAGGATAAACCACAGATAGAAATAAAAAACTACATGCAAATATAACCAATAACAAAAAATAATAGAACACACAGAAATGAACACAAGGCACCAAGATTTAACGTGGTTCACCCGATCCCTGGGCTACGTCCACCAAACAGCAAGTTCGATCTTATTACAATCCAGTGATTACAACCTGATTACAATCCATAATCCCTTACAGCTCAATACCGCCGCAAGAACCAATTTCGTATCATCACACATAAAAAATACCCAACCCTAAGCCCTTTTTATACAAGTATTAAACCGCTTTAGGGTTATAACATATCAGCCATATGTCGGCCATAATATGTCGGCTACCATGTCGGCTACTTCCCAAAAAAAAAAATTTTGAACCCCACTATTTATGAAGTATGTACAGTACTTTCCTGATCAGTCACCACAATCTAACAAAATCAACACATGACATAGTGATTTATGTGGAAACCCAATTTTGGAAAAACCACCAGTAACATGCTACTCAATTCTCACCCTTCTGAAGTGATGCCATATGAAAGGCTTGCCCTGTTAAAGGCTTACAACACACATTGTTAAATGTGACCTCGTTAGAGGATTTAACCACCCTGTTAAAAGCGGGCTTGGTAAAAGGACTTTAGAACATTCACTTGGAATGCCACCTTGTTAAATAATTTAGAAATGGCCATTAGGCCAACCTAAGTCCATAGGATTTTCAAATCTAATACAATTGCTAGAGAGTATTAGAAAATCTTGACCTGACTACAACATACAACTTATCTTCTAGATTTTAGATCACTTCTCTGCTCATATCCTTGCCTGGCCTTCTATCTCTGCAACTCTTAACTGGTTGCCTTTTATTTCAAGCTTTGTCTTTTTGAGTCTCCATACTCAATGTACCAGTGCAATCATCTCTTCATGACCACTTGTAGAAGCAGAGCCTCTGTGCTCTTCATTCTCCTTCTTGACACTCTTTCAATCACTTCATAGATTTGACACTTCTGCAGCAACAATATCAGCAGCTCCATGCTTCTTGGTCGATGAATTCTTAAATAGAAGTCTTGGAGTTCCTTTTCCTACTTGATTCTTCCATTTTTCAATTTCAATTTACATGGATTAGGTAGGATACATTGTATCTAACCCATATTCTGTTTCCTCTAGAAACTTCTTGAATAATCCTTTAGAATTCACCCAAAAATGGTTTATATAAGATTCTGTGCCAACAACTCATCATCCTTATCTTCCAACTTGTTCACAAAAGTCAATGCAACCACTATGTCAGCTCAGATTTGGCAAATCTTCATCATTTGAAATAATGCAGCAGCTCGGCACTATTGAAATACTAGTGCTCGGCACATGCTATGTTACTCGGCATCAACTATGTTTTTCCTAATGCTCAACACCTTAAGATCACTCGGGACTAACTAAAACTTTTCTGAATGCTCGGCACCTGATCTTTTACTTAGCACTTGAAGATCACTTGGCACTAACTAAAAATGTCTGTTAATCGGCTTCTATTAAGAATTTGCTTAGCTTCAACTAATTTTCTTGGCACCTTCTGATGATCAAAGTTAAAGCTTTGCAGTCAACCTTGTTACAACTTCTTCTTCCAATCTATCTAAGTGTGACCAACCTCTATATCTTTGAGTATGTCATCAATACATTACTTAACCATTGTCTTAACTTATCCTTGCACTTCATTACAATATCATAACTCAACCTTTCCTTTAGGTGATCTTGTTACATCTTCTTGATCAAATCCTCTTCATCAATCAACTAAGTGATAGTGCATGAATCTTATAAGCGAATATCATCCCTACATTTAGCAGGTTTGACATCAATGGTAAAACAATGATTGAAAACAATCTTTTACAACAATCTCCTTCTTTGATCTTCAACAACAATGAGCTTTTGAATTAGGTTTCCAACAATCTCCCTCTTTGGCATTGATGGAAAACCAATCTGATCAACCATCAGACTAAACTATTCCACCAAAAAACTTACTAGGTTAGAATAGTGAGTCAAATGCCAAAAATTAAGTTGTAACATCACATCTTCTACTACAATTCTAATTGATTCATTTCACTTCTCCCTCTTTGTTGATGTATCCTTTATCTTTATCGTTCTTCATCTTCTACTGTTTTGATCCTGAAATCTCCCTCTACTTCTTTGATCCTTTCTGTTTAACAGTCTTGTTGATAAATTGTTCACTTCTCCCTCTTTGACAACAATGCCAAAGATGTATTAGCATCTTTAATATGCAGATGTAGCTTTTACAGATTTAGTCAATCTCCCTCTGTCACCTTGCTTGTGACTGATTTGAAGTTTTCAGCACTTCTATTACTTTAGGCATGGATCCTAAAGTAAACATTATTTGCATCAATGTGTAAAATCTTCAACATTTGGCTTATTTGATGTAGGGCATTCTTGCTTTTGCTTTAAGTAGCTTTAGCTAGGGGTATCACCCCTAACTTACCTCTAAGATATTCAAAAGCATCTTTAGGTAGTGCTTTTGTGAAGATATCATCAATTTGTTCCTTTGAGCTAACATATTCCATCTTCACTTGTTTATCTTCCACTAGCTCTCTTACATAGTGATACTTAATTGCAATATGCTTGGTTTTAGCATGCATTACTAGATTCTTTGATATATTGATATCACTTGTATTATCACAATAAAGTGTCACAGGCTCAATTACCTCTTCCTTCATACCTTGCAGCAAATGTTTGATCCACACAATATTAGCATAGTTTATAGCAGTTGCCACATATTCAACTTCAGTAGTAGATTGTGAGGTGCAACTTTGTTTTTTGCTTGTCCATGTAATCAACCTCTTTCCTAAGAAAAGTGCTCCTTCACTGGTGCTTTTTCTATCATCAATGTTACCTTCCCAATTTGCATCAATATAAGCTCTCAATTCAAATTTTTCATTCTTTTTGTAGTACAAACCAAAGTCATCAGTTCCTTTCAAGTATCTCAATATTCTCTTTACTGCCATTAAGTGGTTTTCTCTTAGATTGGTAGAAAATCTAGCCACAATTCCAACAGCTAATGCAATGTTTGGTATACTATGTACAACATATTGCAGCTTTCCAATCATTGACCTATACAATGTTTGATTTACTTCAGTAGACTCATCATTCTTGGATAGCTTATGTCTAGTTGTCATTGGTGTGTTGACTGGTTTTGAGTCTTCTAGCCCAAATGTTTTGAGTACTTCCTTGATGTATTGGACTGAGTCACAAATATGCCATGCTTCAACTGATGTACTTGTAATCCAACAAAGAATTTGATTTCTCCAAACATTGACATCTCAAATTCATGCTTCATTTGATTTACAAAATCTTTGCATAAAACATCTTTTCCTCCAAATATGATGTCATCAACAAAGTTTTCTGAAAGAAAAATGTCTTTACTTTCCTCAGATTTGATGTACAAATTGCTATTGTCATTTGTTCTTTCAAATCTTATTTTCACAAGATATTTGTGCAACCTTTCATACCATGCTCTTGGCACTTGCTTCAGTCCATAAAGTGCTTTATGTAGTTTGCAGACCATGTTCTTGTTCTTCTCGTCAACAAACCCCTCTGGTTGTTTTATGTAGACTTCCTCTTCTAGTATACCATTCAGAAAAGCTGACTTCACGTCCATCTAGTAAACTTTGAAACCTTTATATGCAACATATGCAAGTAATGTTCTTATTCCTTCCATTCTTGCAACAGGAGCAAATGTCTCTCTATAATCTAGTCCTTCTTCTTCTGCATAGCCTTTGCAAACTAGTAGAGGCTTTGTTTCTTGTTATTTCACCATTTTCATCAAGTTTGTTTTTGAACACCCACTTGGTACAAATCACATTCTTATCATCTGGTCTGGGGACTAGAGACCAAGTTTTGTTTTTCTCAATCTAATCTATCTCTTCTTTCATGGCCTTATACCAGTCATCATCTTGCAATGTATCTTTGACTATTTTGGGTTCAACCTTTCTCACTAGACATGATTCATTTTTTAGTCTATTCCTTGTCATTGGTCTAGCATCCTTTTCACCAATGATTTGATTTGCAGGGTGATGTCTTCTTACATACTTAGCTAATCTAGGTTTTGTCCTTCTTTCCATGTTTGATCCTTCAACTTCAGAGTCATTTTGTTCTTCTTCATCAGCTAATTCATCATTCCTTTCATGTATACTATTTTTAGAACTAGTTTGTTCATTTTCTACATTTTTTAGCTCGACTTCTGAATGTAACTTGGCATTCACAGGCTGAGACTCGGCAAATACTAAAGTTTCTTGCTAGTTCCCAACTTGATTTGCAGCATTGTCTTAAGATGTCATTCCTTCATAGAAGTATACAAAGGATCTATAATCCTCTATTTGCTTTGACTCATCATCCTGAACTTTTGCATGCTCATCAAAATTTACATTTCCACTATCCACAACTCTGTTGGTGTTAGTATTCAAACACTTATATGCCTTACTTTTAGTGGAGTACCCAAGAAATATTCCTTCATCACCTTTTTACATCAAACTTGCCATTTCTAGTGTCGTTTAGAATATAGCATTTACAACCAAACACTTTGAAATTTTTAACATTAGGTGAATGACAAAACCATAATTCAAAGGGTGTTGCATTTGTACCTTTCTTGACTTGAACTCTATTCAGTGTGTAGACTACAGTACTTACAGCTTCCCTCCAGTACTTAAGTGGAACATTTTTGTCCATCATCAAGGTTTTGGCACAGTCAATCACTACCCTATTTCTCCTTTCAGAAATACCATTCTGTGGTGGAGTTCTTGGTGCTAACATTTTCCTTTTGATACCTCTGTCATTGTAAAATACTTCAAATTCTCTTGATGTGAACTCACCTCCTTTGGCTAACCTTAGGCATTTTAGGTTCTTTCCTATTTCCTTCTCAACTCTAGCCTAATACCACTTGAACATTTGAAATGCATTAGATTTTTGTTTTAAGAACATAACAGTCATCATTCTACAATAATCATCTACTAATAGCATTATGTATCTGTCTCCTAGGTAGCTTTGTACTTGTATTGGGCCACATAAATCTGTATGAACTAACTCTAGAACTTCATTAGAAGTGTATGCTTTTCTTTTGAAACTAGATTTAGTCATCTTCCCTAGTTGACATTATTTACACACCGTGTTTTCAAGTTTCTTTAACTTGGGCAATCCTCTGACTTTGTTCTTTCTGCTAATGTTGATCAGATTATCAAAATTAACATTACACAGCCTTTTATGCCACAACCACACATCATCAAGTCTAACAATAAGACATTTTGCTTCTTTCGTATCTAGGTAAAATAGATTACTCCTAGTTTGTTCACCTTTTCCTATTAGATTTCCATCAATATCATAGATCTTGGCAGTTTTGTTTCCAAATTCCACTTTGCAACCTACATTGCCTAACTAAGATACACTCAACAAGTTGTAGTTCAATCCTTCAAAATAGTATGCATTGTCACATGAAATTTTCTCTGTAAGTTTGATAGAGACTTTTCCTTTGATTTGACATGGGGCATCATTACCAAATCTAATGTTATTTCCATCATATTCAGTAAAAGTAATGAACTTACTTTTATCTCCTATTATGTGATGTGAGCATCCACTATCTATGATCCACTTTTCATTCTTGTTCACATAGGTAACCAATTTTGTTGCTTCATCTTCATCTTTATCTAATTCATCGTTCATGGTTACATAGACTACTTCATCATCATTTTCATTAGAATCTTCTTCAACAATGTAGCATTTCTTGCCTTTCTTGTAATCTTTGCTATCATCTTCTCTTTTATTCGTGAACTTGCTTCCTTCTTTAAATTTTTTCTTCTGTGAGCATCTTGCAACTATATGAACTACTTCATTACAATTGAAACATATGATAGGAAGCTTAAATCTCCTAGCCAGTGGTGCTTCTAACTGTTCCACATCTTCCTCATCTGTGTTGCTATCACTAGATGCATGTTTTCCTTTTCTTCTTCTTTTGCTTGATGTGTCCTCAATATATTTTATTGTCATTTTGGCCTTGAAAGAAGATTCAAGGTTTTCAGGTCTATAATTTTCAAAATTGGATAGCTCAAATGCAATCAGTCTTTCAACTATCCCTTCAAAAGTTAGTGTGTTTTCTTGTACACACCTTAGCTCTTGAATGGCTGAAACTCTTATAGCATAGATAGGGAGTAGAGTTCTCAAGTATTTGTTGATGGATGTTTCTTCTTCCAGTTGACTGTCTAGACTTCTTATTGCACTCACCACTTCTTTTATTCTTGCAGCATATTAAGCAACATTTTCACCTTCCTCCATCTTCACGTCATCAAACTTTCCTCTTAGGCTTTCTCTCTTTGCTCTCTGGACATTCTGATCTCCTCCATAGATTTTTGATAGGGTTTTCCACATCTTGAATGCAGTGTCACTATCTTTTACATCATCATATTTGGCATAGCTAAGTTCAGAGGCAATCTCCATCATTGCTTGATTGTGCTCCTTCTTTTTGTTCAAATCATCTACAGTAAGAGGTCCTGCTGGAGTTACATGTTCTGTTCCAATTGAAGTTTGTGCATAGTCACCTATTGATGCAAGATGCAATTTCATCAAACTCTTCCATGCAAAAAAGTTGTCTTTGTTAAGCTTGGGAACTTCTCTGTTGGACATCTTGATCTTCCTACTTCTAGTACCTTGAAAATAAATTAGCAGAATGCTCTAATACCAATTGTTAGAATTGCTTTAGAATAACTGAGGGGGAGGGAGAGGGGGGGTGAATCAATTATTCAAGGTCTAGATGTCCCTTTCAAACTTTTCAATGAGTGTGATAAATCCATTCAATCATTCATTCATGAAAACTTTAACTTGTCTAATTAGCAAGTTATTGTAAATCAATACATGACACAATAATTTACATGGAAACCCAATTTGGGAAAAACCACCAGTAACATGCTACTCAATTCTCACCCTTCTGAAGTGATGCCGTATGAAAGGACTACCCTGTTAAAAGATTACAACACACACTGTTAAATGTGACCTCATTAGAGGATTTAACCACCCTGTTAGAAGTGGGCCTGGTAAAAGGACTTTAGAACATTCACTTGGAATGCCACCCCATTAAAGGATTTACAAATGGTTGTTAGGCCAACCTAAGTCCATAATATTTTTAGATCTAATACAATTGCTAGAGGTTATTAGAAAATCTTGACTTGACTACAACATACAACTTATCTTGCAGATTTCATATCACTTCTCTGCTCATATCCTTGATTGGCCTTATATCTCTGCAACTCTTAACTGCTTTCCTTTTCTTTCAAGCTTTGTCTTTTTGAGTCTCCATACTCAATGTACTAGTGCAATCATCTCTTCATGACCACTTGTAGAAGTAGAGCCTCTGTGCTCTTCATTCTCCTTCTTGACACTCTTTCAATCACTCCACAGATTTGACACTTCTGCAGCAGCAGTATTAGCAGCTCCATGCTTCTTGGTCTATGAATTCTTAAATAGAAGTCTTGGAGTTCCTTTTTCCATTCAATTCTTCCATTTTTAAATTTAAATTTGCATGGATTAGGTAGGATACATTGTATTTAACCCATATTATGTTTCCTCTAGAAACTTCTTGAATAATCTTTTAGAATTCGCCCAAAAATGGTTTACATAAGATTTTGTGCCAACAACTCATCATCCTTATCTTCCAACTTGTTCACAAAATTCAATGCAACCACTATGTCAGCTTAGATTTGGCGAATCTTCATCATTTGAAATAATACAGTAGCTCAGCACTATTGAAATACTAGTGCTCGGCACATACTATGTTACCCGACATCAACTATGTTTTTTCTGATGCTCGACACTCGAAGATCACTTGACAGTAATTAAAACTTTTCTGAATGCTCGGCACCTAATCTTTTACTCAACACTTGAAGATCACTCAGCACCAACTAAAAATGTCTGTTACTCGACTTCTATTAAGAATTTTCTCTACTTCAACTGATTTGCTCGACACCTTCTAATGATCAAATTTAAAGCTTTGTAGTGAACCTTGTTACAACTTCTTCTTCCAATGTATCTAAGTGTGACCAACCTCTATATCTTTGAGTATGTTATGAATACATTACTTAACCATTGTCTTAATTGATCCTTGCACTTCATTACAATATCATAAATCAACCTTTCCTTTAGGTGCTCTTGTTACATCTTGTTGATCAAATCCTCTTCATCAATCAACTAAGTGATAGTGCATGAATCTTATAAGCAAATATCATCCCTACATATAGCGAGTTTGACATCAATGGAAAAACAATGAATGAAAATAATCCTTTACAACAATCTCCCTATTTGATCTTCAACAAAAATGAGCTTTTCAATTAGATTTAGGTTTTGGGCACTCTACCAAACTCAAACAAAAAACTTGCATTGGGAGACCTAATTGGGGCTCTTCCTTGTAACCCTATTCCATTGTCTTGCCCCTAAAACACACAAATATTAAAAAGGACCCACATAAAAAAATTAGGAATATTCCATAAGTCATTAAGCCCTAACAAACTTCAAAAGATGGGATCTCGGTTTGTCATCCTTGCCCATAAACTAGTGAGCCCTAGTTTAGGCCCAAAAGGGCTAATATCATAGTTTACTCTAACACTTGATTTTCTCTACAACCCACTTCCTAAATGAATATTCCAAAGCCTAGGTCATATCAAAAAATCTCTAACCCCATGGTTTCAAGCATCCATAACTCTCCCACAAATCTCTGCAATGCTTTCTTTGATTGTCTATTTGTTAAGCACATGAAGATGCTTAGACTAATGACCTCCATAGAACTCCAAGTTGGTGGATCATACCAAAAAAAACTACAAAAATTTTAACTCTATTCTATACCCCTTATTCATGCCAAGTTTCAAAATTTTCCACCTTGGGGTTTAGGAGGGAGAGTCCATTTTGCTTCAAACCCTAGTTACAAGTTAGGGTAACTAGTGAATAGAAACAAATCCAAAACTTTATGCAAACTTATTTACAACAATGAAATGATTGAGTACATCTTCTATAAGTAAAATGACATCTATCTATATTTAAAATGTACAAACTATTACCAAATACAATCAAATGTCAAATTGTACTTACTATCCTCCACAAAATTTCCCACCAAAAACTTGAAATTGCTTTATTACTTCAACTCCTCAACTCAACAACCTTTTCCTCAATTGGAATACATAATTATATAGTTCATATCATTGGACCTTTCACCTTCTTACATGTTTGATTAATCATTAAATATCCATGACTGTTGGCCTTCCAAAAATTGTCAAAAAGTTGCAAAATTGCTCAGCAACAAAAATTGTTGATTGACAACATTTTTGAAAACTTTTTCATTTTTATTGCTTCTAACCTATAAATACCCTCATATTGGTTTAAATGCATGCTAAAACACAAGAGACTCATTACAAACATGAAAATACATATTTTTGGTGAAATCCCAGCGTTGATTGACCCACAACTTGAACATAGGTCATATTACAAACATGATCAAAATTGCTTAAATGAACATTAAAGATGCTTGAAACCTAAAATATTATTTTATGTCAACCTAGACACTTATTACCATCCTAGAACATCAACATTTTAGTTTGACCTGACTAGTCAGGACCTTGGGCCCCTACACCACTTAACAGATATATGCTTTGTCTTTGAATAGAACACACGATTCTTTGACATACTCACAGTACTTGTGTTATTATAGTGTATGATAAAAAAAAAACTCTATAAACTCTATCCAAATGTCCTTTAATATTTTTTTCATCTATATGATCTAATTACAACTATTTTCTTCTACTACATACTCTTCTTTTACCGTGCTCTATGAAATGCAATCTTGTTTCTTTCTTAGAGAAGAAACCAATCATCCTCCTAGGAAAAATGCTTCACCACTTGTACTCTTCATGTCATATGCATTGCCTGCCCAATCCACATCAATTTTTGCATATAAGGTAAAGTCATTTGATCTATCATACCATAAGCTAAAATCAAGTATACCCTTCACATATCTAAAAATCATTTTTACTGTTGCATAATGAGTATATTTAAGATCATCTTGAAATATTTCCATAATACCAATTTTATTAGCTATATCAAGTCTTGTGTGTGTTAGATATTGCAAACCTCCAATCATAGACGTATACTTATTTTTCTCAATGATAGGTGTTTCATATTTTCTAGAAACTTGTGACAAGTTACCATAGGTGTTCCAATAGATTCACAACTTTTCTAACCAAACCTTTTCAAGAAATCTTTCAAATACTTAGCATGTGATATGAAAATACCATCATCATTCTTACAATTTGCAAACCCAAGAAATGATTCGCCATGCTCATCTCAAATTATTTCTTCATCTCACCAAAAAATGCTTTAGTTGCTTCATCATCACCTCCAAAGATTATATCATCTACAAACACTTCAATGATTAGTAACCATTTTCAATCTCTTTCAAATATAATTACTATCTACATCACCTTTATCAAATCCCAATTTTTCCAAATACTTATCCAATCTCGTGTACCAGGCTCTAGGTGCTTGTTTCAATCATTACAATGATTTCTTCAACTTATACACAATGTCTCATTTTTCAATTAAAGGAAAACCTTTAGGTTACACAATGTAAACTTCATCTTCAAGTTCTCCATTCAGAAATATTGATTTGACATCCATTTTATACACTTTGAATTTCTTGTTAGCCACATATGCCAAAAACATCTGAACTACCTCTATTCTAGCAACAGATGAAAATGTTTCCTCATAATCAATACCTTCTTGCTATGAATAACCTTTGCATACCAATATTACTTTGTTTCTCACAACCTCTCCTTGTTCATTCATCTTTTTTTTGAAAACCCACTTAGTTCCAATAACATTTTTATCTTTAGGTCTAGGAACTAGTTCCAATGTATCATTCTTTTCAATCTAATTTTATTCTTCTCTCATAGCTTTAATCCAAAAATCATCTTTACTAGATTCATCAAAACTTTTAGGTTCTAGTTGGGAGATAAAACATATTACTTCTATTTGAACTTTATTCCTTGTCATCACTCCTTTTTCCTTTCTTCCAATAATCTAATCAATAGGGTGATTCTTTATTAGATTCTAATTAGGTGTCACAATCTCAATTTTGACTTCAGTTTGAGGTTCTTCTCTCTATTCAATAGTTTTTATGTCATTATGCAAATCAGTGTTAGTCTCATAGAAGAACTCAATATTCTCTTGCTTAGCCTTCGATTAGTCTCTTCATCAAAATTATAATCAAACATTCTTTCTTGAACTCTAAACTTCTCATCAACTTTAACATTTGTGCTCTCAACAATAGTTTTATCTCTTTGATTAAAGCATATGTATGCTTTTTTTTTCAATGAATAACCAAGAAACATACCTTCATCATGCTCTGTGAATAAAACTTACCAATGTCATCTTCTCTCTTAATGTAACACTTACTTCCAAAAATTATGAACTACTTAACTGAGGTTCATGTCCAAACCAAAGCTCATAGGGGGTCTTATTAGAACCTTGTCTAATCTGTACTCTATTCATGGTGTAAATTATTGTATTTATTGTTTCTCTCCATAATATCTTTGCCATATTGTTCTCAAACATCATAGCTCATGATGTCTCTGTAGTTGATATATTTCTCCTTTCTACTATACCATTCTTCTCAAGTGTTTTAGGGTTGAAAGTTGTCTCTTAATTCCATTCACTTCATAAAAACTGTTAAACTCATACAAAGTAAACTCTCCACCTCTATAAAATCCAAATATTTAATCTTAAAGCCAAATTCATTTTCAACTCTATTCTAAAACACCTTAAACTTCTCAAATTCTTTAAATTTCTCTCTAAGAAATGCTACTCACATCATTACAATAAAATCATCAACAAGAATCATGAAATACCTTTCACCATAGAATGCTCTTCTTTTTGTAGGACCATTCAAGTAGTTGTGTATTATCTCTAACTTCATAGATGTAGTATACTTATTTCTTGGAAGAAGATTTTTCTTCTTCTTCACCATAACACATTCCTTCCAAATCATGTTAGTAGGGTTCACAATTTTAGGAAAATATCTAACAACACATATAGTATTGATCTTCACAATGTTATCAAAGTTTATGTGACAAAATCTCCTATTCCATAACCAATTTCATTAACTTTAGAAACTAAATGTGCCATCTCAATAGGATTTAACTGAAAAACATCACCTCTTGTCCTTGTAATAGTACCAATCAACATACCATTTTTTTAATCTTTGATTATGCATGTCTCCTTTATGAATTGCAACTGATATCCCTTTTCCACTAATTTTCTAACACTCAAAAGACTATGTTTCAAACCATCAAAAAAATAAACATCATCAGTATTATTCTTTCCATCAAGAGTAATAGATCCTATTCATTTTATGTGATAGGTTGTATTATTTCTAACTCTAACAATTCCTCCATCATAACTATTGAATTCCATAACTCTTGTCATATGATGACAATAACCACTATCTATAATCCAATAGATTTCTTCTTTTCCACTTATGATACTAAGGCTCTTTCTTCTCTAACTTTTTTTCTTTGAGAATTTCTTCCTTAATAAAAATAAATCCAATTTTATCACTTTCATCATCAATTTCACTCAAAAATCTTTCCATGCTAGCTACTAAATCCTCATAATTAGAAAATAGACATTTCCTTGACTTATAAGGCTTCTTATTATAACTTTTTTCTCTTTCAAGGTACTTGAAAGAATAATGATCATACTCATTACATGTCTAACATTTAAAGGTTTTTGTACCTTTAGGTTCTCTTTGAATAAACAAGGCAAGACCTTCCTCGATCTTTTTTTCTTCTTCTAATTTTCCTCTACTGTTGTTGGCATAACCTATATTAGTACTAGCACTTCTTGTCAATATAGGTCTAATATTTAGTATGTTGAAAGTAGTCTCAATTGTAGGAAAATCTCCATTTTGTCTTAAACTAATCTCAGTTGAGTCCAATCGTCCAAGAAGAGTCTCTCTTGTGAAATTCATTGTGCAAGGTATAACTTGTTCAATCATTTGTATTGTCTTCTTATATGCAGTGTCAAATTTTTAAAGATCTTCCACACAATTTCATCTTCATACATCTTTCCATCACAAGCCTCAACTCTTGCAAAAAATTTTGATATTCTACCAAAGTAACTTCTTACAGATTCATCTTCCATCATTTTAGCTTCTTGAAATAAACATATCTAATTCTGCAATCTAACCTTTCTAGCATCATTATCACCTTCAAAAGTAGAATCTAAAGCTTTCCAAATTTTATGTGCTAAATTTAAAGCCTTTAGTTGACTGTACTCATTTTCTAGAAGAGATGTCAAAAGTGCTTCCCTAGCAAGCATATTACATATAAAAAATACTCTTTGAGGTTTAGTAGACTCCTCAAGCATATCTTCATCAACCACTTCCTTCTCTTTCTTAGTGATCAACCAATAACTTGACCCCATGCATATAAAATGTGTCTTCATCTTCTCTTTCCAATTGTCATAGTTAACTCCATCAAACTTTGGACTTTCTTTTATGAAATGGCTT
Organism: Cupressus sempervirens; assembly: GCA_028749045.1. NCBI lineage: Eukaryota > Viridiplantae > Streptophyta > Pinopsida > Cupressales > Cupressaceae > Cupressus > Cupressus sempervirens. The sequence continues at coordinate 91,990,304 of CM053792.1, forward strand.
GATATAGATCTCCTTAACTTGTTAAGCTTTTCCTTCAAGGATCTGAAGCTCTAATACCAATTGTTAGAAAGTAAGGTCTACCAAGATAACTAAGAGGGGGGAGGGTGAATTAGTTATCAGATTAAAACAACTCTTATAAACCTTATTAAATATAAAACATGTAATCAATAAGTGCAAAAACCATAAGAAGATAACCATACATAATAACATTAGATTTGTTAATTAGGGAAACCCCAGTGGGTATGGTACCCACAAAATTATGTACTAACAAATAAGTTCCTCATAAGAGGATGGAACCTTATAGGAGTCAATGAAATCAAAAGGATCAACCCTATTAGGAGTTGTGGAAGATAGAAAGACCCATTGTCCAAATAGCTTCAGGGGAAAGACCACAAAACTCATTGTCCAACTGGCTTTGGTACTATCCTTCTTAGAATAATACTAATAAAAAACTATGCACAATAACGTATTTGCCAAATATAGTCTCCTTTTTATCTCAGCATGCCTTAACCACATCAAACACTTCTTTGATCAAAAGATATTCAATATCAGGTTCACTAGATCGCACTTTCAAGTTCATGTACTTTCATTATACATATTTTTCTCACAATCACAAATCCACATTCTATGACAAGGAAAAAAAATTAACTTTATACCAAGTCCTAAAATAAGTTATTGAGCTAGCCTTGGGCTTTCACAATTTACAATAATAATATAAGACCATCTTAATATATTACAATACACATTACATTATATCTTTTCTCAATTACAACCAAACTGTCAGCTCACAGTCTTCATAAATCTTCACATGATGCTCAATTGGATTTGTATGTTTGACTAGTGCATCTTCATCATGTCCTCTACCTCTGAGAAAGTCCTCTTAACTAGGTTATATCTCTATTAGGAGATATAATCAAACATTTATAATTGTTTTACATGAGCTCTATCTGAACATTGTCCTCACTAAATCTTGAATAGTTGTCAACTGTCTTCATATTTTTGTATGTGCTATTAACCATGCCATCATGAGACTCTATATAACACATCCTCAGTTTTTCATATTCATAGCCTCATTTATAATCCTCAAACTCTATGACCTTGATCTCTATATGTTTCTCTACTAGTCTTCACAGAATAACCATTATGTTGACATCAATGGTAAACATAGTAATGTATGCAAAATACAACCTCTGATCTTAAACTCATTCCAATTCTAGTTTTATACAACCCAGAAAGGGATTAACATATTCCTAATCAAATTTTAGGTGAACTAGATGGGATTGGTGTAAGAATTTTCCTAAGGGAAAAATTCAGCCAAGATTTAAGAACTCAAACACAAGCACAACTATAGACCAAAGATGGATATGATCAATTAAGCAGAGTATGTTTGAATACATTACTCTATTCAGAATGTGATATTCAAATGCACTAGGAGTGCCTGTATATAAAGGCCTCTCAGGAAGCACCTAGAATGTGTCTAGAAACAACCAGGAGATAAGACAACTAAGCACCTTATCCAACATTCTAGATGAATGGATAAGAATGACAAAGTGTCATATGTATGTAGAAGATTCCTATGTTGTAGACAACATGTCCTTAAAAGAGGTGCAAACCCCTGTGATGTCATCAAGACATCTCACAAGAGTGCACAAACTCCTAAGTGTCTCACAAATAAAATAAATAATGCCTTAACCTAAGTAAACTTAAGTAAGTGTAATAAGTAAATATTTATTTACACCAACACCCCCCCCCCCTTAAGTGCAACTTAGGGGAATGCCCTTAAGCTTACAAACTAGGATGAAGATGCACAATGGGTCCTAGCTACTAGGCCATATTAGGTACCCATGTACATCATGAAGATGCAATCTCCCATAAAGTGGGGAAAGAGGGAAAACCTCATGGGAAAAACCCTCCCCCAAAAAGAGAGATAAATAGGGATGCATCAATGGATGGAGTAATCAAGACCCCCCCATTATGACATACATCCATGTATATAGAAGAAAGAATGGAGAAGGACAAAACCTCCTATGAGGAAAAAGTCCCCCCCAAAAAAGAGAAGAAGGAAACAAGGTAGTCCCCGCCCCCCCTTAAAAGTAGTGTGTCGATCAGTGAGAAATGCTCCGATGTAGAAGTTGATCCATGACCTTTGGACGATGTTCCTCCCCTTTGGAAGAAACAAAGGCAAGGGTACCTGTGAGATGTGTCCCTTGGATGGAGAAGGAATCTCTATGATGACTGGTATCTCTGAAACTTGTTCAAAAGTCCCTGTGTTGATATTGATGATAGCTTCCTCCAAAACTATCGAAGAGAAGAGAAAATCAAACAAGGAAGGAGGTAGAACCTGTCTCAAGAAACCAACAGTCTTCTCAATTGATGAAGAGACCTCCTGTAGATGTTGTAAAGAAGAATCCACAATCATGCCAAGATTGATCATGTAGAGCATGGATTTGAGGGTCAGAGTGGGCCCTTGCAACAACTGTAGAAGACTCCTTAGCAAAGAGAAGCGAGAAATCATAATAAAAGCCTCCCATATCTACTGTGTGTGACTCCAAGAATAGAACTAAAATGTCTGGCAAGAAATTATCACTTGAAAGACCATGTGTACCCTACAGTGCTGAAGTACATGAATCTGTCATTGTGAAAAAGGATGAAGTATCCACCTCAAATAAAAGATGAATGTCATCAAGAATATCTCCCACATCTTCAATGTGAGACTCCATGAACAACTGTGCAATGTCTAAGAGGAAGTCTTCACATGATTCGGAAGCATCTGTGACTGAAATAGGATCAGTAGGAGCAACAGGAGCTGGAGGTGTGATCTCATCTGAAGAGGAGTCAGCTGCAACTGGTGGAAGAAGATCTTCTGGGAATGGAGGAATAGCTAGATCTCCATAATGCTCCCAAAGATCCATCCATAAAACATATGGATCATATGACTTAATTTTGAATGTCTTTTTAACTTTATACTCCATATAGTGATAAAGAGTAGGAATAAGGAGGTCAACTTGATCAATAGTATACTCAAGATCTAGCACATATGGCAGTACATTGTGCTGAGAGAGATATCTGACCATAAGTTGACTCCTTTCCTAATAGTTATCTGGTGTCAAGTAGATCAAATATGACTCTTCCATGATGGAACAATCAAAGAAACCTCCAAAAAAATCAAAGAACCCCCCCTAATGAATGATTTAAGCACTCTATAGCCACTTGCCAATTTAGGGCCTATTTTTGAAAGTAGTATTTCTATCCACAGAACCTATAATGTGATTGCAGATGTAGAAAGTAGACAAAAAAATACACACTTTCAAAAAAAAATGGAACCTAAAAAAGTGATCAGATGTGCCCGCACAGAGCATTTAAAGTGGCAAAAATTGGGATTTGCAACTTGCAGAAAAATTCAAAAATAGAGATCTAAAACCACTTGCACCAATGTGTAGATCATGAAATCCTACCCCAAAACAAAAAATATTGCTCACAAAAATGTAACATACCCTACTAATTCTACCTTGAATTTTTTTAGTTTTGATTCAACAACATTTTGTCAAACAGTTGGTGTGCAAAGTCTGATTTATAATTTCTGAGTTCTTGTTCAGATGTTATAATACTTCTCTGCCAAACAATGACCATATGATCTGAAGAATAGCAAGGACAAATATCTTGGCACTTGAACACTACTACAAATATGCAATGTAAAGAGTTCTTATGGACTGATCCTAAATGTTCCGTACACTTATTCCTCTATTCAAGATATACAAACTTCATATAGCTGTGTACAAAAGTGACTGAGTTTGTAGTGCAAAGACTGTTACACAGTGACTGAATATGCAAAACTCTTTATAATTATGACACCTATACATTCATTGAACTATTATAATCGGGTGTAGAAGAACCTGGAAATAATATGTTCGTTGCTGTTCGAAATTTGAGGATGGATGTCCAGTTTAGCAACCCATCTAATAGCTGCTCGGTTAGGGTATGAAATTTGACCTCCAAGTACACAGAATGAGGATTGTTCATGCGCACTATTCACATGCACTGTTCACGCGCACTGTAGCAGCACTGTTTACCCACAAACCTGCTCCAAATCTCACCTCCAAATCTGCTGTCCATGCTGTTCAATGTCTGCAATGATATGCCTTTGGAAATGGAACAATTTCAATCTTACCTGTAGCTGAAAAATTGAAGCTGAATGCACACAGTATGAAGCTAATAGATCTTAAATCCCTTGACTCTATCTTCCAAGAGCGAAAGGATTGTCACCAATGGAGGATTTCGTCTCCAAAAGCCAGCAACCAAACCAACCAAACTAAGCTTGAATTCATCAATCTCTTCATATCTCCACACCCCATTCATGGCTGTATATAAAGTCCTCTTAGAGGGTCGACCCCCACTCCACAAGCAATGTGGGATTAAATCTCATATTTGCATTTTAATATATTGTTTCCATTTATCACTTTAAAATACAAAATATAATAAAGTAACCTTATAATATTAATTTAATTGAAGTTACTTTATTAAATAACTTCCGGCATTAAAATTCCATAGCAAATGATCTTGAAACACCACAAATGATAGCTCGTTAGAAAGAGCTAAGAAAAACACATCCAACCCCATCATCAAAATTATCATCCGGCTAGCCTGGCTGACTTACTAAAAATAGTAAGTCACATTGTAAATGCCTCCAAACGAACTTAGTTGGCCCCAGAACAAAATCGACTAGGCCAAAACACCACAAGATCCCGTCCATGTCCTTGTTAGCCCCCGGGACCACATAGAAGTAGGCTAACGACAACATATATCCAAACTGGTTAAACAGGGGACATTACAGTCCGCCCCTCTTGAAATTGCTTGTCCCCAAGCAATCTCAACTCTGGATGTTGAAGAACCTGCTCTGCCTCCCATGTTGCATCCTCAATAGGTAGGTTCCTCCACTTCACTAGGTACTCCCTGATAGTCCTCCTGCGAAGCACCCTCTCCCGGGTGTCAAGTATAGCTTCAGGAACCAAGATAAGCTTTCCCTCATCATCGAGAGGTGGCAATACTACTGAAGGCACCACATTGTGCCCCAATGCCTTTTTAAGGCGTGACACATGGAACACATTATGCACTTTACTGTCTGCAGGCAGTTCCAACTCATAAGCTACCTCGCCCACTCTCCTGATTACTCTGAATGGTCCATAGTAGCGCGGTTTCAATTTCTCTGTTCCACTCCTCTTGAGAGAGGACTGCCTATACGGCTGTAACATGAGGTACACCATGTCTCCCACCTCAAAAGACCTCTCAACCCTGTGCTGATCAGCATATTGCTTCTGCTGATTTTGTGCCTTTTGCAAGTTTTCCTTCAAGGATCGCATAATGTCCTGACACTCTTGCAAAAGATCCTTGGCCTTAGGCACCCTACTGTCCCCAAATAACAAATCCAAGAAATTAGGAGCATCATACCCGTATAGTGCCATAAAAGGGGACATTTGAATAGACATATGGTAAGAGGTATTATAGCAGTACTCCCCTAGATGTAGCCACTTCACCCAAGCCCTCTGCTGCCCTGCAATATAGTTTCGGAGATATCCCTCAACCCACTTACTCCTGCCAAAAGTGGCTCATAAATCTGCTGTCTCTGTCACTGACTATGCTTCTTGGTATCCCATGTAGTCTGAATACCTCTCGAAAAAATAGTTCTGCTGTTTGTGTTGCTGAATACGTAGACGAAATTGCAAAGAAATGTGCAAATTTCGTCAATCTGTCTACCACAACAAAGATACAATCCCGACCCTGTGCCTTGGGGAGGCCTGTGATGAAATCCATGGAAATGCTATCCCACTTCTTCTCTGGTATGGGTAGGGGCTGTAGTAAACCACCTGGAAAGGAATGTTCCTGTTTGTTCTGCTGACATACTTGGCACTCTCTAACAAATTGAAGCACCTCTGTTTTGAGTCCTTTCCAAGTGAAGCGCTCTCTCACCTGCCGATATGTCTTAAAGAATCCAGGATGTCCTGCCAATGGTGAATCATGAAACGCCCTAAAAATCTTCTGCTTCATAGCAGACCCGGGTACTAAATAAATCCTTTCCTTGTAGATGATCAGATCATTTACAACAGTGTATCGGCTATCCTGAATAGTTCCTTCAATAATACTAGATGCCCAACTATCCTTGGCATACTCTGCCAAGATCAACTCTCTCCAATCATCCATGACTATCCCAACAGAAAGCAAATGAGGCCTTCTGGATAAAGCATCTACGACAATATTTTTCTTCCCTTTGACGTAGACTATGTCGAAATCATAAGCTTGTAACTTACTCACCCATTTCTGTTGCCTGTCATTAAGATCCTTCTGCCCAAGGAAGTGTTTCAAGCTGTTATGATCTATTTTTACTGTGAATCGGCTCCCTGCTAAATATTGCCTGAACTTAGCTAGCGCGTGCATGATTGCTAGCATTTCTTTGTCATAGATGCTGTAAGTTCTCTCAACACCTCGTAATTTCCTGCTCTCATATGCGATGGGATGCTTGTCCTGCATGAGGACAGCTCCTACGCCCTCTCCCGAGGCATCACACTGCAGCTCAAAAGGCCTGGTGAAATCTGGAATGGCTAAAACAGGACACGTACTCATCAGCTCCTTGAACCTGTCAAAACAATCCTGAGCCCTCTCTGACCACTTGAAACTGTCTCTCCGTGTCAAATCTGTAAGTGGTGCTGCTATCTGTGAAAATCCCTTCACAAATCTGCGGTAGAACCCACAAAGCCCGAGAAATCCCTTGAGTTGTGAAGTGTTCCTCGGCGGTGGCCAATCCAGAATGGCCCTGATCTTGTCTGGGTCAACCCGAACACTTCCTGCACTAATAATATGCCCTAGATAGAGCAACTCTATCATCCCGAACTCGCATTTACTCATCTTGGCATATAATGACTCCCTCTCTAGAATACTGAGCACTGTATCAATATGCTTCAAATGTTCCTCCCAAGTATGGCTGTATATCAGTATATCATCAAAGAATATCAACACAAAATTCCTTAGCTGATCTCTGAACACTCTATTCATACAGGACTGGAAAGTGGCGGGAGCATTAGTCAACCCGAAAGGCATGACTAAGAACTCAAAATGTCCGTAGTGGCATCTAAAAGCTGTCTTCTCCACATCCCCCTCTCTAACCCGTATCTGGTGGTAGCCAGATCTCAAATCAATCTTAGAGAAGTAGCATGCACCGTGCAATTCATCAATAAGCTCATTGATGCGCGGGATAGGGTATCGGTTCTTGATTGTCTTCTTGTTTAGCTCCCTATAATCAATGCACATCCTCATTGTACCATCCTTCTTCTTCACCAATACTACTGAAGAAGCAAAAGGACTCTTGCTTGGCCGTATGTGCCCCATGTCAATCAACTCCTTGATTGCCTTTTCTATTTCATCCTTATATCTCTTGGGGTGGCGGTAAGGTGTGATGATAACTGGCTTAGCCCCTTCCTCTAACTCAATAACATGCTCGATTCCCCTATCTGGGGGTCTTCCTGGAGGTATCTCATCAAACACCTTAGTATGTTTGGTTATTATTTTTTGTACATCAGGTGGATACTCCTGTTTATGCTGCTCTGTCACCTCAGGCATTACTTTGAACTTTGTTGCCCACTGCACCTGATCATGTCTAAAGAAACTCTGCATTCGTTTGAGTGAGACCACTCGAAGTCTCCCATCTGACAAACCTCTGAGCACTATCTTCTTACCATTTGCCTCAAACCTCATTTCCATTTTCTGGAGGTTAAATGTAAACTCTTCCAGAGACTTCATCCAGTTCATTCCAAGCACCATATCCTGATCACCAATGTTGACCACAAAGAAATCTCCTGTCATGTCATAATCTCCCAAACGAAGCTGCAAGTTGGAGATTTTCTTGGTACAGTCAATTTTGAAGCCATCGGAAACCATCACCTTAAATCCCCTATGCTCCTCTGTATGTAGCCCTCTGCGTGTCACAAACTTCTCATCAATGAAGTTATGTGTTGCCCCTGTATCAATGAGTGCCACAAATCTCTGTCCATCCAAAGTTCCCCTAACTCTGAAAGTGACGGCCTCCTGTATACTAGACAACTGAGCTATCGTGCCATCACTACGTGCTTCCTCATGTGAAGAATTATCATCATCTCCATCTGATTCTGATGACTGCTCTGAATCTCCATCCACTGACTCTTCAGCTGAAAAGTACTCCATCTGCTTAGCTTTTGCTTTCAATGGACACTTATGTGACAAATCCCAAGGCTCCCTGCAATGAAAACAAAGCTTCTTCTTCCTGAGATCATTAAGTGTTTCATTGTCCAACCTCTTACTTTCCTCCTTAGGTGGCGGAGGCTCTCTATGAAAAGGTTTCCTGTCCTTATCTTTCCTTGAAGGGAAACTCTTTGCGAGGAATTTATTTTTAGAAGCTGAAGAGGAATCCATGTCACGAGCTTTCTTAATGGCTTCCTGCAAAGTGGGAGGGTTGAGAGCTTTAATCCACCCTCTCAACGGATCAGCTAACCCATCCATAAATAGAACCAGTATCCTCCGTTCAGATACATCTGTTACTAACACTGCAAGTTTCTGAAACTCTGAAATGTATGTCTCCAATGATCCCCATTGTTTAAGCTGAGCTAACTCCTTGAAATGGAGTTCTGGATCCTTCCTATCAAAACGTTCAATCAGTCTTTCCGTGAACTCCACATATGAGGTAATGTGTGCATGACCCATAGTGACCATACCATGATGCCACCACTCGTGTGCTAACCCCTCCAGATGAATTGCTGCGTACTTAATAGCTTCTTCCTCAGGCATAGGGTTCAATTGAAAGTATGTGTCAAGCTTTTGAACCCAAGCTCTTGCTGAAGACTTCCCCGAGCCATCATAATATGGTAACTGAAGTTTCCCTACTTTCTTCTGTAGCTCATAGTTCTGGTTCCTGTCATGTCCACGTGGCATATGTTTCATCCGCACATCCATATACTCCCTAAAGGTAATTGCAGCAGTAAAATCTGGACCTCCGGCTTCCCAATCTCTCCTCAACTGGTCCTGTATATCAATGATCTGGGGTTCTGGTACGGGCTGCTCTGGAGCTCTAGGAGGGAATGTGGGAATCATGGGCCTCGAACTCACGGTCCTAGCTTGCTGGGGTGCATGACCGAAATTGTTCCCAACTTGTTCACCTTCATTATGTGTCCCATCCTGATTATTCCCATTCTGATTGTTACCATTCTGATTATTACCTCCACCCATGTTAGCATTCAACCCCATTTGACGAGCCATCATCTGCATCATAAGCTCCAATCTCTGATTCTGTTCCTGTGCCCTTTGTTCTGCTAATCGCTGTCCCTGTGCCAAGGTCTCTAATAATTGTAAAAATCTTTCCTCTCCAGGCTCTGGACCGGCATTCCCGCCTCCACCTAATCTTGTATTCCTGTCATCTCGGTCACCCATATTGCTGTCTTGATCAAAAAATACCTCCGCTGTGTCTGTATGACTGGATTCTATACCCCCCTGTACGGATGAACTAGACTGTTTGCTTTGCAGGTCTGAACTCCTACTTTGTCTTGCTCTGGTATTGCGGAAATTATAAGGCCCCTGTCGCATGCTCAAACATAAATGCTCTGATTTTAGTGTTTTGACAAAAACACTTTCCCCTCTATCCGCCAGTTCCAAATTTCCTATAAGACCTCCACAGGATGGCAGGACTTATAGCTCTGATACCACTGTAACATACCCTACTAATTCTACCTTGAATTTTTTTAGTTTTGATTCAACAACATTTTGTCAAACAGTTGGTGTGCAAAGTCTGATTTATAATTTCTGAGTTCTTGTTCAGATGTTATAATACTTCTCTGCCAAACAATGACCATATGATCTGAAGAATAGCAAGGACAAATATCTTGGCACTTGAACACTACTACAAATATGCAATGTAAAGAGTTCTTATGGACTGATCCTAAATGTTCCGTACACTTATTCCTCTATTCAAGATATACAAACTTCATATAGCTGTGTACAAAAGTGACTGAGTTTGTAGTGCAAAGACTGTTACACAGTGACTGAATATGTAAAACTCTTTATAATTATGACACCTATACATTCATTGAACTATTATAATCGGGTGTAGAAGAACCTGGAAATAATATGTTCATTGCTGTTCGAAATTTGAGGATGGATGTCCAGTTTAGCAACCCATCTAATAGCTGCTCGGTTAGGGTATGAAATTTGACCTCCAAGTACACAGAATGAGGATTGTTCATGCGCACTATTCACATGCACTGTTCACGCGCACTGTAGCAGCACTGTTTACCCACAAACCTGCTCCAAATCTCACCTCCAAATCTGCTGTCCATGCTGTTCAATGTCTGCAATGATATGCCTTTGGAAATGGAACAATTTCAATCTTACCTGTAGCTGAAAAATTGAAGCTGAATGCACACAGTATGAAGCTAATAGATCTTAAATCCCTTGACTCTGTCTTCCAAGAGCGAAAGGATTGTCACCAATGGAGGATTTCGTCTCCAAAAGCCAGCAACCAAACCAACCAAACTAAGCTTGAATTCATCAATCTCTTCATATCTCCACACCCCATTCATGGCTGTATATAAAGTCCTCTTAGAGGGTCGACCCCCACTCCACAAGCAATGTGGGATTAAATCTCATATTTGCATTTTAATATATTGTTTCCATTTATCACTTTAAAATACAAAATATAATAAAGTAACCTTATAATATTAATTTAATTGAAGTTACTTTATTAAATAACTTCCGGCATTAAAATTCCATAGCAAATGATCTCGAAACACCACAAATGATAGCTCGTTAGAAAGAGCTAAGAAAAACACATCCAACCCCATCATCAAAATTATCATCCGGCTAGCCTGGCTGACTTACTAAAAATAGTAAGTCACATTGTAAATGCCTCCAAACGAACTTAGTTGGCCCCAGAACAAAATCGACTAGGCCAAAACACCACAAGATCCCGTCCATGTCCTTGTTAGCCCCCGGGACCACATAGAAGTAGGCTAACGACAACATATATCCAAACTGGTTAAACAGGGGACATTACAAAAAAGGAGTCTGTATGAGGAAGATATCGCTGTTTGAAAATTGTTACTACTGTTTTTTTTTCTAAATCGCCGTTGCGCCTCCAAAAAATAAATGGCTCTAAATTTTGCTTAAGATTTCTGATTTGGATGAAGCAAAATCTGATCTAGGGGTTTTTGGACCTTCTGAATGTGATGCAAATATCAGATTTGCACCAACAAGCTTCAATCTTCACCTGCAAAAAATCTCTCCTATGGCCCCATGGCCAAAAAATTTCCAGAAAATAATGCAGATCCAAAAAAAATAGTAGAGATGCAGATGAAAAAAATGTAGATGTAAGAATTTTCCTAAAGGGAAAATTCACCCAAGAACTAAGAACTCAAACACAAGCACAACTGTAGACCAAAAATAGATATGATCAATTAATCAGAGTATGTCTGAATACATTGCTCTGTTTAGAATGTGATGATCAACACACTAGGAGTTTCTGTATATAAAGGCCTCTTAGGAAGCACGAAGAATGTCTCTAGAAACAACCAGGAGATAAGACAACTAAGCACCTTATCCAACATTCTAGATGAATGGATAAGAATGACAAAGTGTCATATGTGTGTAGAATATTCTTGTGTTGTAGACAACATTTAACTTAAGTAAACTTAAGTAAGTGTAATAAGTAAATACTTATTTACACCAACACCCCCCCTTAAGTGCAACTTAGGGGAATGCCCTTAAGCTTACAAAATAGGATGAAGATGCATAATGGGTCCCGGCTACTAGGCCGTATTAGGTACCCATGTACATAATGAAGATGCAATCTCCCATAAAGTGGGGAAAGAGGGAAAACCTCATGAGAAAAACCCTCCCCCAAAAAGAGAGATAAATAGGGATGCATCGATGGATGGAGTAATCAAGACCCCCCCATTACGACATACATCCATGTATATACAAGAAAGAATGGAGAAGGACAAAACCTCCTATGAGGAAAAAGTCCCCCACAAAAAAGAGAAGAAGGAGACAAGGTAGTTCCCCCCCCTAAAAGTAGTGTGTCGATCAGTGAGAAATGCTCTGATACCATGTAATAATTTTCTTAAGGGAAAAATTCATGCAGGAACTAAGAACTCAAGCATAAGCACAACTATAGACCAAAGATGGATATGATCAATTAACCAGAGTATGTCTGAATACATTGCTCTATTCAGAATGTGATATTCAAACACACTAGGAGTGCCTATATATAAAGGCCTCTTAGAAAGCACCTAGATTGTGTCTAGAAGCAACAAGGAGATAAGACAACTAAGCACCTTATCCAAGATTCTAGATGAATGGATAAGAATGACAAAGTGTCATATGTATATAGAAGATTCCTGTGTTGTAGACAACATGTGCCTAAAAGAGGTGCGAACCCCTGTGATGTCATTAAGACATCTCACAAGAGTGCACAAACTCCTAAGTGTCTCACAAATAAAATAATGCAAATTAAATAAATAATGCATTAACCTAAGTAAACTTAAGTAAGTGTAATAAGTAAATACTTATTTACACCAACAATTGGAATTTCCATTTTATATTCTCTTCCCCATTCCCATTTTTAGTTCTAATTTCCAATTCCTATGCCTACAACCAAACATGCCTTAAGATATCTTTTGTCACTCTTTGAAAGCACAATCTTTATATTAGTGGTATTGAAAATAGCTCTTTGTCTTTGTGATGTCAACCTTGTGTCTAATGAACTAGTTTTATCCTTCCTTAGGATTCTAAACCATCCAAAATAATGTAATCCCCAAACTATATTTGGTAATCTTCATTTGTAAGGGTTGCACCCATTGTGCTAGTAATGGTGCCTCCTCCTTTTAGAAGTATCCTCCCTTTTGGATAATTTTTCATGATGGGGTTTGTGAGACTTACTCAACTTGTTGATTCTAAATCTTTAAACTTTTGGAGTAACCCATAAAACTAAATATTAAATCTAAACCGCTTACATTCACTGCTATACCTTTAAACTATGAAGTATTGATTCTCTAAAATTAAACTCACCCACCTAGACTAGAAAACTTGTATTTTTAGACTTGGATATCCACTACTAAATCAATGAACTATGCCTTTAACTTGAACTTGAATTGTGCCTGCCAACATTGTCCCTTTACAAAGAATAGATTCACAATAGTATCATTAGCAAAAGCCAACACAAGGTATGGGAAAATTGAGAAAACTCTCCATGGAGCTCAATTTTCAAAGTTTTAAAAGTTGGGTGCTAAAGGCAAGCTAATAGTAGGATACAAAAAAAATCAAATTTTAGATTTAAAATATTGCATGATTTTTTTTAGATAGGTAGCCTAAATTTTTAAGTTAACAAGGTTTTCATTGTAAAATAATCAATGTATATGACTGTATAATCCAAATTTGGGAACCTAATTGTAAACTTCCTCAAAAAAATTATTGCAAAACTAAAGGAATTTCTCTAACACTCAAGATTAATTAGTTACAACAACTAAATAAGAAAATTAAGTATGTAAGAAACTATTCCACATAAATTTTTAGTATCAAAAAATTAAACTTGTAATGTCACATGAAATTATCCAAAAAAAAACATTTAGAATAGCTATTATTTCTATTCAAAAACTTTTTGGAATTATACATCTTTTTAGGTTTTTATTATATTAAGAGTTACTATTGATTTCTATGCTAGTAAAAATTATGACCTTCAATCAAGATATAGACGATGTCGTCACTATTCCACACTTTGCATCTAAGATTTTTTCAATGTTCCTCAACCATAATGCATCGCCTAAGAGCTCATCTTGATCTACTCTAGAAGAATCTCCTAAAAAATTTAATTAGAGTATTGAGGACCTCATAGGTAAAATCTTAGAAAACTATAATAATATTGTTGAAAATATCAGGAGCAATGTAAAAATATTGAACGCATAGAAGAGTACAAAATAGAATGAGTATTACTTGACTTGTACAATAGTGGATGTATACTATGATAGTGTGAAAGAAGCCCACTACATGAAGCTTTATGGAGTAGACGATGTAGGGTATTTGAAGTGGGCATTTTCTATCTACTTGGATCAAGTGTGACATCCACAATCATTGCATACTAATTTCTCCAAATGATAATTTTGTCATGTTGTGAATGTACATATAATACCTATTCCAAATATTTAATAGACTTTGTACTTTTTAGATGATCGTATACAAGTGTTCTCATGTATGCTATCATGTGGACTTTAATGAATGTATATATTGTCTATATGTAATGTAGTGCAAGGCAGGAGAATCCCTAAAGGAGATGCCCAAACCCCCAGCAAACAACCACGTTATGGAAATACAACATAGTAGAAATAAAGCAAGATCTCATACCAAATCATAACTCTTTATTCATAGATATAATTGATTACATGCAATATGCCTGGTTGTAAGGCCTTTAGAGTTAGGGCCAAATACAAATATTAATTACAATATCTATTTTGTAAGATCCACTTACAAACTTGATTTCAGCTAGTCTAGATCCACAACTAGATAAGAACAAAAAGAAAATCCACACTTGTATCCTTAGGTCCACCAAGAAAATTCTCTGGTTCTCAAGTTGCATCCCTAGCTCTTCAAAATTCACATCCACACAATTCCCTTCACTCCTTTGAATGAATGAATTCTCCATCTATGCTAAAGAAAACCAAAAACCCTTTACTTATACCCAACTAATCCACAAGTCAGCCTAGTCCATTACAATCTAGATTAAATCCCTCACATTAAATATATATTGAGCCACATGTTGGCCACAAGAGAAATTAAATATGTATACATAAATTAAATGCCAAAAGTCAGCTCACATACAACTTGACACGAACAAAACCAAAACCATTACTAGGACTGGGCACATATAGGAACACTCGGCACCAACAGGTTCAGTTGGCATCCACTAGGAGCTATAGTAAGTTGGCACCCACTAAGAGTTATAGTAACTCGACACCCACTAGGAGCTATAGTAACTCAGCAGCAACAAAAAATTAAAAACCACTAGAACTCGGCTCCAACATGTAGGATTGCAAGAAAGCCTAGGATTCTCCTGCACTAGACACCCTAGGTTTGAAAAGATGTACTAATAACTAGAAGAACATCTTTTGGGATCTAGCACATAAATCCCAAACTGGTTCTTCACATACATATCCTCCAAATATTCAACTTGTACACTCTTTCCCCTATTCTTCTACTTCTTCACATCCATCTTAGGTGTGCTATAGGTCTTCTTTCCACACTAATCTCCAACCTTCTCAGAATATGCCAACTCAACTTAGCTACCAATACTCAGGTTCCTCATACTGAGCTCTTCATTTTGCAAAGGAATCAGGGAAAATTGCTACCATCTTTCTCAATAGTAACCAAATTCTTGACACAATCATGCATAGCCCTACAATCATACTGCCAAGGTCTACCAAGTAACACACGACAACTACTCATGTCCATAATATCACACAACACTTGATCCTTATACTACCCAACCTAGAAATCAAAAAGGCATTGCTCTCGCACCTCCAAAACATGTTGACCTTGTAACTAGCCAATTCTATAAGGATAAGGATGTCTTACTCTCTTCAAACCAAGCTTTTGAACCATCTCCTCAAAAA
This sequence comes from Cupressus sempervirens, assembly GCA_028749045.1. Lineage (NCBI taxonomy): Eukaryota > Viridiplantae > Streptophyta > Pinopsida > Cupressales > Cupressaceae > Cupressus > Cupressus sempervirens. Next base: position 92,005,975 of record CM053792.1, read on the forward strand.
CAAGGTTATTAGTACTACCACCATCCACAATCATCTTGTAGACTTTACCACTAGACTTGCAACAAGTCATAAACAAACTAGTCCTCTAAGAAGATTCTAATGTCCTCTCACCAACTAGTACTCACCAAGCCAACAAACTTTCTCCTTGCTTAGGTTGACTATCTTGAACTACAGCATCATTCACAATAGTAGTGGTCCTACCAATCAGACATTTAAAAGATCTATGCCCTTCTTTACCACATTTGCAACAATTACCTCTAAATCCACCTCTACCTATTCTCTTTTTCTGATCAACATGTTATGGTTCACCTTCAACACTCAGTTTAGCTTGTGCCAAGTCATCCTGCTTCTCCTTTCCTCTAGCATTACCTTGACCTTTCCTCTTCAACTTATCTTTTTCCTTCAGGGCATACTAATAAGTATCCTCAAGTGAAGAAATATTCAAACATACCAACCTCATCCTAAATATTAAATCTCAAACCATTAATGTGATGCAGAGCCACACCTTGGAAAACTCGAGAGGAGTCAATCACTCAACTGAGTTGCATCAAGGGGCATCTACAATCATCTAAGATCGAACTCGAACCAAAATCAAAATTGGATTAAACAAAATATGCAAATCTGCACGTTCTTCTACTTTCCTTTACAAACATAGTTTTAAAGGCTTTCCATCTCTTCATATTCTACTGAATAGTGATGCCAATCTATTTCTTCCATAATCATCCTTTTGAAAAGACTCACCATCCTTTACACAACAACCCGAGATATATTAAGAAAACCAATTACTTCTGTACTTTACCTTCACACGCCCACCAAGATCTTTAACCGAGAATGTCCTTCTAAATAAACTTATTAAGACTGGGACTTAAAGAAAATGAATTTACAATATTTCAAGCGAGACCAAGTTTCTCAGAGAAGCCCGAGCCTTTAACATCGACAAAACGTAAATCTTTATGATCGGCTGCTACAACAAGCCAATCTAAATTCATAAATAGGAAACTCAATGCTGCATAACCAACCATTAAATATTTTCATGAATTCGTTCCCTAACTCCTCTGCAATGAATTTCTCATGGGTTCCTCTAAACAAAATTGAGACTCATTCACAGATTTACTATTCAGTTTCTTTTTCTATCAACTTGATTCAATAAAATTATTAAACTTCAACAAAACTGGAACAATCAATATCTAATCCTTTTCAAATGAAAAACCGCTTCCCATAAATTTTGAACTTCAATCAAATTTTATACCATGCATCTTCTTATATCGATCAAACCGGTTACAATTCCCATTCAAAACTAGTTACAGTCTTCATGACAGAGCTGAACGAATGGGGAACATAAATAACTTTTTGAAAAATATCGATGGGTATCGAATTTTTGAACTAGACACTCTTCTCCAAATCTTTTGTTCATCTTCAGATTTACATAGCGTGGCTCTCCTTGTCAACTCGTTCCACCATGTCTTCTTTTCTAAAAAGTCAACCCCTAAAAACGAACTCTTTTTTTTCTATATAAAGCATATGAAATGTTTTTCCTTCTATCCAGAAAAGAAAATGTCTTCTATCCAAAAAAAGGATAAGAATCTAAAACGTTCTTTTCCTAACAATATTAGACATTCATTTTCTAAATCAGGAATATTCAAAAAAAACTGCCTACTACCTATTATTGGATTCTGAAAATGATTAAACACTCCACCTATGAATTAAAAACTATTCTAATTTAAAAACCCACACACCTGGTCCTAGGTGGCTATATCTGGAGAGCTCATCGAACTGCTACTCTAGGTATGCCACCACAAGTAGGACATTATTGAAAACATTTAAATTTAAAACACACACAAAACATAAACATTTCATATAACATTTTCCGCTCTTCTACTGCAGCATAATGTACCGAGTACCTTTTCCTTTGACAATTCTCAATGACCAGACTGAATATTCAACTTGTAGGACTCCTTGATATAATCTTTCATAGACATATCTTTCTATTTTAGATTTTGTAATCTCTTAAACAACTCAAGTTCATAATTAGCATGAATGAACTTGGCCTTCAACTTAGTCACCATCAACCTCCATCTAGTGATCATTTTACCTTCCTCTTGTTTGTATCTTCGTAATTCTTTCCACCAAAAAGTAGCATGTCCTTTCAACTTAGTTTGTACCAACCACACTCTGAGTAGATCCTCAATATCCTCAAGTTTCAAAGTAGTCTTCCAATTCACCAATCTAATCAATTAGGTCTTTAGGAGTCAAAGTATCTGAGAAATTAGAAACCTCCATCTTATGCTTCAACTTCAACTAAGATTCAGGTCTAGCAGACAAACCAGACCTAGTTCCAATAAGTCTCTCCACATGATCAATTCTATCCTTACTACTAGATCCAACAACTTCAAAGTCTTCAACAACTTTCTCATAACTACCTTTAGTGCCCACATGCTTAGGTACACAACATCACTAAGATAATCAATTTCCCTAGGGTCCAATCTTCTTAGAGGTATTTTTCAAAATTTTAGCAAACCATAAGCAACAAATCCACCAATACAAAAGATCAATGAGCCACAAGATCAACCTTCTCCAACCCAAGACCTTGATGCAAAACTGCCTCAACCTTGGTGATCTGTCCACACACTCGGGAACAACATAGCTCTAATACCATCTAATGTAGTGTAAGGCAAGAGAATCCCCAAAGGAGATGTCCAAACCCCCAACAAATAACCACATAGTAGAAATACAACACAATAGCAATAAAGCAAGATCTTATACCAAATCACAACTCTTTATTCATAGATATAATTGATTATATGCAATATGCCCGTTTGTAAGGCCTTCTAGGTTAGGGCCAAATAAAAATAGTAATTACAATATCAGTTCTACAAGATCCCACAATATCCACTTACAAACTCAATTCTAGCTATTCTAGATCCACAACTAGATAAGAAAACCAAGAAAATCCACACTTGTACCCTCAAGTCCACCAAGAAAATTCTTTATTTCTCAAGCCATAGCCCTAACTCTTCAAAATTCACATCCACACAATCCCCTTCACTTCTCTGAATGAATGAATTCTCCAACTATGCTAAAGACTCCACAAAACCCTTTACTTATACCCAACTAAGCCACAAGTCATCCTAGTTCATTAAAAACTAAATTAAATCCCTCGCGTTAAATATATGTTGAGCCACAAGTCGGCCATAACATAAATTAAATACCCATACATAAATTAAATGTCAAAAGTTGACTCACAGACAACTCAGCATGAGTAGAACCAAAACCAATATTGGCACTCGACACATACAGGAACACTCAACACTAACAGGAACATTGGGCATCCACTAGGAGCTACTAACTTAGTAGCCACTAAGAGCTACAATAACTCGACACCCACTAGGAGCTACAGTAACATGGCAACAATAAAAAATTAGAAAGCATAGGCACTTAGCTCCAACATGTAGGATTGCAAGAAAGCCTAGGATGCTCCTGTGTCAATATGCGATGACTGTTATGAAAAAATTTCCTTGCTTACATTCTATTCTTTCTCAAATATCATTTACATTATATTTACACAATTATTGTTACAAATAAAATTGTCTCTCTTATATTCTATTCCTTCTCAAATATCATTTTCTCTAAAAAGCTCAATTGTTTAGGTTAGTAAATTAATTTAGATGTGAGAAAATAGTAAAACAAGGATAGCACTTTCAATTTTAATAGCTATAGTCCTCAAATTTGCTTATATATTAAGTATTTCTTTTTCCTAGTCTTAATTTGATAGCACTATATTATATATACAATAATATTAATTACATGTAATAAAAAGATGAGTACTACAATTAACACTGCTGCTATATTACAAATAAAAATTAATTTTAAGATATATAGTAAAATATATAGTTATTGGTATAATTATCATTGCATATAAAATTAATCACTTACTTTCTTTTAAATAAGATATCTTCCCTTTATATTTAAATATTCTTTTGACACTCACAATACAGCATCAAAGTGGAAATAATTTCTGTACCATTTTATCTTCATTTTAACCTTTAAATTTTCCTAGGAAATATTTTAGAGCAATTCTTGCCTCTAGTTGTTGTTTCAATTTGTTTGAAATGATATTTTTCTTAATTATGTGTTTCAATATGGTGCATTCTTTATGGACCCCACAGTTCTCCAATCTTTTCAATGAAAATTATATTTCAAAGGAGCTTATTCTGATTTCTAAGAAATTAATTTTGATTTCTTCGAAATATTCTTTAGGTTTCTATTTGACTTTTGCAATTGTCATTTGTTCCATTAAAAAGCATATTTGGGGGTAAAATATAAGCCTCTCTTCTAAAACTTGAGCATCTAATGTGGAGGATCCTATGCAAGATTTTATCTTTGTATGTCTCCAGGCTTTCAAACTCAATTTTATTAACAATGCTCTTGTAAATCTTATGTTTATCAAGAAGAAACATCTCGACAAGATATTAAACATGAACCCCAAACCATGAGGTTCATGGTTCAAATTTCAGATTCAAGGGATCAAAAATGCATGTTTAGATTCCAAGTCTGCATTCATCATATGCTCATAGTTCAAAGTTTAAAAGTGTGAGTCAAAGATTCAAGGTTTAAGTTCAATATTTTTGCATGTAGGTTCAAGTGCTCATGAAATCAAAGTTCAAAATTTAGATATTCAATAGCTCCAACATGGAGACACAATTCAAAAGAACACTTTTAATCATTCAAGGATCATTCATAATGCATTCAATAAATAAATGACACACAATGGGACTAGCATTGAGTTGGCTAACTTTCCCCTTTCAATAATCTTATTCTTTTGCTGATGTCTAATTTATGAGTATGTTGCTCAAAAGAATAGTCATATCTATCACTGGTATCCAATAAGTGAGGAGGTTGACTTGGTAACATTGCATAAGATTATCATAATCTATACATTGGCTACCCTATTGTAGGAATGATGGAGCAACAATTAACCTCTAGGAATCCTAAGCCCAATAACTCACTATCAAAATCAAGATAACCTATATTTTTCAAAGGAGAGTAAATTATCATGTGTGGGCCTACACATTAAAAATTCTCTAAGAAATTGCTATAGGTTATGCAACAAAGGGATAACTAGCTCGACCATGAAATGGGCATCATGCACCTGAGACTTAATGAAGAATGGAGATTGTAAGCATTGTCTTGAATGTTGGTTAAGATAGTGTAGTCATGAGAATAATAACAACTCATGCAAACTATATGACAAAATACACGAGCCCAATAAGAGTACATCAACTAGTTCAATCAAGGTGGAAAATATTATTAAAGAAGAAGCATTAACCAGAAACAATAAACTTACAACACAAATTAGATGCAAAGAAATAATAAGAGAAATAATGAACAATAACACCACAACCAACAATACACATACATATGTAGTAAAACCTTGACAATATGTCAAGGAAACATCCATGGGGAAAATATTGGTAATCTTATTGCTCATAAGAAACTCAATTACATCTCCAACTTCACAGTTGTTGCTGTAATAATACTCTAGAAACATATGATATGCATTCACAGAGAAGAAAATATATACAACCTCTTGAAGATAAGAGAAAAATCTCAACATAGAATAAAATTTGATTTATTTCTCAGAAAACTTAAATTTTTCTTTTGAAGAAAAAGATTGTTCTTTTTCTAAAATAGAGAAATATTGTTTTCACAAGCTTTGTTTTTTTCTTCTTTCCTTCATTGTTGTCATTATCTAACAATCTCCACCTTGACAACAATTTATCTAATACTTGCAAAAGCCCATGTATCACCCCTTTTGCAAAGAAGCCACACTCCACTTTAGCTTCTCTACCAGCATTGCTTTAGTAAACATATCTGCACAATTTTTAGGTGTATGGACTTTTTCAAGAGATGCTCCACCTTCTTCAATAACATGTCTTACAAAATGGTACTTAATCTCAATATTCTTATTTTACTTTGATAAGTTGGATTTATTAGCCAAATGAATAGCACTTTGACTATCACATAATATAATCACATTATCATGCACTTTTCCAAACTCACACAAAATACCCTTCAACCAAATTATCTGTTTACATGCATGTGAGACAACCATATATTTTGCCTCAATTGTAGATTGAGAAACTATCACTTGGAGTTTTGATATCCAACTAATTGCTCCACTAGCAAGAGTAAAGGCATAACCGTATGTAGATCTCCTTATGTCCAGATCACCTACAATAAAATCAAAATCAACATAGCCACAAAATGAGTGGCTACCAAAGTTATAAGTGATACAATAATTACATGTGCCTCTGAACCAGCCATTTCACTATAGCCTAGTGCTCTTTACCTAGATTTTCCATGTATCTACTGACAACATACATTGCATGTGAAATATCTAGTCTTGTACATACCATCATATACATTAAACTTCCTACAGCATTTGCATATGGTACATGAGACATGTAATATTTTTCTTCCTTAGTACTAGGTCATAAACTTGAAGAAAGCTTAAAATGGGAAGCCAAAGGGATATTTACATCTTATACATTTTTTATACCGAATCTAATGAAAATCTTCTCCACATGTTTCTTCGATGATAACCAAAGCTTACCATGTTCCTTGTCTCTATATATCTCTATACCCAAATTTTATTTTTCTTCTCCTAGATCCTTCATATCAAAAGTCCTAGCCAACTGAGCCTTTAACTTATTTATTTCAGCCATGCTCTTTCTTGCTACAATAATATCATCAACATATAATACCAAGATAATGAATAAGCCATTTTCTAAACTTTCAAAGTAAACACAATGGTCATTCTTACATCTTAAAAAATTTTGGCTCGCCATGAAGGAATCAAACTTCTCATGTCATTTCCTGTTGCAATCTTGAACAAACCCTTCTTGTTGTTCCATAAATATATTGCATCCAAATATCCATGTAGAAATTTCATTTTAACATCTAGTTACTCTAACTCAAGATTAAGTAATGCAACTAATGTCACTGCAATCCAAATAAAAACAAGCTTAACAACTAGTGAAAAAAACTCATGAAAATCAAAACCTTCTTTTTTAGAGTATCCTTTTGCTACCAAACTTTCCTTGTACCTTTCAATTTTATCATCAATGCCCTTCTTCAATTCATAGACCCACTTGCAACCATCAATCTTGCTACCCTTGGGAAGTTCTACCAAGTCCCATGTCTTATTCTTCTCTAAGGCATCAATTTCTTCTTTCATTGCTATTTTCCATTTAGCATCACTCATTTCTTCCTAATAACAACTTGGTTCCCCATCGTTAGAAATCAAAGTAACTAATGAAATGAAATCATCATACCTTTTAGGAGGATTTGTGACTCCTGTAGATCTCCTAAGAGATGGTTGTGGCATTTCTATAGTTTCCTGTATATTTTCTAAATATTTACCTTCTTCTTTAGAGAGATCTTCTTCCTCTTTTTTTTCTATAGAAGGATGAGTTTGAACCAACTAAACTTTTTTTAGATTAAGGTAAAAGCAAGTTTTGAAGGGACCTAAAACCCTTTACAAAAAAGTAAACTTGTTGATATAGTGGTACTTGTTCCTATTCCAAATTATCTTCTACAAAATCTAATTTTTTTAGAGAGGATTTGTCAAATACTACATTTTTGCTAATGATGATTTTGTGGGTAGTAGGATCCCACAATATTTATCTCTTAACTCTATTACCATTGCCAATAAATGAGTATTTCTTGGATTTGAGGTCTAACTTAGAATGCTGATTTTTAGAAACAAGATCATAAGCATCACAACCAAATATTTTTAGATTTAAAAAATCACATGAATGACCTATCCATACCTCTTCAAGAATCTTGCAATCTATTGCAATTCATAGTGATTGGTTTACCAGATAGCAGGTTTTATTAACTACTTATGACTACAACTCTTGTTGTAATTTGGCAATACTAAGCATACTTCTTGCTCTCTTTAAAAGAGTCCTATTCATGCATTCAACAACACCATTTTTTTGAGGAGTCTAAATTGCAACTTTATGCCTTACGATCCCATCTTCTTTGCGATAATTCTCAAACTCTAAAGAAGTGAACTCACCTCCATTATCTATTCGTAAATACTTGATCGATATGCATGTACTCTTTTCAACAAACACTCTAAATTGTTTGAATACACTAAACATGTCAGCTTTACTTTTAATAAAAAAGACCCATACTATTATTGAGAAGTCATCTATAAATTCCATAAAATATAATGCTCCTCCAAAAGAAACTACAAGGGATGGACCCCAAATATCTAAATAGACATAGTGTAGAATACCTTTGTTTGTATGACTACTAGATTTAAACTTCTACCTACATTTCTTTCCAAAGACATAATGCTTGCAAAAAGTCAAATTCAAAGATTACAAATTTGGAAGTAACTTATGATTTACTAGTACCTTTAGCCCTTTCTCGCTCATATGACCCAATCATTGAGCCATAAACAAGTAGATTCATCACTTTTCTTAGATACCAATATCACATGACTTACATTTGTACTTCCTTCTAGCCTATAAAGTTTTACAACTTTTGTAGCCCTCATCACCACTAAAATCCCCTTGGACACTTTAAGATCTCTACCTTGACAAGAGAAATTTATAACCACCAGAATCCAAAACATTAAAGGAAATTAATTCTTTTTTAGCTCTGGTATATGTCTTACCCCTATTAATATCTTTACAATACCACCAAACATCTTAATTCTAATACTTCCAATCCCAACAGTCTTACAAGAAGCATTATTTCCCATAAAAATAACACCTCCATTAATAGGTTCGTAAGAAGAAAACCAACTCCTATGTGGACCCATGTGATCAAAAGCACCAAAATCTAAAATCCATTCATCTTGATGTTAGAAGATATTACAAATAGATAACACTTCACCAATCATACCCAGTTTTTCCTCAATTGGACTCATTGCCTTTTTTGGATTCATTGTTCTCTTGCTTTCTTTTCCAACAATCTTTCTTGAGATGTCATGTTTTATTGAAATACCAATATTTTCCCTTAGTCTTTTTGCCTCTTGACTTGGATTTGTATTTATCTCTTGAACCTTCCCCTTTTTGTATGGAATGACCTCTAGCCACTATTTCTTTCAGTGTGGAGGTTTCTATGTTAGACTTCCTTTGCACCTCTTCACACAACAAAGATCCAAGAAAAGAATAAAATTTAAGGGAGTCAAATATAGTAAAATTAATAGAAGTAACTAATTTATTTAGGATTCAAATAAAGAGCATAACAGTGTAACTACTTTGTCTTCATGTTTGATTTTTACATCTACACTACCCAATTCACAAACTAGAGTATTGAAAACATTTAAATGATAAAAAAATTGTATACCTCCCTTCATTCACAAGCTACATAGTTGCTTCTTCAAATAGATTCATTTTGTCAAGGATTTTGTTATGTAAAGACTCTCCATTCTACCCCATACACCTGTAGTTGTATCTTCTTTAACGATATTAAAGAGAACCTCATCTGCCAAACACAACCAAATTGTGCTTAGGGCTCTCGTATCCAAATCTTGCCAATCATCATCTATCATATTTACAAGTTTCTTTGACTTTCCAACTATTGCCTTATGCAATCCCTATTGCACTAATAAATCACGTGTCTTGAGCTTCCATAGCTCAAGGTTATTTTTGACTTTAAATTTCTCCACCTCGAATCTTTTTTTTGAAACATTTTCCATTTGATGCTACAAAAACTCAACACCAAATTCTAACACAGCTACTGCAAAAAGAATTTTCTTTCATACCACTTGTTATGAAAGTGAAAGCATTCACTAGAAACAATAAATTTATAACACAAATTAGAAGCAAAGAAATAATAAGAGAAATAATGAAAAATAACAACATAGCTAATAGTACATAGATAAACGTGGTAAAAATTTTACAATATATCAAGGAAACATCCACAAGGTAGGTATTGATAATCTTATTGCTCAGAAGAAACTCAATTACATCTCCAACTTCACAATTGGTGCTGCAATAATACTCTAGAAAAACATATGATATGTCTTCATAGAGAAGAAAATATATACCTCTTAAAGATAAATCTCAACATAGAATAAAACACAATTTATTCCTCAAAAATTTAAGGTTTCCTTTCGAAAATAAAAATTGTTCTTTTTCTAAGATAGAGAAAGATTGTTTTCATAATCTTTTTTTTCCGCTTTTCTTCATTTTTGTCATTATCTAACATAAAATAGACAATTTTGATAAAATATCATAACATGAAATGTCACCTTCATCATGGTATACAACTTTCCTATTTTCACCCTATAATCTAGAAATGATTACAAAAGTGGAATGAAGAATGAAATGAAGTGTTTGGCCATATACCCAATTTTATATGTCACTTTAATAGAACTCATGAACAACATGATTAAATGACCATGAAACATTTGACCATATCATTGATGACTGTGAGACATGAAGGGTATAGGTTGGATTTTTTAGGCAACTGAACCCTTGTAACTTCCATTAATGTCCCTTAATGCAATAGCAATCCAAAAATCAAAGACAATTTCATAGCATTGGTCACTTGTAAGTATGGACTCAAAAAGTGTACAAGCTATTATGAGCTATCAAAAGAAATATTTCTACAAATACTACATCTCTTTGTACAAATCAATAATATGGGTAGTTTTGTTAGTTCAAATTACTATGGCATGAAAGCTAGTCAATTTTATGAAGTATCCTTGTCTCTATGAAAAATAAACCACAAACTTTAAAAAATTTCTCATCACAAGAAGGTGTTGAGTGATGAAGGAGCTAAGTAGCTTGGTACTAAGGGCAACCTAGCATAAGAGGGTGCCGAGTGAGCTTGGTCACTAAAGGGAAGGTGAAGCTCAACTCAATGGTTAAAAAGTAAACTCAGTCAACAAGAATATTGAGTGAACTTGATAGGAACAATAGAAGAGAGAACTTGATTAAAGAGTAAACTGAGTGAGTTGTATAATAGACTTACAATCTAGACATTTCTGCCATTAAAACATAGAGGGGATAACTTCAAAACTTGCAAGTATAAATATCTTAAATGCAAAACATGTAATGTTAAATAGAAGGGAGACAACAATGAGCCAAGTATGTCTGCTTGCTTTCTTGGTTTCTGTTCAACTAAGTTAAAACCATTACGAAATCTGGGAGCATTTGACTTCAACCAAAAAACCCTAAAAACTTCAAACTTATAAAACTTAAACTAATGGTTGCATAGAAAAATGCCTAGATAAATCACCATTTCATACGACAAATCAATATGAACTTATAGAATAACAAAAGGATTCAATGCGTGCTAGTGCAAACACAGAAACTAAATCTTCCTTTTGTCTTATAAAATTTTTGAACTTTCTTCCTCTACTTGGATCTACTGATCTACTTCTTTTCTACTCTATGCTTTGCTTTGAGCTTCTCTTCTTCTTCTTCTTCAACTTCTTCAACACTTCGAATAAAACATATTCATTCTTTTTGTCTTCTAGAAAAAGATTTTCCCTCTCTTTTTAGATTTGAACTCACCTACCTGCATTTAATATTTCTTACTATTTGTTACTACAAGTTGTCAGGGTGGAAGGTGCACATTTGGCTCGAGGGGGAAATTTCTCACACATGATATATTTCAACACTCCTCCTTTGTCCTAAGCCAAACAAAACAAGAATCACTCCTAATCCAAATCAACTACACCAAGACTATCTCTTAGGTGCACTAAAGTTTCAATGCCTAAAGGCTTAGTAAATATGTCTACTAGCTATTGCTCAGACTTGCAAAATTCTATTTTGATATCTCCATCCTCCACCAACTATCTCATGAAGTGATATATGATCTCAATGTGCTTGCTTCTCCTATGGAAGGCTGGATTCTTAGACAATGCAATTGAGGAGATCTTGTCACAAAAGATTGTGGTTCCATCCTCTTGCCTCTCATTCAAATATGTCAAGATACTCCTCAATCAAATAGCGTGAAAGGTTGTTGCATTTTCTGCCATGTATTCACCCTCTACTATAGATTGAGAAACAAGAGGTTGCTTCTTGGATGCCCATGAAATTGCACCTGATCCCATATGAAACATGTATCCAAAAGTGCTCTTCCTATCATCTAAATTTCCAACCCAATCACTATCTGTATAACCCACCAGCTTACAATTATTGTCTACAATATACAAAATCCTAAATCCCTTGGTACCTTTCATATACCTTAGAATCCTCTTTCCTTCTTACCAATGGGAATCATTTGGTTTTTCTATAAATCTAGAAATCAAAATTACCACATGCATCATTTTAGAACAAGATGCTATCAAATACAACAAACTTCCAACCATGCTCTTGTATAGTGTTGGATTCACACTTGCTACAATCTTCCTTGCTCAACTTCAGACCTACTACTGTTGGTGTGGGGGCTTCCTTGCTATTCTAAATTTTGAATCTCTCCAAGATTTACCTTGCATACTTTTCTTGAGAGATGAAAATGCCATCATGCATGTGTTTTACTTCTATACCTAGAAAATACTTCAAGAGACCTAACTCTATCATTTCAAATTCATTCTTCATGGCCTCTTTGAACTCACTAATTAGGAAATCATCATTTCTAGTGAAGATTATGTCATTAACATACAAGACAATAATTATTAAATTACCATTTGTTGTCCTTGATGTAAAGTGTGGGTTCACCATCTCTTTTTTCTAATGTCACTGCTCATCAAATATGAGTCAATTATATTGTACTATGTTGATGGAGCTTGATTGAGCCCATATAGAGCTCTCTTCAATATATACACCTTGTATTCTTCACCTACAACTTCATAACCAGGTGGTTGCTCCATAGAAACCTCTTCTTTCAATACACCATTCAAGAAGGTAGAATCCATGTCCATTTGATATACCTTCCATTTGTGTTGTGCTACAATTACTATGACAACATGCACGATTTGTATTCTTGCAACGAGGGCATATTTCTCATCATAATCTCTGATATATTGCTGCTTGTACACCTTGACCACCAAGCATGCCTTATGCTTATCTATTTTTCCTTCTGCATTGCACTTGGTCTTATAAACCCATTTCACTCCAATTACTTGTTTCTTGGAAGGCAAAGTAGTTAACTCCCATGTCTCATTTTCTTTAAATAGCATCTATCTTCTCATCCATGGCATCACACCATTTCTCTTCATTCACAACTTCCTCAAAATAAATTTTTACTATGAGAAAATAATGCAAAATTTACACTCTTATCATAATCTTCCTCATACCTTTCATCTTGGTATATCTCCCTTAGACTCTTAGTCTTTCCTTGCAATATGGAGGTGAGAGTGGGATTTGAATTCTCAATATTATTGTTGTTGTTGGTTTCCATGCTAGCTTAGGTTTGTCTTGAAGTGCTTGGAGTTGTTACTCGACATGTTAAGGGTTGCTTTACTTTTTGCCTTTGTTTGCAATCCATTTTTGCTGCTCCATCTTCTTGATGATCATCATTGTCATCTTCTTCTTCATCAATAGTCAGCACTTTTCTTTAAGTGCTTGAAGATTCATCAGTCGAGCCATCCCATGACTAATTTTCAAGAAACTTGACATCTCTTGAAATGATGATCTTCTTGGTGATTGGATCATAAAATCTATAAGTCTTTGATTCTGAGCTATAACCTATGATGATGCACTTCACACCTTTATCATCTAGTTTATTCATTTTTTCCTTCGGCACACGTGCTTATGCTACACATCCAAACACTCTCAAGTGCTCAACTATCCATCTATTCCTTGACCAAGCCTCAAGATAAATCTTGTCACAAAATGACTTTGTAGGATACTTATTGATCAAGTATATTATTTTTGTCATAGCCTCTCCCCAATATTTAGTTAGGAGTACCTTTTCTTTCATCATGCTTCTTGCTATTTCAACATTGATCTTGTTCTTTCTCTCTGCCACTCCATTTTGTTTTAGAGTATAATTGGTTGTAAGCTCTTTCCTTATGCCATTATTCCTACAACAATTTACAAACATATTGGAGGTATACTCCCCTTCTCTATCTAGTCTAAGAAAATTTACATAGTGTCCACATTCTCTTTTAGTCAAGGCTTTAAATTCAACAATTTTATCAAATGCTTCAGATTTGTTCTTCAAAAAATACACCCATGTCCTATGACTAAAATCATCTATGAACGTCATGAAATAAGTACTCCCCCCAATAGAAGTAATTTTCATAGGGCCTACCATATCATAATGCACTAATTCTAATGGTGCTCTAGCCCTTCTAGAATTTCTAGAATTAAAGGGAAGCTTATGTTGCTTACCCAAAATGCAAGCCTCACGCTTGTGATATGAATCTACTATGCTTGGAAAACCATCTACCATTCTTTTCTTGGACAACAAATTTAAACCAGCAAAGCCAAGATGTCCATACTTGAGATGCCAAAGCTTGGAGGGGTGTTTAATCACACTCCTAAGAGTTGATTGATGATGTACTATTGTGCATGCATGCTTGAGTGGTGCAGCACTGACTTGAGAAGAGAAACATGTCTCTATCTTCAATGGGAACATCTGATTCTTTGTCATCTCGACTACTGCAAGTAATCTATTACTCCCATCCTTCTTATGAATGACACACTTGTCACTTTCCATAAACACTGTGTATCCATTTTGCATGAGTTTTCCAACACTCATCAAACTATACTTCATACCAGGGGAAAAATATACATTTTCTATCTCCTTCTTCTCACCTTTCTTGGTGCGGACCATAATAGTTCCTTTGCCCACTATGGGAATGGTTCCATTATTTTCCAGTTTAATTTTAGACTTAAAAGTCTTATCAATGAAAGAGAATAAACTTTCATTACCACTCATGTGGTTTCTACAACCATTATCTAGGTACCATACCTTAGGGCTAACTTCTTCACCAATGTTACACATGATGAAGGTTGTGGGATTATTGCATTTCCCATGTTCACATTAGCCACATTCACATTCTACTTTGACTGATCACCCCGCTTCTTCCAACATTCACTTGCATAATACCTATAATTATGACAGTACTAGCATTCAACATTGCTCTTATTTGAGTTGTAATTCTTCTTACCTCCTCTAGATTTTTTTTGAGAGGTGCTTACTCCCTCTTGGTTGCTTGCTCATCCTAAGCTTTCTGCACCAGTATTCCTTTGACCATTCCTTCCATAACTTCTACTTCTTGAGCCTTTACCAGAGTCATTTCTTCCTCTCCCCCTACCTCTTGAATTCTCTTGAGCCTTAAGAGACTACTCTTGGGAAGTTGTTGTTGATCAGTTAATTCATCCCTCATGGGTTTGAAGATTTCCCATCAACTCATCCATGATCAATGTGGTGAGGTCATTTTCTTCCTCTATGGTCATCACAAGGTTGTCATATTTCTAAGGTAAACTCCTCAATATCTTTTCCGAAATCCTCTACTCTTCATAATCTTCTCCATTTAATTTGACATGGTTTATCAAAGTGGACATTCATGAGCTAAACTCTATAATAGGTTCATTGTCCCTCATCTAATGGTTCTCGAACTCCCTTCTGGTTATTTGTAGTTTCACTACTCTGACCTTATCAATCCCCTTGAATTTCTTCTCAATGATATTCCATGCTTCCTTTGCATATTTTGTTTCTACAATCTTGGGGAAGATTGTCTCTGTCATTACTGCCTCGATCAAACTTAATGTCTTTGCATCCTTTCTCCTTGACTCTTTCAACTAAGTCTTTTGTGGGTTTGTGAGGGTAGCATACACTATTGGGACTATAACATCATTAAACCCATTGATCATAAACTCCCACAAGTTATTAGCTACCATTATGGTTTTCATCTTCTTTGTCCATGTATCATAATTTTTTCCATTAAAGGACAGTGGTTTCTGACATATCTTTCCTACATCTCCTACCATGTCAAATAACCTAGAAAACAAATGACTTAACTCACTATGGATGTGAGGCCTCAAAGCTTTGATACCATGTGAAAAATAAATCACAAAACTTAAAAAAAATTCATGGCACAAGAAGGTGTCGAGTGATAGTTTTCTTAGCATGCAATGGATGTCGAGTGATAGGCAGTAGGTTCCAAGTGAACTCAAAACTTGAAGAGGTCAAGTAGCTCAGCATTAAGGGCAACTCATCACAAGAGGGTGTCAAATGAGCTTAGTCACCGAAGGGAAGGTGAAGCTCAGCTCATTGTTCACTGAGTAAACTCAGTCAACAAGAATATCAAGTAAACTCAATAGGAACAACAAAAGAGAGGACTCAGTTAAAGAGTAAACTGAGTGATTTGTATCATAGACTTACATTTTGTACATTTGCACCATAAAAACACAAAGGGAATAACTTCAAAACTTGCAAGTATAAATATCTTAAATGAAAAACATGTTATGTCAAATATAAGGGAGACAACAATGAGCCAAGTATGCATGCTTGCTTGCTTGCTTTCTATTCAAATAAGTTAAAACTATTATAAAATCTAGGAGCATTCGGCTTTAACCAAAAAATCCTAAAAACTTCAAATTGATAAAACTTAAACTTCAAACTTACAACACTAATGGTTTCATACAATAATTCTTAGAGCAATCACTACTTCACAGGAGAAATTGATATGAACTTACAAAATAACAAAAGGATTCAACACATGTTGGTGCAAACACAAAAACTAAATCTTCTTTCTATCTTCTCAACTTTCTACACTTTCTTCCTCTAATCTAATCTGATGATCTAATTCTTTTCTACTTTGTGCTTTGCTCTACACTTCTTTTCTTCTTCTCCTTCAACTTCTTCAACACTTTGAATGGAATAGATTCATTCCTTTTGTCTTCTGGCAAAAGATTTTCCTTCTTTTTTCAAATTTGAACTCACCTACCTACATTCAATGTTTCTAACTATTGTTACTGCAAGACATTAGGGTGGTAGGTGGGCATTTGGCTCGAGGGGCAACTACTCATGCATGAGATATTGTCTCTATCATGATTAAAACATGGACAGAGGTCACTGTAACATATCTCAAAATATTCAACACAAGTGTCTAATATATATTTAGTTTTGTATCAAAGATAGAGTTTATTTTCCCATGAGAGGAATGATACTCACATTCAATGGAGTGAAGAGTATAGAGATGGATCTCGGATTGATAATGAGAACAATGACCACCCTATTAGATTTTAATAGCTATTTGAAATGCTAATTTTGAGTGTCATATTAGTCTAGGATATAGGATATTTTTGTAAGTTATTAAATAAGTAGATTAAAACTAATAAACATTTTGAAGAAGGAAAAAGAATAATATACATATTTATCATGGCTCACCACAAGTGGGCTACGTACACACTCTAGTAGAGAATAAATTTATTATTAGTCATATTTCTGATACAACACAATACATGACTACACAAGTCATTTATAGAAAGCTAATTGAATAAGAAGAAACCAAATAATATAAATGGTCATGTGACCACTGGGCTTCATACCCCAACAATATTCCCTATGAAGTCGAATTGACACATCCATCTATTGTGGCATCCCCTACTTTCTATTTCAAATCTCAAAGAATGAGGCCTTAAGAAGATCTCAAGATTGTGAAGCTTTGCTCCAACACACTCTAAATGAGTCTTCTCCTCATTGGATCAAAGTCAAAAATATCTTCTCCTATTCTTGTACTCCCATTCTGGTCAAGATTAGTTGGCTCTAAAACCCAAACATAAAATTCCCCATTGTAAAATTTTAACATGTCCTCCTTTGTAGGAGTTACAACAAATAATTTCCCTTCTTCAACTATCAATAATGACATGTGAAAGATCTTTCTACCAAGATTAAAAAATCAAAAAATTCATTTCTATACATATTTCGCTTATCTCAAAAATTATCTCTTCGCTTTCACAATTCAGCCTCTCAAACTCTTTAAGAAAATCCTCATGAAAATGGCTTTTAAAATATATTGAAGCATGTGATACACTATGACCATCATAGACACCAAAAAGGTGGAGAGGAGTAGGTGTAGGGACTTCAAATCCAGGGAGTTATAACACAATATTGTGGGCTTGGAGAGAGTGAATAATGTAATTACAATGCCAACAATAGCTTTCCAAAGATTACTAATGAGCCCTATGAGTGTTGTAATGTTTAAAAAATTTTGTAAACTACCATGTACTGGCTACAAATAATCTTTAGTTCACCTTATATTTTCAAAGCCTTCAACAACATTACCTTACAAACACAATTGATAGATCTCTGAAGCCTCTGCATGGTTATTATGTTTTATGTCTGCCCCACACTAAGTAGGGTCCTTGGTTCCAACGTGGCTACCAACATTTGAACCTATTTTGTTATTATGCTCATGGGCATGAGCCTTAACATCTTGTGTAGTTTGCAAAAGAAAAGAAGCAAATTTTCCTCCATCAAAATATTGGCATTGTGCAATAGATGGGGCCTACTAGTGTTCAAGAGCTCTTCCTTCATCATTTGGCTAAGCTAATTTTATTTGTCTATATATTTAAATTTCCTTACAATTGCCAAGGAACAACCAACAAAGATGAATATTGAACTTGCAATAATCCCTAATGTCATCACTAACCTTTTTGATGACTTATTAGAAGTGATGACTAAAGTTGGTATTTTATCGATCATCAGTAGTTTATGATAGCTTGGACTACCTATCATTCTTGTATGCTGTGGACATTGGCATTCTGTTCATACACCATCAACCATGGAACAAGGCAACATTACCACTGGAGCTAGAATGCGTGGAAGAGAGAGAACATCACAACATTATTGTTTATTAAAATCTAAATTCATGTGTGGGAAATCATAAGCATATTCAACATCTATAGGTTGCACATAATTGTGACGATTGGAGAATGTCTCTTCCATAACACCTTGACCTAGCCCTTCAATAACATGACCTAGACACTTTTCCCTTTCTTCATCAACAAGAGAACTTGTTGGAAGTCTAAATGTCTTAGGAATATGCCAAATATGTTTCCATCCAAACATTTGAATCATTGTCCTCTCATTTTCTCTCATTTTCTTTAGTTATTCCTTAAGGCCCTATTTGATTACAGAATTAGGCGGGAATACGAAAATCTAAATATTGGCATTTGCCAATCTGACAATCAAAATACTCACATTCACCAATCTGATGTTTGTTTGCAAAATACAAAATTAGAATTAGAATTTGTCTATCCTAATTTAACCTCAAAATGAACATAGTTTAATTCCTTAAAAAAGGTGGAATAAGAATAGCTTATTCTTATTCTAGTTTCTTATAAACTCAATTTGATGGGTTGTTGGGTCCATGAGCTCAAATGCATTTTTTGACTATTTCCTATGTTCATCATAAGATATAAACTAAGTCAACATTATTTAATGTTTAATATGTGATTTTTTTAATAATAAAAAGGACTAATATCATATTCGATATCTTTTATAAACTTTCGTAAAATTATATTTACAAATAAATCTTGTGTTTAGTCTTATAATTAGAACTATGTTTAAAGATCATTTAAATATCATATTAATGACCTTGACTTATTTGTATTTTTTATTTTTTAATATATTTAAATTTAATAAAATGATTTTAATTTTGATCTTACACTCAAATTTATACTTATATTTAATGTTGAACTTTTTTAAAAATGTTATCAAATATTTATAATTTAAGATTTTTTTTATATTTTTTTAAATAATAAACATAAATATTTCAAAAATCTCACTTAGAATTTAAGTAGCTATAAGCAATATTGAATATCATTTTTTAAAAATTAATTTAATTTAGAATTAAAATTATAATTTACAATATAATATGTTCTTTGAATTTCAAAGGTTGTGGTAGACCTCTCACTGATAAAGTCAGTTTAAAAAATAAAATATAAGCTACTTAAAATAATTTGGCTTTAAAAAAATTAATAAAAAAGATAGTTTTTATATATTAAAAAAATTATTTATTTAAAATATTACCAAACTAAAAATAAATAAACTATTAATATAAAATAAAACTTGTTCCAATTCCTATTTCAATTGTTGCAACCAAACACAGAATATGCATCTTTTGACTCCTCTACTAGGTTAACCAAACAGGTCCAAATGATATTCTAGAACTTATTTTAAGAATGTACAAATACTAGAAGAGAGCTTATTCCAACATAGATGAATGTCACATTTGGCAATTCTCACAAACAAACATGTCCTTACCTTCTTGCATAAAGAAGACTACAATTAATGCATTTCAATCTGCTTCTCCTACTATAATATGCAAAATTAAATCATCAGTCCTTATTCTCTGACATGCCAAAGGCTTATGGATCATGCAAAACCTTGAGCTTGGGGCTCTCTCTAGCCTCCTTGAGCTCTATAATCCCCACACTCCTTAGATCTCTAGTTGTCGTGCACTCAAAACTCTCTTGTGATTTCTTGTCACCAAGAGAAAAAATCTTTGTCAACAAGTCGTACATTTTTGCAAGATAAATATCCTCTATATGGCTCCTCCCACCATTCTCTTCTTCCTCAAACAAAGTTTCTTTAGAAAACTCCCACTCTTTTTCAAAGTTGTCTTTTGGGTAATTGCACCAAGTTGTAGTGCTAACAGGGGGGTATAAATGGCCACATTTTTTTTGAAATCAAAAATTTCTAAACTTTGACAAGAATTTGAAGATAGTTATGCTCAAAATTTTAGATATGACAAAACCAAAAGTAGTAGTCCTTTGAACCTAGTTTCTAAACTACTAACTTTTCTTCAAAATGGTTTAGTTTTAGGTCCTCAAAAAAGGGGGGCACATAAAATGGTACTATTTCTTCAAAAAAAAACATAATACAGTGCAAAGTGTTGCCCCCTAACATTTTAATTTTTTTTTTTTTAATTCTTTAATCACTTTGATCAAAAGTTACCTAACACTGTGTTGTTTATCCCAATTTTTTTGGGTAATTTTATAATGTGTATTTTTTTAATGAATTTTTTAATTGGATACATCCCAAAAATGTGAAATATTTGTGTGCTTCCCTTATAAATGATTGAAAACTAATCTAAAATCAAAACTTATTTTTTTTAAAGAGTGTAGAAAGGAGTCTAGTTTCTAAAAAACTAAGTTGTTGCAAAATTTGATGAACGAGCTAAAATCTATAGCCCAATTAGTACACGTTGGTTTTTGATAGAAAATGGACATACATTCAAAAGAAATTATAGTTGAAAGGCTTGAAATAGTTCAAATTAAAAATAAATTATATGGTTATATAGCTAACACAAAGATTTACAATGTCATGTAACCTAATTTTTATTAATGTTCAACCACAAGGAAACTTGAAGGAGAGCACACAAGAAAAATCAAACATTTTTTGTATGTTTGTAGTAAGACACATGTTAGACCAATTTAGAGACTCCAAACCTTTGGGTTGGATCCCCAAGGTAAAACCAAGACTTAGGCTTTGTGGAATCCAAAGCTTTAATTAGCACATGTGCTCAATAGTGTGTGCACACTATTTAAAGCATTTTTTAAATTCAGATTGCATAGTGCATACGTGCTTTAGTGTGCATGGAATCTTAAAGCCTAAATTTTAATAAAGAGGGAAGGAGAGAGTGAGAGAGGGTAGAGAATGAGAGAGAGTAAAGAATGGGAAGAGAGTAGAAGGTGGGGGAGAGAGAGAGAGAGAGAGAGAGAGTAGGAGATTGGAGAAGTTGGGAGAGGGACAGCAGGACAGAGAGAGAGTACGGGATGGGAGAGGGAGAGAGTGAGAGAGAGGGAGAGTAGGGGATGGGAGAGGGTGTGATAGGGGGAAGAGGGGGAGAGAGAGAGGGGGGGAGTGGGAGAGGTAGAGAGAGAGGTGTGTGTGAGAAATATATAGTAAAAGAGAGGAGTGGGAGAGAGATTTAGCTAGAGAAATATGGAGATAAAGATCAAGATAGATACATAAAAATGTATATAGAGAGAGAGAGAGAGGGAGAGAGAGAGAGAGAGAGAGAGAGAGAGAGAGAGAGAGAGAGAGAGAGAGAAGGTGTGGGGGAGAGAGAGAGAGAGTAGGGGTGGGAGAGAGAGAGTAGAGGATGGGAGTGTGAGAGAGAGAGAGAAGGGGATGGGAGAGAGAGAGAGAGAGGGGGTGGGAGAGAGGGGGATGGAAGTGTGTGAGAGAGATAATAGGGGATGGAATAGAGTAGGGGGAGAGAGAGAGAGAGAGAGAGAGAGAGAGAGAGAGAGAGAGTAGGGGATTGGAAAGAGAGAGTGTGTGAGTGAGAGAGAGAGAGAGAGTAGGGGGTGGGAGAGAAAGAGAGTAGAGGATGGGAGTGTGTGTGTGTGTGTGAGAGAGAGAGAGAGAGAGTGTAGGAGATGGAAGAGAGAGTAAGGGGTGGGAGTGAGAGAGAGTAGGGGGTGGGAGAGTGTGAGAGAGAGGGAGAGAGAGAGTAGGGGATGGGAGAGAGAAAGGGGTCAGGGGGAGAGAGAGAGAGAGAGAGAGTAGGGGGTGGGAGAGTAGGAGAGAGGGGGAGATAGTGAGAGAGACACTAGGTAGTGGGAGAGAGAGAGAGAGAGAGAGAGAGAGAGAGAAGGGGATGGCAGTGTGTGAGAGAGAGAGAGAGTAGGGGGTGGGAAAGGGGGAGAGAGAGAGAGAGAGAGAGAGAGAGTAGGGGATGGGAGCATGTGTGTGTGTGTGTGTGTGAGAGAGAGAGAGAGAGAGAGGGGATGGGAGTGTGTGTGTGTGTGTGTGTGTGTGTGTGTGTGTGAGAGAGAGAGAGAGAGAGAGAGAGATTTCACATACTCCACATCCACTTTAGAGGGTGTGCATGCTATAGTGCATACACACTATATGAAAACACCAAAAAATGGTCATAAAAAAAGTTTGGGTCCCTACTAATCCATATTCTATTTTTTTCTATTGTGTGTTCTATTGCTCCAATAGAAAATATGGGTTTCATGCTATTGGAAGTTAGCAAACTCCATATTCAATCATTGGATACACTATTTGAAGGCTTTTTTAACATTCTTTCATTTTATTGGAAGCTAACAAACACCAAATTCAATCATTGGATACACTATTTGAAGGCCTTTTGAATATTCTTTCTGTAGAAAAGGTTAGTGCAATCTTTTTTAAATATTCTTTATTACTATATAGAGACAATTTTGATAACAATTTGACAAGTTGTTTAATACATAGTGAATTCATTAAAATTTGTATGTTTGAATGAATTGTTATTTGGAAATGGTTAGAAATTTGACAAGTTATTTAATATATATTGTGTATTCATTGAAATAATTATAATTTGTATATGTATTTGAATGATTTATAATTTACAAATTGTAAGTAATTTAGATGTTTGAATAATTTAACATGTAGAAATCATCACCATGCCAAGGAAGAAACCAAAAACTCAAACAATGGAAGAGAGGGAGAGAGATTTGGCAATTAAAAGAGATAAATTGAAACTACTACTTGAACAAAAAAAATTGCAAAGCAATAATGAAGAATTATCTTTCCAAGAGGAACAAGAACCATTGATACAAAGAAACAAAGAGGAAGAATTGGAAAGACAAAGAGAATGAATGAGACTATTACGCTGAAGAAAACAATTGAATTATGAAGCTACACCATCTTCCAATGTTGGAGTCATATCATCATCTCATGTTGAAGAGACACTAATTTTTACATCCGACAATGTACACAATCCATCATGTCATGTTGAAGGCACAACATCAAAATATCAAATAGGCGACATTCCATCTTTTGCATCTTATTGCCAAGGCACATCATCTTTGGTTCAAGGTATGCAAAACACTCTACCTTATGTTGATGTTCAAAATGTTGAGAGAATGGAAGAGATTATAACACCTTCTAGAATTTGTTCTAGAAGACCAAAATATTTGATTGATATTGATACTAACATTTTGAAATCAATGCCTGACAAGATTAGCAAGCGTACTTGACAAAGAAAAGTTAATCATATGTGAAGATTATTCTTTGAAGAATTAAATATTACAGGTTGATACCAATTATTTGTCTAAATATTGAGTAATTTGAAATTTAGGCCTATCATGAAGATTCTTGGGCTAAGAATGATGGATGATTCAAATGAAAAAAGCAATGTAAAGAATCTAATGAGTGCATATGACAAAGTGTGTTCTAAATCACACACCAAAGATAGTAATATCACAAGACAAGTACTTACATCAACAATAGTAAGTACCCAAATGAAAAAATCTTGACTCATGAGAAAGACAACCAAAACATTGAAAATTGGTAGAGGTACTCTAAGGAGAGCCATGCTAAGGCCTAAGAGATTAGAAGATCCAACAAAGAATGAGTTATGAACATTTAGTGTTAGACTACCACAAAAAGATAAAGAAAATAGTCAAGCTTTGAAATCATTAACTGAATATTTTTGGACAAATAACACACTTGTTTCCCCTAATCAAAGAGATGTTGTAAGAAGGAGGATTGGTAGATGAAATCGTGACCCACATGTGAAACTTTTTTGGACTCAACTCAAACACAATTTTTTGTAAAATTTATTGGTATGTATCCTCAAATTTGAATAAGCCAAAGATTTTTTGAGATGGGTAAGCCTTTTATGTGAAGATAAACCACACATGCACAACTTGTTATAGGATACATATTGAATTTTCTAACCATTTTGATGTTTTTATGCATATATGAGTGTTTTTGCATTTTGAGTTTGTTTTGTAAGATTGTGGCATGAATGAGCCACCTAGATCTTCAAAGGAATTCATATCCAACATTTTATGTAAAATATGAGACAACCAACAATTTTACAAAACATCATGCTTGGATGGTACATGTTTATTTTGTGGTTCTTTACAACTTTTATCAACTTGTAAACATATGGATAGTACACATGCAATTGAAAATAAAATAGTAGATTATGAAAAAATATAAGACAATGCATATGCTCTAAAAGATGGGAAATAGGGTTAAAAGTGTGTTTTAGTCATTAAAAAGATTCCAGTGTATGAGTTCATGAAGATTTTTCATGAAAATATTATTTGTGAGTATGCAAGACATACACACTGAGCTCAATGGCTAGATTTGCAATTCAAGCTGTGCAAGGGTACATTTCCATTGGATACCATTGTTTTAGTTGTATAATTCGTAAAGAACTACACACTACAATCACAAAATGAGGTGCAAGAAAAGTATTATACTTCTCAATAGATTTCCATATTTGTTCACGTAACATTCATGCATTCACCTACAAGTACAGAGGATGACAGGAAGATTTTGAAGGAGTACTATTTTTACATCAGCGATGATCAATCAAATTCTATGGAGTTTGTACATGGTTTTTTTCAACTATTTTATGGAGATTTGGTTAACAAGAGCATACCATATTGTTGGCACATTATTTGATTAGAAAATTGCGCATCTCAATTCAAGAATGCACAAATGTTCTATTGGTTGAGCAGGATGCATAGATTGTTTAGAATTTAATATATGTAAAATTTCATAGAGGTTGGTCATCGAAAGGGAGAGCACGATGGTGCAAGCACATGCATCAAAAGAGCCTTAGCTCATGAAGAACTTAAGTACAAAGATGGAGCAACATTGACAAATGCAAAATATATTATTTAGTGGTGTAACACTACAATGGGTCTAGGTAAGGAAAGTGAGTCTATGATTCATAGATTTTTTTGGTTGATAGATAATACTAACATTGCACCATAGGAGGATTGTTGCACACTAACAGGATCAAGTGAGTTGCACTCCTTTATAATTTTTGATGTAGGTTCATGGAGTATCCACACACACAAAATGGCATGCTATTGTCCATCATGTGCAGAGGAAAATTGGGATGAGTGTGAGTTGATTGAATGGGTGGACAAATGGGATATACAAGTTTTGGACCCAATTGACACCTATCATCCCCCATAAGCACTAGAAATGATAGAGATGGATTCATCCATTGACTTTGACCACTTGTCTGATCTACTACAACCTGGTAATATATATATCTTTGTAATTATAATATGTAACTTTATAACTTTTACATAAGTATTTGTTGAATTAATGACTACATTTTGTACATTTATCATTTCAGGTCATGTTTTTGTTTTTATTGCACTTGAAGACAATGAAGAAGAGATAGATTATTATTTGTGTCATTGTGTCCAAGAATTTTTTTTTTGAATCACTTGGTTATAGATGGTGAAGGTTTAGATTACCATATCGGTGCAGTGGTTGTAACTAGCACATGACTTAGACAATATTCTATGAAGAACCCTAACTTGTGGTTATTCGAGGATTGACAAATAAAGAGGAAGATTCTTCATTATTTGAATCTTATTGTCACATCAAATGTCCACTTAATAAAATATGGTGGAAAATGACATAATAAGACTCTTTGGAAAGTTCGTGAGTCTGACCACAAGGCAATACTTGAGACATTAAAATGTAGAATAGATCTAGTTGGTTCATTAGATTGAATAGAGAGAGAGAGAGAGAGAGAGAGAGAGAGAGAGAGTAGGTGATGGGAGAAGGTGGGATAGGGGGAGAGAGAGAGAGAGAGAGAGAAATGGAGAGAGAGAGAGAGAGAGAGAGAGAGAGAGAGAGAGAAATGGAGAGAGAGAGAGAGAGAGAGAGAGAGAGAGAAATGGAGAGAGAGAGAGAGAGAGAGAGAGAGATAGAGAGAGGATGGGAGAGGGAGGGATAGTGGGAGAGAGAGAGAGAGAGAGAGGGTAGGGGATGCATGGAAGAGATGCTACTCTTGACAAGACACTGAAGAGACACAACCCTCTAGTAGGTAATAAATATTCATTCTAAGAACCTAAAGCAAGTGCATCCAATAAAGAAAAGGCAAATCATTGAAGCATATATGGAGATTAACCAATAAAAAATATAAATGAATGCTAGTATTGAGTATTGTATATAACAAAGATTTTTCCAAACCAAAGGCAATAAGTCATTCATAATAGTTAGACAATTAAGAACCAGATATATATGAACCAAATTATTCTTACATATGTATATATAATTATTGACCAAATCAGAATTAGCAAAATGATATTGCACATAATATCCATTACAACAGCATGGAAAATTTGTGATTTTAATAGTTATATTCTTTAGTCCCAAAAAGGGACATTATAGATATTGCTTAATAAATCTTTACAATAGAAAATGTTTACAAAAAATGACGTGTACTTGTATGAGGACATTATTTATTATAGAAATCCCACACCAAAGCAGCTAGCTAGCCACTCAAAAAATAGTAACTGAATGCAAGTGAGATCATAAAGATACCTTAATAAACTAGTATCCCCTTTACTCAAGCAACATCTTGGTCATCTACTTGACTACAACATGTTTAAGAACTGAGAATCTTCATTTAAACTCAAGTCTCTAGAAGTAATTATAGATGAAAATTGGTCACCTAAATGATAGATGGCAATTTTTTATGATTTCTAGTTCTCTTTGATTGGGATACTCTTTGATTATGATTTCTAGTGGACCTCTTGGCAGTTGGTCACCTAAATGAGAACCTTGAGATTTATTAGGAACTCTGTGAAAGAAACCAATACCTTGAGAAGCTCTCCATTTATTAGCTAAATTAAAACCTTGGATTATAGACAGTTGGCCTTCATTGTAAAAGGAGTGAGACTACCTCACCAAAGGTGGCAATGAGCTTTTTGTTGTTCTATTAAGATCATTAATATATTTTGATGAGAAATTTGAGTGATCATGCCTAGCTTGAGTATCCCAGCTTCACAAGTCCTATAAATGCAAGGTCATTGATGAATAGGAATTTCTAATTGAAACATCTATGGTGTTGGAATGAAGTGTGTGACTAGATTCTTTTCCTACTAATGAGCCAATTTGAGGCTTCACTTCACATTTCTCCATGGATAATTCTCTAGCACTTGTTACTTCTCTACCTAAAAAATTTTTGTTTGTGTACATGTGCATTCCTTCCCAATAGCTATAGGTTTTGTTTCTTCATCCTAAGCAATTAGCATACCATGGATGGCACTAAGATAACTATTTTCTTCTGAAATGTCCTTTCCTGTTAGATTAATCTCTCTGTTAAGAAATTTTTCTATATCTTCCTCTATATATTTAATAGATGTAGCTGCAATTCCTTTATATATATTCCTTTGTATATTAATCTTTCCTTCTTAGGAATGAGAAGGCATGGTGTAATGCCCCACCAAGGGATCCAAAAGAATTCACCTAAAGTTTTACTAAGTTTGCTAAACATTTTTTTTTTTTAAGTAAGAAAGTATAACATACACATCAAACACATAGTAGCGGAAGCAATAACATGTAATCAACAAACAAACATAATAGGTTACATTCCTTAAGGATCCCAAGACGTTGAGTCACATTTAAATTTAATTAATCCTAAGTCTAACAACTACCATATCCACATAAAAGAATAATCAAAAATTGCAATGTCCATATAATATACATTTGTTCTGAATGCCTCTTGGAAAATTAATTCAGAATGCTCAATCATCCACTGTACATGTCACAGGGTATGAAAGGCTTAAAAGAATATACATATGTAAAATTAGAAATACATCATCCTCAAATCCATGATACAAAGTACAGTAAAATAAATGAAATCATTCACCATACATGATACATCCATACATCCATAATGATAAAACATCCATCATAAAATCCATGAACAAAATGAAGGTAAATGCCAACCAAGAAAGCTCCAACCATGGTGACCACGGACGGATCTCAATGGTAAGAGTAAAAAGCACTACCACCTGACCGCGTGGAGCCTGAATGGCCCACTCCCACTATGCTGAGGAGATAGTCTCAAGTCCCAAATAGGATATCAAATCACATAATACAAGTACTCTCTAAGTCCAGGAAATTCTAAAAGTAAACTAACTCAAAGGTTCCAACATAGATAGACATCTAGACCTAGAGGCACACAAGACATGTAGGAAACCTACTATGCAAGCGGGAAAGTGTCATCGCAAAAGTCACGTTGGAAGTTACCTGAGTAGTCCCTTAGGAATCTCGGGTCCCCTATGATCCTGCGGCCACTAGTATCCTCTTGTACTGACGAGGCATACTACGGAATGCAAGGTTGCAACCAAGCGTTCTCTCTACCCCATCCTAGTCTATACTAGCACTCAAGGCATGAGAGAGAACATACAATTATCTTATTAGGTTAATTTAAGCTAGTATTTAGGTGAGATGTTTTCACTTATTAAAAAAACTTGCAATGGGTTTCTCTAGGCAGCCTCTTAGGGCTTCGACCCCCATTGCAAGCCACTTCCTAACACTACACACAGATAAACTACCCTAGGCTCATGAAATCACAAATCAAAGAATCATAATAAAATCACCTCAATCCTATACAAGCGACTGAAAGCATCATAAATATAATCCACAATAGTCACATTAGTTCTCCACAAGCAACTGAAAGCATCCAATGATAATCATATTGATCACAAAAGTTCTCTATAAGCAATTGTAAGCATCAGTGATAAATCACAATATCCAATGGTTCTCCAACGAGTAACTAACAAGTATCCCAATAATAGATCACAATACTGATCGAAGACTCCAAAATGGTCAAGTCAAACATGTCACAACATGACATCATCAAGAGAAAACCATCCAAAATATCTCAATCCTCTCAAAGCAACTGGAAGGAAAATCAAATATAACTGATCAAGACTCAAAAATGGTTAAGTTAGGTTTCTCATAAACATACATCTCAGCTTCACACAAGAAACTAGAAAGCAATAACAACCAGTAAAAACATCCATCACAGAGCATAACATCACATTACCAAGGTCAAATATAAAGATTGAGAACAAATCACCATAACATAACAATCGCACAACCCTCGAGCCTCTAGTAACAACCTAAGACTGGTCAACATCTAATCAACCCCAAAAAAATCCCAACATAAAAAGCATAAGGAAAACACGATACAAGCACATGATTTCAGTTTAAGTTAAATGTGGGGTTTCAATTTTCATTTCAGAATTCACTAACAAGTGAAGAAATATTTCCATCATTTTCCTTATAATAAATTCAAGTATTAGCTTAAGTAAAAACAAATATTTACCCCATAATTTAAAATTCAATTCCTAAATTTACTAAAATAAATATTATATTTGCTTTTAAATTTATTTATGATAAGAATCCCATTATTTCACATTGATCAAGACTTAATTCAAATATTAAAAATAATTAATTAATTTAATGATAATTATTTATTTAAACATTATTTTTAAATCATTATAAAAAAAACTCATCATTATTTAAAAATATAAAATCTGATTAAACACATTTTAATTAATATTAAATAATTATTAAATAACATATATATAATACTTAATAAATATATATATATATATATATATATATATATATAATTTAATAATATACTATTTATAAACTAAAACATATTAAACTCTACAGAAAACTTTTTTTAAAAAAAAAGCTAAATGAAAACTGCAATTTAATATATTGCAGGGCTTATAATAAGCCGTGTGGCCCTACCCTCTGTCGTAGGGCCTACGACGACAGTCGCAGTACCTGCGACAGCAGGTACGACTACTGTCGGCATAGTCCCATGGGGATGGGATGGGTAAAAACCCTCCCCCCCCCCATATCATACTTTTTTTTTAAATTATTTATCTTTTGTTTTAAAACAAGTAAAACCAACGTTTTATAAAAAACTTTTTTACATTCTTTGCCCAAAATTTTCCTTTTAATAACTTTGGAGCTAATGAATTTGATTCAACTAAATTTATTTTAAATGAATATATATTTATTTATTTATTTATTGTATATATATATATATATATATATTCTTTTACCAAAATTCAAAAATAAATTTGATAGACGAATCCTAGGTACCCATTTTAAAAAAAAATTCCTTAACATTATTTTCAAGAAGATTTTCCAATAAAATTCTACCCTTTCTGATAAATTTTCTCAAACTATAATCTACTGGAGAGGAATTATACTGAACAATTAAAACATTCCATGTACATAATAATTTCTCAATATCCAGAATTCACAACATGATATATATATATATATATATATATATATATATATATATATATATATATATATATATATATATATATATATATATACACACATATATTCTTTACCAGAATTATTGAGACAATCATCTAACAAACACGAAGAAGACAGGAATTAAAAAAACGTATTTAAATTATGCAAGTCTTCACAAGCATATACCTGGACACTGATGCTAATTTGCTACACTCCAGAAATCTGTAGAGAACAATTCCCCTTTAAGAACTTTCTCCTTCTCTAAAAATTTCCTTCTTCTCCTCAAAAATTCCCAGCCCCTTGAAAAATGAACCCCCAAATTGTGAAAAAGGAGTTCTCTCCCTAAAATCAAGGCACTAATTGTGTGTTCAACTCAGAGAACTCTTTGCTCACACTTTTTTAACTCTTTATTAACTTTTATTTGTCTTTCTTTTATCTTTTCCATGCACATACAATAATCCATTAAATTACTTTATTTAATTTTCCACTTGACTTTTATTTTTAATCAATTATTACTTTTAATCCCTTGCGCACTTTATGAAATTAAAACAACATTATTATTTTCACTTATTTTATCTTTTAATTAATTTCTTTTATTTTCAACTCATGCTCGCATCATGCGAACTAGAATCTTTTAATAATTTAATATCTTTCAACTTTTAATTTATTTTAGAAACTTAATTGATAAAATATTTAATTAACTTAAATAACAATAATATTTAGCATTTATTTAAAAATGAACTCTAAATATATTATTATTAAATTAAATAAATATTATCACGTTCTAAATTTATACTAAACTTTTATCTCCAAATTCAATTCTTTTTATTTAATTAATTTCTCAATTAATTAAATATTGAAATTTCATAATAATTTTCTATTAAATTAAATCATTAATTAATCTTTTAATTAAACTTAGTTAAAAGAAATATACACCAAAGACTCATAAAGACAACATATGAAAACCCATCATAGCAAAACACATTAAATTAAACAAAGGGTTATAATCACAAAATTACATCATTTAATGCATTCGGAGAGTACTTAACTTGGATACTTGTCCTAATTATTGTAGACACCTAAAAATCCTTTAGAAAATAAAGTATTTTTATTTTCTGAAAAATTCCTGATGACATCATCATTTATTAATTAATTAATTAATTAATTAATTTTTATGCCATTAAATCCTTTTATCTTAATTAAAAATATTTAATTAAGGAATCCCTCCCAAAAATGTTTAAATCTTATTTAAACATTATTTCCTTATTTATTAATTATTTAATTAATAAATTGACCAAAAATCCTAAAATAAATTAAAAAATTATTTTTTTCCCAAAAGTTGGCCAATTTCCTTATGACCAATAACCTCTTCCAAAATCTTCTAATCCTTCTTTAATTTTGATTAAAGGCTAATCCCATCATTTCCTACCCCTAATCCCAACTCAAAATATTTAATTAAAGTTAAATATTAATCCTCATGTTTATTAAAAAAGTTTTAATAAATATCTCCTCAACCCAAACCCTTGAAATAAATAAAACTTTATTTATTTTCTAAAAATCTAATTTATCCTCATCCTAAGAAGTTCTAGACTCTTCTAGAAAGTCTTCATCCTCATCCTAGGAAATTCTAGACTATTCTAGAAAGTCTTTATCCTCATCCAACATCTAGACTCTTCTAAAAGATGTCTTTAAACCTAATCCTAATCCCCTCCTAACCTTGTCACATTCCCTAAACATGGGTTAAGACTTACTAACCCAAGCCAAAGTTAACAAATATCTCCTCCTTCACCCACCCTCATTAAATGCCATCCACTTGCCTATCCCTAAGCTAATCCTAAACCATCCTAATCCATCCTCTAATCATTTGCACAAGCCTAAGCAAGCTTAAAACCTTCCTAATCAAGTCCAAGTCGAATTTGCTCTCATCACCCTCAAAATATCTCAACCATAAAACTTTATGAAGTCCACTAGGTCATAAATGACTCTTACAAGCCCTTTTATTGCTCTTACAAGTCATTATGAGGGTCTTTATGAAGATTTTATCCCTTGAGCCTCCTTTGTTGACTCATCCTTCCCCTTTTCTCCATCCTCTCACCATGTGACATGTGTCACTCCTTGATTGGTTGTAAGGAAGCACAATCCATGTGCTCTCCTCTCATGCAATCTAAGCCCTCCATGAGCTTTTTCCCATCCTTGCATCTTAGCCCTCAATCCCTCAAGCCTCTTGCCTATAAATTGGATCCTTCCCCTTTGCAAAATAACACAATCCATGAAGTAAAGTTATAATGCTATTTTGAGAGCCAAATCCATACTAAAGCCATCTATCCACACCAAAAATCCACAATCATCCATTGAAGCCTTTGGAAGCATATTGAGCATACATCCTATCCATTTAGATAAAGCTACTCAACAAGAGAGCTTCTTATTGAGAGAGTCCATTAATGGCTCATATTCTCAATTGAGAGCTCATCTTAGTCTATCTTGAAGTTTATGAATTTTGTTTAGTTTGTAGAAGCTTTATTTAAATTTGGTTTCTATTAGCATACTAACATTGCTCATATACATTTTGGCATGCCCGGTGGGACCCCGCATGGGTCATCTTCATTAGCTTTTTTAGTCAAGTTTTGTATGTCATTTGCTGATTTTGGCTAATTTTTCTTGTTTTTGTGATTGGTAGGATTGTATAAATTGGTTTTTTAGGTCCACATGAGTATGAAGAAGACAAATGAACTCATAATCTATCTCATAGTGTTTGCAGATTTTTCAAGCTTATAGGTGGACAAAGAACTTGAAATTCTTCTTCTTCTTCTTGTCTATATTCTTCTTATTCCATCTACTTCTTCTTCTTCTTCTTGTGGGAGATCTTGGCCATTTTTTTTTAAGGAAGCAAAATCATACACACTTCTTTTTAGTGCTTAAAATGAACCCCCAAATCATACTTAAATCCATTGAAAAATTAAAAATTTGCAAAAAAGAAAAAATCTTTTAACAAGTGAAACTAAACCAATCTAATCATTTGCATCTTTGCAACATCAAGGTTTTAGATACATTCATGCAAAATTAGGAACACTTCATTTTTGGGAATTTAAAAAGAACTTCAAGTTTCCATTTCAAAAGGTTCAAAATCAACACTAAGTGCACACTAAAGTTCTTTTAAAAAATCTCATGAAAACTAAGAGTCCTAAATGGTTGCCAAAAATTGTCCTAAAAGCTTTGTTATTTGTTCCAAACAAATGTCTTATTGCAAAATCTTGAATGTTTCTTAGGATTTTCATGCATCAAAACAATCTAGGAATATCATTTTTGGACTTAAAATATGCAAACTAGAACACAAAATCTTGAATTAAAACCAAAGTCCAAAGAGTCATTTTCACTTTTGAGTCCAAAAAAATCTTGAATGATCTAAGGTTAAAACAAAGCACTTCAAAGTTCTTAAAACAACACCCAAAATCTCAATCTTGAATGCTCAAAAGAAAACACTTGAATGTTTAACCACTTTTCTTTGAATGCATGTTGCTAAAATCACTCTTGAATGCCATGGATTAAAATCAAATTTTCCTTGAATGCATGGTTAAAACAACAAATCCAATCTTGAATTCTAAGGATCAATTAACTATTGCAATATCAAACACTTCATTTGGAGCTTTTAAAAATTGAACAAAACAAATCTCTTTTCCACATGCAATCTAGGTAAAGTTTGATTTTTGGACATTTAAGAAACCTTGTTAAGTTAAAATACAAATTTGCAAAAATCAATTTGAGTAGTTCCTTGGACTCACCTCTTTTCTAATCACCCATCAAATATTAACCATTGGTTGCAATCTCAGCGCCATTTATGGGGATGGGTCTACTTGAAAAGGGTGTTAAATGTTCCACAATCTAACTCACTCACTTGGTCTTTGAATTTTTGCTTTAACTTTATCAAAATTCTTAAATGATCAAAACTCTAGATTAAATCGATCACACTTCAAGTTTGGGCACTAAAATTGAACAACAACTGACGTGGAGAGCCTCCGGGCGCGCGCTTGAAATCGAATCTCACACACTTTTGTTTTGGGCTTAAAACAAACTCACACTCAATCTTGAATGCCTTAAAGAAAATTAATTGATACTTGAAGTGGAGGGCCTCTGGGCGAGCGAGTTTGCTTTTGTTGACCCTAACTCTTCTTATTGTTTGCATTCTTCGATCGATTTACTTTTGTTGGTGCTTCAAGTTGGAATAAACATTGTATCTTAAACATGAGTGCTTGCAAAGTCTAGATCAGAAAACTTAAGCGTTAGTTGGTAAAAGAACAAGCGTATTTTTTAGCCCAAGGTCATCCAAGTCTTCTCTCCCCTTGTCGTCTTTCGAGGCCATCTTGGGTGCATAAGATTAGGATCCAAAACCTTGTTTCTTTTTAGGAGGCTTGCTTGGGGATTTCATCACCCCTTGGATGACCTCAACTCCAGCGTTCTGGCGGAGTATAAGAATCGAAAGGTGAATCGAAAGACACCTCTCTTGGGATCAAGATTTTGTCACTCGGGCTAAGCCTCAAGGAACTTTATACCCTTGAGAAGTGAAAGAGGAGAAGTGGGTTACCGCTCCTCTCGGCTGTGTGACATCTTTTTGGTCTCATCTACGGATTTGGGCCTCACGTACCTTGGGTATATTGAGGACTCCTTAGCTAAACCAACTGTCAGCCTTGTAGACAACCATCTAGGATGTTAATGTGTTTGAGGTGACTGATCGAAACATTTGTAGAACATACACACTCCTTGGCACAAGTATCACTTTCTGAGAATCAAAAACTTCTATCTGGTTGTTTCTATCTATTGCTTGATCTTTTATTTGTTGAATGAATGTTTGCCAAACTTGGTCAATCCTAGCTTAGGGCATACTTAGCGTAGTCACTGCCTATTCCAGAAGTTGAACGAGTTGAAGCAAAACAACCAAGATCTCTCAAAGCCAAGCAGATTCAGAAATTGATGTCAGAGCAACCCAAACCCAAACAGAAGTTCCACAAAGTTAAACTCAAACCATCTCTAGCATACCAAGAACTTTCAGCCAAGAGAAAAGAAATAACACCAAGCCCACGAATTGCCAAACTCCACAAAGTAGAGGACAAAGCTACCGACGAAGCACTTCAAGAGGCCTGGTTAGAGCGCACCATCAAATTTAGCCAACATCCAGGAGTTAATCCTACTTATGCCTTACCAACTAGGCATGATTTCTATGATTAGACACCCTTGTTTCTCCACATCTTCTTAGATAAGCTTCACTTTAGAGTCATTTTTGTAGAAAAGCCAGCCATCTTAGGTTATCCCCTTAAGCATTATTAGCTCATCCATCTCATTTAGAATCAAACCATCTAGCCAGCAATCAAAACCTCACATCCAAGCCTTAAAAATTGTTGTCACTTTTGCCAAAAGTTTGCCACTCCTAAAATCTTCCAAATCCATCAATCTCACCAAGGTTATCCCTTTGACAGAGCTTTGTCTAGGGTGATCCAGCTTTGTCACTTGTTATCCCTCATCACCTTGAGCTAAAGGTTGGGATCCACAAGTGGTCAATCTTGTGTTCTTCTTAAAGGATCATCATTCTATCCTTAAGTTGACACAATCACCACCAAGCTTACACATAGGAAAGCAGACCTTTCATGCTTTGGCAACATATCTTTGAAGTTAGAATCTCCAACCCAATCCTCCTTAGGTTTTGTCGTATAGCTTTGCCTTAACCTAGGAAATCATTTGCATAGAGAAGCCTTCCCCCTTTTGCATCCATCAGCATTATTGCATCTCATCCCTAGGAGCATTTTTCATGCCACCTGTCACTCGCTTAGCCAAGAAGAAAGAAACAATGGAGCCCTATCATTTGGATCGAACAGCCTCACCCCCCTTGAGCACTCAGCCATCCTTCAGCCCAGAGAAAGCTATGCCATCATGTACTGACATTGAAGCTTTCATGAACCAACCAGGAAATGCAGTATTGGTAAATGCCATTATAGACAAGAACAAAGAGACAATCATGGCTAATTTTCAAAGGGAAAATGTAGCAACCTTTGACTTTGGAAGACCCCCTCCATTATCAGATCCATCTCACCCATTGTTTGGGCAGCTACCACCACCCATAGGCTCTTATGATCCAAATTATCCTCAATATATGCCAAAAGAAGAGCCTCCAGCCAATCCATATGATCCAACAGACCCAAACATACCATCATCCACCCAAGTTGAAATCTCCATGCCGCAAGCCAACCCAACCACCACCACTCCATCCTTGGTTCATACCTCTCCGCTCCAAACCCCCTTTACCCAAAACAGCTCACCGTTCACCCCCTTCACTATTGCTGCTACTAATCCCCAACCCAGCCTTCCAAATCCACCCATCTCCCAAATCAATGCTAGCATCTTTGGCCAACCTCAGCAATATACAACAGGGATGCCACCCATGGGGCCAAGTAATCAACCTTTCATCACCCCCAGCTTGTTCACTGCAACCCAACACACAATCCCATCATTTCCATTAGGTCTTGGGAGCTCAATACCATTAGCCACAAATCTACAAGCTACTACCCTCACTCCACAAAGCTATCAAATCCCACAAGCTACTACCAATTTTATACCAAGCTCCCAAGTGACCCCAGCCCCTGCCACCACTCTACCAAGCTTCCAAATCCAACCACAAAGCTATCAAACCCCATCAGTTCCATTCCCAAGCTTTCAATTCCCACCACCTCCACCACCAACTAATCCATTACCTCCAATTACCAACTACTTTTCAATGCCACTTCTAGGAGGTAATCCACCACCCCAGCCAACCCCCAATTATTTGCAGATACCATCCCAAATAGGGGCACAACCCACATATATTGGTCAAACCCCACAAGCCCCCCGATCCTTTCCCCAAGCCTCTCAACCATCTTATACCTTACCTCCACAAAGCAATCCATTTATCCCACAGCCAGCTTATGTTTCTCAATCCCAACCTCAAATCCCATATCAACAGCAAGCCTCGCAGCACATGCAGCAATATGCGCCACCTCCCCCTCAGCAACCTGTCATCCACCATGCAGCTGCCCAAATAATGTACAATCCCTATCAGCAAATCCCTCATAGCCATCCATATTCAGTGGCCCCATCCAGCACATACCTACCTCAAGGCACTCCTACATTGGGGGCACCCCAGCCATCACCTATCAATTCAGAATGGGAGCAAATGAAGATAGCTCTGAAAGCCATCCAAGAAGGGAATGATCCGAAGACATTCAAGTTTGAGAATGTGTGTCCTTACCCATTTGACAGAGCCATTACCATGACACCATTTCCCAAACACTTTGAGGTACCCAAATTTGACAAATTCAGAGGAAAAGGAGACCCTGTCACACATATCAAAGAATTTTACATGCACTGCCAGGACGTAGCATACAATGATGTCTTCCTCTTGCACCTTTTTCCCAAAAGCTTAGCTGGACCAGCTCTTGAATGGTTTTATAGAATCCCCTATGGTACAATTAAAAACTTTGCTGAATTATCTGAGGCATTTGTAGCCCAATATGCCCATCTTGTTGAAACAGAGCTATCAATAGTTGATCTTGTCCACACCAAGCAAAAAGGTGGAGAAAGCCTTGTCGAATACCTGCAAAGATGGCAAACCCTTACCACCCACATATCCTGCACCTTGCCAGAATGCCATGTTGTGAAAATGTTTATTGATAATGCCCATCCTAGCTTGGCTCACCACATGACCATGAACTATTTGCAAACCTACAAAGATATCAAAGAGAAAGGAATGATCCTTGAGCAAGGACTCATTAAAGATGGTGTGGTCAAGCTTTACAAGGAAGCCAACCAAAATCAATCACATTCCAATGACAATTCTAGGTATTGGAACAAAAACAAGCACGTCGCAACAGATGGCGTCACTAACACCAGACATGTGAATATTGTTGGTCCTTCTCACAACCAGTCCAACCCACCATATCAACCAAAAAATCAACAAGTTATCAACTACCAACAATAGAATAACCAAAGCTATCAAAACCACACTCCAAGACCCAACTTTCAAGGGTCTAGCAATCAAGCTAATGCCATCAATGTAGCCGCAGGACAAAAGCCTAGATTCCAACCTACACCTAGAAACTATACACCCCTTGGTGAGCCATTGGATGTCATTTTTGAGAAATTAGTCAAAGAAAACCTCATCAAATTTCCTCCTACCCAGCAAATTGACCCAAGCCAATCCAAAGCTGCATGGTACAAAGATAATGAGTGCTGCAAATTTCATAGGGTAAAAGGTCACACTACCCTCAGATGCATGAAACTGAAAGACTATGTGTAGGACCTCATTGATCGGAAGGAAATCACTGTTGGTGCCCAAACCTCTCCCAATGCAGGCTTACAGATCTATCAAAATGCTTTTCCTCCACACCACAACCAAAATCCTGGAAAAGCACCTATCCAAACCAACAACAACAACACCAACAACCGTCAGCCAAACCAACAGCATGGGAAGAACAATGACCACACTTCATCCTATATAGACTATGGTAGCCTTATAGGTTGTATATCTGAGAAAGAGCCTTCCGTCAATGTTATCAATATCCAAGGACCAAATAATGAGTGTGCAGTCACCACTCGAAGAGCGCGATTTAACATCGCAGGCCCACCTGTTACACCAACACCATCAGCTCCATCAAAAAGCCAGTACAATATCTTGGAACACCTTGGGAACATGCCAGCCCAAATCTCCATTTTAGACCTTCTTCGCACTAGTCCTGTGTACAAGAACATCCTTGACAGTGCTCTCATAGAATCTCGTGTCCCTTCTGATATCAATGCTGCTGATTTTCGTAATCTTGTTGGACACCTCTCATCCTCATGTGCCCTATCGTTCAAATCCACCGACATACCCGTGGTCGACCCAGATCACACCCTTCCACTTCGCATAGCCATCATGGTATCCAACTTTTCTGTAAAAAGAGTAATGATAGATAATGGATCAGCCTTGAATATTTGCACCCTAAAATTCATAAAACAAGCTAGGTATACTGAGGCAGATATCATCAGTGAGGTTATCACCATCAAAGCTTATGACAACTTGGAAAGAACCACAGAAGGAACTATTTTGCTTCCAATCAAGGTTGGGCCAGTCATCCAAGAGACACTCTGCCATGTTATTGATCTAAACCTACCATTTAACATCCTCCTCGGTCACCCATGGATTCATGCCATGAAAGCCGTTCCATCCACTTACCATCAGTGCATCAAATTTCCGCATCAAGGCACTGAGGTAACCATCCATGCCGATCTAGAACCCTTTGCTTACTGTAATGCGGTTGAAGCTTCATATACAAACCATTGCCCTGGAATTGATATCGGCACATCCATCGCCAGCTCATCCCACACTTATAATGACCCAGAAACCATCCTTGCCTCTACCCTGTCTACCGTGAAGATCAATAACAAAAGTTGTGGAGAGTATAGTCTGTCAGATGCATTTGCTGTTGGGGCACTCCCACTTGATCCACATGCCCATGGACGATCAACATATCACAAAGCTAAGGAAATTCCACCTCCTCGATACAAACAGTTTGGCCCAACAACCTTTGTATCTTCGAAAATCCCTCTTCATGAGGAGCTCACTCCAGATATCAACAAATGGTTACATAAGGATGACCCTCAAAGAAATCAAGCACGCCTTGATGACTTCAGCCAAAAGTATCCCCAAGAACATAAGCTCATCACTGACAAATGGAACTATCAAGGTGGTGGCCTAGGACCAGAAGAAAGAGGCATGCAGTGCCCCATCGATGCACACAAGTGGGAATCGAAGTCAGGTCTTGGCTTTGGCATACCCACAACTGGGGGCACCAATGAGAACGTTCACACTTTTTTGAACATTCACCGCAACCTTGTCAAAATTGAAGACATTCCTGAGGAAGTTGAAAAGAGAGCCTACGACGATATCCTAGACCAAATCTCCCTCAGAGACTTTGTTCTCCAAGAACTATCCATCCACCTCATTGACCTACCACTCGCCCATCCACAACTCATAGATTGGGACCAACCAAGTGTCATACACATCGATGAGTTCACATCAGAGGAGGCGCTTCTAAGATTCATGGGAGTTGAAACTCCTCACAAGAAAACAAAGCCAGATTCTACCTATATCTACAAGCTAGATCCCAAGGGGTATTTTGGAGAAAATCCCCAACCTAGTTCCGATACACCCAAAACTGGAACTAAGGTGAATCTGAGACTAGCTAAGGCAACGAAGAGAACCCCTCAGCAAGAAAATCCAGAGCCACAAGAAGAACATGAGGATTTAGCATTGTCTCCTCAAGATAATCGACCAGAGGTGTCTTCTATTCTAATTGAGGATACTCGAGAAGTCAACATTGGTTCTTCAGAGATCCCCAGACTTGTTCACATTGCTGCATCCCTATCACAAGACCAAGCTGACCTCCTCTTTGAGGTCTTAAGAGAGAATATTGGCCGATTTGCATGGTCATATCAGGACATGCCAGGACTTAATCCAAAGCTTGTAGTTCATCATCTTGCAGTTGATCCAAAGATCAAGCCCGTCAGACAAAAGCTTAGAAAAATGCACCCCAAGGTGGCATTATTGGTCAAAGCTGAATTAGAAAGAATGTTAGCTGCTAAGGTTATCCGACCTATCGACTACTCAGAGTGGATCTCCAACATGGTCCCTATCACTAAACCTTCTGGTGACATCAGAATCTGCACTGATTTTAGAGATCTTAACAAAGCTTGTCCAAAAGATGATTTTCCCTTGCCCAACATAGATATGATTGTAGATCTTATAGCTGGACATGAAATTTTGTCCCTCATGGATGGATTTTCTGGGTATAATCAAATCAAGATTGCAGAAGAGGATCAGCATAAGACAGCATTCACTACCCCTTGGGGAACCTTTTGCTACAACATGATGCCTTTTGGCCTAAAGAATGCTGGGGCTACCTATCAAAGAGCTATGACAACCATTTTTCATGATCTCATCCATAGCATTTTGGAGGATTATGTGGATCATATCTTGGTCAAGTCTCATACCTTCATGGATCATCTTGCTGACTTGGAGAAAGTCTTTGATAGGTTAGCGAAATATCATCTCATGCTGAATCCCAAGAAATGTGTCTTTGGGGTCACATCTGGCAAGCTTCTAGGTTTCATAGTTTCTAAACGAGGTATAGAGATCGACCCCAAGAAGGTCAAGGATATCTTAGACATGCCTCCTCCCCAGACACTGTGATAACTTCGCTCTCTTCAAGGAAAGATCCAATCTGTTCGGCGCTTCATCTCCCAGCTTGCAGATAAGTGTACACCATTTTCACATTTACTAAAGAAGGATGAGAACTTCAAGTGGGATCCTTTATGTTAGCGCAGCTTCGACCATCTCAAGCAGTATCTCATCAATCCCCCTATCTTGGTTCCACCAATTCCTAGTCGTCCCCTAATTTTGTACATATCAGCAACACCTACTGCTCTAGGGGCACTTCTAGCACAGCTTGATGACTACAAAAGAGAAAGAGCCATCTACTACATCAGTAGAATCCTAGTTGGTTATGAACTCAATTACACTCCTATGAAAAAAGCTTGTTTGGAAGTTGTCTTCTCAACTCAAAAGCTTCGCCATTACATGCTAAGTCATACCATCCAACTAGTCTCCAAGATTGACCCTCTCAAGTATATGCTCTCTAGAACAGCACTTACAGGTCGTTTGGCCAAATGGGTTATGCTCCTTAGTGAATTTGACATCCAGTATGTGGATAGAAAGGCAATCAAAGGGCAAGCTATAGCAGATCACCTAGCTGATACACCTCTAATAGATGCTTATCCGTTGATCATAGAATTTCCAGATGAGCATATCTATCTAATTGAAGAACAACTCCCATGGAAACTTTATTTTGATGGCTCATACACATCTCATGGATCAGGGGCAGGAATATTGTTGGTCACACCTCAAGGAGATTACATTCCAAAAGCCTTCAAGCTACAATTCCCTAGCACCAACAATATAGTTGAATATGAGGCCCTCATAGCAGGATTAAAGATAGCTGTAGAATGGAACATTGTTGAGCTACAAATCTTTGGCGATTCTTAGCTCATCATCAAGCAAGCCCTAAATGAATATCAAACCAAAGATGAAAAGCTATTATCCTACAAAGAGCTAGTTGATCAGCTAACCCAACATTTTACAAAGCTTTAGTTTAAACAAGTGCCTCGAATACAGAACAAAGCAGCAGATGCTATGGCTACTATAGGCTCGCTCTTGGAAATTCCCCAAGCAGCTACACAGTATGAGTTTTTAGTGGAGCAGCTCCTCACACCCGCCTATGCGAATGAGGATTCAAATCGTGTTTGTATCTTGGTTGGTCCCCAATCCCCTGGGTACCATGAGATTCATGCTTACCTTAACGATGGTATCATATCCCCTCCTAACCTTGTCACATTCCCTAAACATGGGTTAAGACTTACTAACCCAAGCCAAAGTTAACAAATATCTCCTCCTTCATCCACCTTCATTAAATGCCATCCACTTGCCTATCCCTAAGCTAATCCTAAACCATCCTAATCCATCCTCTAATCATTTGCACAAGCCTAAGCAAGCTTAAAACCTTCCTAATCAAGTCCAAGTCGAATTTTCTCTCATCACCCTCAAAATATCTCAACCATAAAACTTTATGAAGTCCACTAGGTCATAAATGACTCTTACAAGCCCTTTTATTGCTCTTACAAGTCATTATGAGGGTCTTTATGAAGATTGTATCCCTTGAGCCTCCTTTTTTGACTCATCCTTCCCCTTTTCTCCATCCTCTCACCATGTGACATGTGTCACTCCTTGATTGGTTGTAAGGAAGCACAATCCATGTGCTCTCCTCTCATGCAATCTAAGCCCTCCATGAGCTTTTTCCCATCCTTGCATCTTAGCCCTCAATCCCTCAAGCCTCTTGCCTATAAATTGGATCCTTCCCCTTTGCAAAATAACACAATCCATGAAGTAAAGTTATAATGCTATTTTGAGAGCCAAATCCATACTAAAGCCATCTATCCACACCAAAAATCCACAATCATCCATTGAAGCCTTTGGAAGCATATTGAGCATACATCCTATCCATTTAGATAAAGCTACTCAACAAGAGAGCTTCTTATTGAGAGAGTCCATTAATGGCTCATATTCTCAATTGAGAGCTCATCTTAGTCTATCTTGAAGTTTATGAATTTTGTTTAGTTTGTAGAAGCTTTATTTAAATTTGGTTTCTATTAGCATACTAACATTGCTCATATACAATTATCAATTAGGACAAATGGCTAAAGGGTTTAGGATTTGGACTTAAGATTTATCTCCCCTTTCTTACCATTGAGATAATGCGATAGGGTATGCTCATCCTGACAATTTAGGGAAGTCGATACCTGGTACCTACAACCTACATAAAATCCATGCATATATAGACACAATATTCTAAACTAAACAAGCAATGGCAGGAAGTAGTGCATTGTGTAGATCCTGACTAGTAGGTGACTACGACTCCCTTCCTTAACCATATCAGAAACACCATACATAAAGAAAACAAACATGCGCACCATACACATGCAGTATGGGGTAAGTATCCATAAGAAAACACATGTGATAATAAACCATCTAACTAATCATCATTGATAACAAAAAACATTGAATAATCATCATACATGCATGAAATATAGAGTACCAAGTAATCTCATCATATAATAATCTGAATGTAAAACAATATTCGATCATCTTAAAACAATACTACTAATCATGAAATATAAAATTGGCCTAAAAGAGTTTGGCAATGATAACTGAAATGTGACTTAGGGGTAGGCACTACACATGGGGATTCGGGCCAACTTTTAGTCACTATATTGAAAAA
Organism: Cupressus sempervirens; assembly: GCA_028749045.1. NCBI lineage: Eukaryota > Viridiplantae > Streptophyta > Pinopsida > Cupressales > Cupressaceae > Cupressus > Cupressus sempervirens. The sequence goes on from CM053792.1 coordinate 92,050,866, forward strand.
GTAGTTCTTGGCCATGCCAATGATGGGAATCATTTCAATCTTACTTTTAGACTTGGTACCTCATTTGTCTTGAAATAATAATATATTTTTTTCAATTTCTTTAAAATATCTGTGGCTAGTAGGCAATTGCTTATTCACTTATTTTTTGCTTTCATTACATAAATATCAAGTGACATTTTATATCACCATTCATTCTATAGTTACTAACAATTCATTACCTTTGAATATTCATAGAAAACTAAGGTATTTGGTTATCTAATAGGTCATAGGAATCTTAACTAGGGTCCTAGAATAGTCCTAGATGGACCCATTTGACCTAAATATGTAAAGAGCAAAATTTGCTCAAAAGTTGCAAAGTTGCTCAAAAAACTTTTGCAATTTTTGTAAAAAGTTGCAAATGGAGGTTTGGGAAGTTGTAACTATTGATGCTTAAGTATATGAGCATGGGAAACATATTTTAGAAGGTTAGAAGGGTTCTAGTCAAATTTGCATTTTCAAGCAACTTTTACAACTTTTGCAATTTTGCACAAAAAGTGCAACTTTTGCAAAGTTCACTAGATTTCACTTCTAGGAATTGGAAAAGGTTCTAAACTATTTAAAAATAACTAAAAACACCTAATCCTAGGATATCTTGACTGAAAACTCAAAAAGACCCAATTTTGCCTAATTAGCAACTTTTGCTCATATCTTGCATAAAGTGGCCTAGGAATACTTATCTTGCTCATATCTCTCTAAATGTTCATCGTGGGATCAAACTATCTATTTGATTATCTTTGAATAGTCAAGTAAACCCTAGTTCCAAGATCATCCTATCCCATTGAGCACTTGAGTGTTCTCAGACATGCCAAATTGAATTGACCCTAAAAAGTCACTAAATGCCATAGGGCAGCAATCTTTGACAGGGCATATCTTGGATCTTGTGTGAGGTATGGATGTGATTCTAAGTGCTATAGGACTATGTTGATGAGGCCTACAATAACCTCTCTCTCTTTTTGGAGATTGGATTCTATTTTGATTTTGCAACCCCATCTCAGGTGATGTTGAAACTTGTAGTGTTGGCTAGTACAAAATTGTCAACTATTGAATCTCTCTCACCATTCATCATAGGATCAAACTATCTATTCCATTAGCCTCAAGTGGCTAGGTAAACCCTAATCCCAAACTTGTCCCATCCTATTAAGAACTCGAACATTCTTGGGTATGTCAAACTGAATTGACCCTAAGAGTTACTAAATGTCATAGGGATGTGATCTTTGACAGGCATATCTCGAAGCTTGTGCAAGGTATGGATGCAATTCTAGGTGCTATAGGAATGTCTTGCTGAGAACTACAATAACCTCTCTTTCTTTTTGGAGATCAGATTTCATTTTGATTTTGCGGCCCCATCTTGGGTGATGTTGAAACTTGTAGCATTACCCAGTACAAAGTTATCAACTATTCAATCTCTCTCATTGTTCATTGTATTACTGAACTGTCTATTCCATTATCTCTATGTGGCTAGGTAAACCCTAATCCCAAGCTTATCCTATCCCATTGAGCAATCAAATGTTCTTAGGCACGTTGAATTGAATTGACCCTAAGAGTCACTAAGTACCATAGGGCAGTGATCTTTGATGAGGCATATCTCAAAGCTTGTGTGAGGTGTGGATGTGATTTTGGGTGTCATAAGACCATGTTGCCAAGACCTACAATAACCTCTCTCTCTTTTTAGAGATTAGATTCTATTTTGATTTTGTAGCCCCATCTCAAGTGATGCTGAAAGTTATAGTGTTGGCCAGTAAAAAGTTGCCAACTACTAAATCTCTCTCATCATTCATCATGGGATCAAACTATCTATTTCATTAGCTCTGGGTGGCCAGGTAAACCTTAGTCCCAAGCTCATATTTTCTCATTGAGTGCTCAAACATTCTCAGACATGCCAAACCAATTTGACCCTAAGAGTCACTAAATGCCATAGGGATGTGATCTTTGACAGGGTATATCTTAGAGCTCATGCAAGGTATGGATGTAATTCTAGGTGCTATAAGACTATGTTGTTGAGACCAATAATCACCTCTCTCACATTTTGGAGATTAGATTCCATTTTTATATTGTGGCCCCATCTTGGGTGATGCTAAAACTTGTAGTGTTTGCCAATACAAAGTTGCCAAGTATTGAATCTCTCTCACCATTCATCATGGGATCAAACTATCTATTCTATTAGCTTTGGGTGGCCAAGTAAACCCTAGTCCCAAGCTTGTCCCATCTCATCCTATCTCATTGAGTGCTCAAACATTCTCGAGCACACCAAACCGAATTAACCCTAAGAGTCACTAAATGTCATAGGGAAGTGATCTTTGACTTGACATATCTCAGAGCTCATGTGAGGTATAGATGTTATTCTAGGTGATACAGGATCATCTTATTGAGACCTACAATAACCTCTCTTTTTTTTTGGAGATTAGATTTTGTTTTGATTTTGCAGCCCCATATTGAGTGATGTTGAAACTTGTAGTATTGGCCAAGCTTAATCTCTCTCACCATTCATTTTGAGATCAAACTGTCTATTACATTAGCTTTGGGTGGTTGAGTAAACCATAGTCTAAAGCTCATCCCATCCTATTGAGCACTTGAACATTCTTGAGCACGCCAAATTGAATTGACCCTAAGAGTCACTAAATGCCTTAGGGATGCAATCTTTGACAAGGCATATGTCGAAGCTCATGTGAGGTATGGATGTGATTCTAGGTGCTACATGATTATGTTGCCAAGCCTATAATAACCTCTCTCTCTCTCTCTCTCTCTCTCTCTCTCTCTCTCTCTCTCTCTCTCTCTCTCTCTCTCTCTCTCTTTGGAGATCAGATTCCATTTTGATTTTGTGGCCCCATCTTGGGTGATGTTGAAACTTGTAGTATTGGCCAATACAAATTTTCCAACTACTGAATCTCTCTCACCACTTGTTGTGGAATTAAACTATTTATTCTATTAGCTTTGGGTGGCTATGAAAACTTAGTCCCATGCTTGTCCCATCTCATTGAGTGCTTGAATATTCTTGGGCATGTCAAACTAAATTGACCCTAAGAGTCACTAAATGTCATAGGGATGCGATCTTTAATGGGGAATATCTCAAAGCTCATGTGAGGTATAGATGCGATTCTAGGTGTTGCAAGACCATGTTGCCAAGACCTACAATAACCTCTCTTTCTTTTGGAGATCATATTCTATTTTTATTTTGCAAACCCATATCAAGTGTTGTTGAAACTTGTAGTGTTGGCCAATACAAAGTTGCTAACTGTTGTATCTCTCTTACCATTCATCATTAGATCAAATTGTCTATTTTAGTAGCTCTAGATGACTTGGTAAACCCTAGTCCCAAGCTCCACCCATTTTATTGAGAGCTTGAACATTCTTAGGAATGCCAAACTAAATTGACCCTAAGAGTTACTAAATGCCATAGGGCAATGATATTTGATGGGGCATATCTCGGAGCTTGTATAAGGTATGGATATGATTCTAGGTGCTACTAGACCATGTTGTCAAGATCTATAATAACCTCTCTCTCTTTTTGGAGATCATATTTTGTTTTGATTTGCAGCCCCATCTCGGGTGATGTTGAAACTTATAGTGTTGGCCAGTTCAAAGTTGCCAACTATTGAATCTCTCTCATCATTTATCATGTGATCAAACTATCTATTCTTTTAGCTCCAAGTGGCTAGGTAAACCCTAGTCCCAAGCTCATCCTATCTTGTTGAGCACTTGAACATTCTTTGACATGCCAAACCAAATTGACCCTAAGAGTCACTAAATGTCATAGGGTAGTGATCTTTGACTAGGCATATCTTAGAGCTCATGCAAGGTATGGATGCAATTCTAGGTGCTATAGGACTGTGTTGTTGAGATCTACAATAACCTCTCTTACTTTTTGGAGATCAGATTCCATTTTAATTTTGTGGCCCCATCTCAAGTGATGTTGAAACTTGTAGAGTTAACTAGTAAAAAGTTGCCAACTATTGAATCTCTCTCATCATTCATCATGGGATCAAATTATTTATTCTATTAGCTCTAAGTGGTTGGGTAAACCCTAGTCCCAAGCTCATCCTATCTTGTTGAGTGCTTGAACATTCTCAAGCATGCTGAATGACCCTAAGAGTCACTAAATGCCATAGGGATGTGATTTTTGACGGGACATATCTTAGAAATCATAGAAATAATGGATGTGATTATGGGTGCTACATGACTATGTTGTTGAGACCTACAATAACCTCTCTCTCTTTTTGAAGATTGAATTCTATTTTGATTTTGCTGCCCCATCTTGGGTGATGCTGAAACTTGTAGTTTTGGCGAGTATAAAGTTACCAACTGTTGAATCTCTTTCACCATTTGTCATGGGATCAAAATTTCTATTATATTAGCTTTGGGTGGCTAGGTAAACCCTAGTCCCAAGCTCATCTCATCCTATTGGGTGCTTGAACATTCCCAGGCATGCCAAACCAAATTGACCCTAAGAGTCTATCTAGATTGGACATCCTTCACTACCAAAGTACTATGCCGATCTCCATTAAATATCAATCTAGAAGTGTGAACTTGAGATGATGTCTGCAAACTATATGCTCTAATTTCTACTAAAAGCCACTACTACTTTGAATGCAAGTGTTATTAAGGAAATCTATTTTACCAACAAAAAAGACAGTTATCAAATGCTTAGAAGGAGATTTTAACTACTTAGCCATTCACCTATGCACCTATTGTTGTAGGAATAGTAACTAGTTCTATTTCTAGTGGCTATAGGAACAGTAGTTCTACACTTAGCTTAGAAAATTGAACAACTCCTAATGACTAAAGTAAACTCCACCTTCTGCATGGGCCCCCACGGAAGAATGAAGGAAAGATAAGCTTAGATAAAAGTGTTAGAACTCAACAAAACCATATATTCATTTGAATATGCAGTGGTTAATAAAAAATAGATAACCAACAATTCTACTATCCTTCTATTATTCTCCTCTCTTGACCTTCTAAATACAAGCAAGGTCTTATTTTTAAAAAGAAGGAATAACAAACTCCTAAATTTATGACTTCCTCTTGAAGGATAGTCTGTTACAACATGAAACCATAAAAGCATTAACTATTCCTTGAATTCCCACAAATATACAGGACAAAGGATGCTAGATTTGTTCCTCTAACTTAAACCATCCTCCAGGAATCTAGGTACTCATAATAGCTCCATGCATGCTTAATTAACCGCTTCAATGCTTACTTTCTCGTTCAACCACTTTTTTAGGTCCTGCTTGTCATCCATGAAAATAGGTCCCTTCTAATTTTTTTCGCCAATTCCATTAACACCAACACTTCCTTGACATGAGTCTTTCATGATCATTTAGTTGATTCCTACTCAGCTTGAATTCCTGTGGACATCAATGATACACACAAAAATTCTGACATCTATTCATATTTATTAATTTATAAGAAAAGCATTAACCATTCAACTAACAGTTCCGCAATTTTTTTGGCTATAGGAAGACCTACCCATGTTAAGCATACATGAAGAAAGATTTAACATAATGAACCCCTTTTAAAACATAATATCAACTATCATTTTCATGCAATAAGTTCATACTTTATACATCGAAAGGTTCAAAATACTAGGCTTAAAAGATGATAAGTTTTAACAAGATTTAGACAAATGTTCATAAAAAAGGCTAAAAATCATCTATTATTCTATGCCATCATTCTCCCCCCAACCACCCTAATGCTGGTCCCTTCAGCATTCACAAGTTCCTGATTCACATTTGTAACCTGAGATCATTGGGAATCTTCCCCCTTGACTCATGAGCCCTGTAGTTGAAGTATCCATGGTTCTGTTTCAATCTTTCCCATTTCTATTCCTCATGATTCAGATTATAATCAGAAAATGATTCATATTTTCCAAGCATGGGATGTAGTACTATAGGTGGTTGAAAGCGAAGAGGGACCCAATAGCTTTTCTGATTCCTAGCCAATGTCACATACCTAGACATCCTATAGGTGGCCAATTCCAAGTTCTAAGGTGAGTGTAATTCCCTTGTCTTCAGATTTTCTAATAATCGAATCCACATTTATATAGAGCCTCATATGGCTTCAAGAGCAATTATAAAAAAATGCCGCTCCCAGTCTAGGAATGCATGTTCTTGTACAGGATGAATTTTAGTAGCACCATTGGGGTTATTGTTAATGGAGAGCTAGTCAAAGAATACTCTGAGTATTCTACTCCTCAGGATGAATGTATAACGGTTCTAACATTTCCTTTTCCCTGTATGGGGTAGCCTGACTTTCTCAAAAAAAAAATTTTGCATCCAAGACATAATGGCTCTAAACTACACATCTCTTACATACAACAGTGAATTCCAATCTTTGTTAGCTAGCACTCCAAGATTATGGACATACAATTCACAAACAAGATTCTGGAGGGCCATTGGAATTGATTTAAATGCTGCATAAAACTCTTGGGGTGTGTTCGAGGAAGGATTCAACCCCAAATAACCTGAGACGGTTGAAAATTGACCATTTTCTCTTTTAAAAACAATGTATAAATAGGAGATGGTGACCTACAACTCAAAATTTGTGGAATGACTTAGGTTACTTTAGTTACACGTTGTTGCAGGACCTTAATTTCATTGTCTTTTTCTTCAATTTTCCATGCCTATTCTTTAATGGTTTTGAGCAATTGTTTCCTTTCTAGATCCCAATTTTCTTTTTCCCACTAAAATTGTTTATAAACATTAAGGCTAGCTGATAGTGGAGTAAGAATATTGGGTGCAATATGACGTCGAAAAACAAAATGATTATCATCAAAGTGGCTAGTAGAAGGATTGACACTCGGTCCAGTAATAGTGTTGTCATCCTTAGATGGTTGATGAGCAATAGGATTGTCAACTTCTTTTTGTGGCTAAATGGCTGCAGGAGAAGACACAATAGCCATTCTAACTTGGAATGTTTCAACAATTTCCTGAACTATTTCCTAAGCAGTTGATGGGTATTCCTCTGAAGGTAAACTATCATTTTCTTCCACTCGTTGCTCAAACCCAAACACTATTCTTTCTAAGGAATCCGTATCACTATCAATATTGATAGGACTAACTAGTCTTTGGAGAATTTCCTTAAGATCACTATTATGTTCAGGAGTAGGTATTGTGTGCTTTGGTGACTATGTAGGTGTAAATACTAGAGTTTCAACATTAATAGGTGACACATGAGATTGAGCAGGTGGCATGTAAGGTTTAGTGGGTGGCATAGAAGGTTTAGTCTTCAAATTTACCCCATACATTATAGTGACTCGTCATGGAGTAGAAATTGGTTTCTTGCCCTTATTGATAGCTTTCCCTTTTTTAGAATTAAGTGCACTTTCATATGAAAATGGAGATGCCTCCTCTGAACTTCCTCTGCAATAGCTATGCGACCTTTCCTCTTTTTGGAGGTAGAGGCATCCACGGGAGAAACTTTCCTTTTCACAACTTTTGGTGGGGATGCAGAAGCTGACACTTCTAGAGCTATTTTATACACTACTTTCCTAATTCCTATAGTAGTTTTCTCCCGTGCCCCCATTCCTTGCCCTCTAGGCCCACTACTCTGAGGTACCACTAATTTTAATTTAACAAAATCCTCCCATGTTTCTAAGTGCCACTTAGTCAATTCCCTTTCAACTATGGCCCTAATTAAACAATGGTGGGACACTGACTGGGCTTTCCCTTGTTGGACATAAGAAGCTTTTCTTTTGATAATATTATAGAGAAAGCTTGAAAGATTCACAGGGTGATCACCATGTTATAACCCACTTAAAATTTTAAAATGCACAGAATGTAGATAAGAGTATCTTCCTTCACAAGTAAAATATTTTATAATGAATTCAGTAGACTAGATAAATTGCAAAGGAAGAGATAACTATAAAGTACCTTTCTTTTTATTTTCCTCTAGCCAAGGATCTACATGCATTGAGAATTGCTCTTTTGCTTCACGCACATCCATGTCTTCTATCCATCGCTCCCCATTTGTGGGTAACCCAGTGACTTTTGCAACCACTTCTTCTATGAATTCTATACAAATTCCTTTCACAGTAGCATACCCATCTCTCATCGTGTTGTGAAACTGAAGTGCAATTTCTTGGTCAAATTGCTTCAAACTGAGACAATACACCAGCCAGCCTCATTTTTGGAATAAATTGCATGTTGTGGGATCCACCAACAAAACTTTATGGTCTACCGGTTCATGTCGTTGAGGCTCTCCACCCATTTCAAAAAACTAAAAGGGATTGAAAATGACTAAAAAGTGGGGCAAAGATTGCTAAAGGGTTTCAAAAATGGCTACAATGGCATTTGAAAATGAAACAATAGCTTTAAAACACACTTTTCAAACATCACATCATATATCTCCTTCAATACTACATGACAACATTAACATAATGGGGGGTGTTAATAAGAAGTTATGTGTTGATCAAATCATAAAATAATGATTGCACTTGCTTCACACATACAAAGGAAGTACGAAGTGATGCCAGCTCATCCATGAGATGACCTTACCCTATACATTCTTCGTGCCAACATAAGATTTGCTCAGATTTTTATTTATGATTTCAAGTCACTTGACTTTCATCTATGATTTTTATTTATGACTTCAATTCCCCCCCAACCTATCGAAAATCAAAATAATTATGCCTTTCTAAATAAATAATAAAATGAATAAATGGAGAGAGGTTAAGTGTCACCGACCTACAGTGTGATAGGAAGTGTGCTCGAAAGAATACCGTACCATAGAATGATGATGGGATGGAGTGATAATAGGAAGACAAGAAGATGAGATGGAATGAAAAAAAAAAAAAATGAATTCTACATAAATGCAAAAAAATTATTATGAAGACCTTGAAATAAATTCAAGGGGCTGCAGCTGTTCGAGTGGAAGACTCAGATGTAGAGGCTACAGGAAGAAATGTTTCTATTTTTTGGAAATGTTGAAGAAATTCCTCCTGCGTGGCTAGTTAATGATATAGCTTTAGACGATGTCCATTAACTAGGAGTTTGAATTTGACCAGATCAATTGTAGATAGTTGAATTACTCCATTATTAAAAATTGCAACAATTTCATATGGTCCAAGCCATCTGGTCTAAAATTTTCCTTGATGGTGTTGATAGCGTAAATCATACAAGAGTGCCCCATCACCAACTAAGAATTCTATGTCTTTAATAAATTTATCATGCCATTGTTTCCTTTGTTTTTATATCAATTCTTTGTTATGAAGAGTTGACTTGCGCCATTCATCTAAGTCATTAAGATACAATATGCGGTCTTGTTGTGTTGTAGGAAGAGTAATATCAAGTTCTAAGGCTGTCCACAGAGTCTTGTGTTCAAACTCGATGTGGATGACAATTGTTTTTTGATAGAGGAGCTGAAAAGGGGTAAACCCAATAGTAGATTTCCATGTTGTTTGATATGCCCATAAAGCTTCAGGAAGTTGAGCTGCCCAATCCTTCTTATGTAAGGACACTATTTTAGTGAGTATATTTTCCAACTCCCTGTTTATCACTTCAACCTATCCATTGGCTTGTGGATGGTATGGGGAAAATTGACCATGTCAGATTTTATAATCCTCCATAAGTGCAACTATCGGATTGGATGTAAACTGAGGCCCTTGATCTTACTGCAATTCTCTTGGAACACCATATCTAGTAAAGATACACTCGTACAGGAACCTTACAACATTATTATCACGAGGGTGCTATTAGGAACCTGTGTGTTCCTTCTGTTTATTTTGTTAGAGTAGAGTTGTTGGACGCATATGCTTTGTAAGTCGTCCCGTGAGTTTATTTTATTATCCCACATGCATAGGTAGTATTACTTTTCTAGATCGTACCCAGTATATAAGAATAGGTTGAGGCCCTTGATGGGTACGGACGAATTTATTGTATTGAGCTTGCTCAAAGGAGGTTACCCCCTCGAAGTGGCCTGCGATCAGTAGATTTATTCTGAGTTCTACTATCACTTTGTATTCTGTTATTTCGAGCATTCTCACGATATTGCTATAAGGAGGTTCTTCTCATCTGGTATCAGAGCACTCTCTTGGGCTCGCTGGGTGGAAATTACATCAAATTTTTTTCTGTCGTGGCCTTCAGGTTCCTCTCACTTCTCATATCTCTTGTTATTGCAATAACTCTTTTCAGTTGTTCTGTCTGTGAGTGAATTTTTCTAAGTCGACTGTTCAGAAAAAAAAAAAAAAAAAAAAAAAAAAAACAACCTTGTTTTATGGTTGTTACGCGTACAGGAGCAAAAATCATGGAAGAGGAAATTGCATCCCTCAAAACCAGACTTCAAGATCTGGATGACAAAATTCTGGGTCTTAACTTTCAGCAGTCAGCCATGAGCCGAAACCATTCAGGAGATACTGGGTCCTCTTCTGGCAATTTCCGTGGACCAAAGCTTGATTTTCCACGCTTCGATGGTTCTGATCCGACTGGATGGATCTATAGGGCAGAGCAGTATTTCAGCTTGCATAATACTTTGGATAACCACAAAGTCTCCCTTGCATCTTTTCATTTGGAACATGAAGCTCTTCAATGGTTCCGTTGGTACATCAAGGCTAATGTAGGCCCAACGTGGAGCGAATTGTGCACCCTCATTTTGGAGTGCTTTGGCCCTAGTTCCTTTGATGATTTCACAGGAGCACTCACTAAACTGCGTCAAACAGGCACTGTAAGAGAATACCAGACAGAGTTTGAAAAATTAGCTAATCACACAGAGGGCTTGTCTGATGAATTCTTCCGTAGTTGTTTTGTCAGTGGTCTGAAGGATGCACTTCGCTCAGAAGTCAAAATGTTTCGACCTACTACAATGATGGAAGCCCTTGGGTTGGCTAAGTTAGCGAAAGACAAGATTAGTGCTCTACAACGCTCCAGATCTAATTTTGTTCCATTCAGAAATACAGGTTCTCACAACCCTCCAGTCATACCAGCTCCCAGAACTACTCCGATCAAGCACTTGTCTGAAACAGAGATGCGAGTTAGGCGAGACAAAGGGCTTTGTTATAATTGTGATGAGAAATGGTCTCGGGGCCATAGATGTGTTCAGCAAAAGCTCTATCTCTTGGATGTGGATTCTCCACCGGAACTGGAAGAATATGTAGATGCTCAGGAAACAGTGGATGATGAGGTTGAGCCTCACCAGCCTGAACCTCCTTCACCAGAAGCTCCACCAGAGATATCTGTCCATGCTTTGGCAGGAGTCACTACTCCACAAACCATGCGGGTCCAGGGTTTCTTCAAGAAGATCCCTCTTACTATACTCATTGATTCCGGTAGCACTCATAACTTCATTGATCCACGCATAGCCAAACAGGCTGATTGCTTTATCCATCCCTGCTCTAGCTTTGAAGTCATGATTGCCAATGGGGGCACTTTACCTTGTAAAGGGAAATGTCGCAATGTGTGTCTCTCTATTGGAGATTATAACATGCGCTCTGACATGTTTGCCTTACCCTTAGGTGGTTGTGATGTGGTTTTGGGTGCCCAATGGTTACGCACTCTTGGCCCCATTCTCTGGGATTTTGCTGAACTTTGGATGCAGTTTTCAGCCGACGGGCACCAACACACTTTGAAAGGCTTACAACCAGGGTCTCTCAGCATCATCAGTTCACACCGTATGGAAAAACTTCTTAAGAAGAATTCACATGGTGTCATCGCTCAGCTCCATTCCATTCAGATGCAGCCATCAGCAGTCTCTAGCACTCCTGCCGATCTCCAACACATTTTGGACAAGTATTCTGGTATATTTGCTGAACCTGTGGGATTACCTCCTTCTCGTCCAGAGGACCACCGTATTCAGCTCCTTCCTGGCAGTGTTCCGCCCAACATCAGGCCCTACCGCTACCCATTTCATCAGAAGACCGAAATCGAGATACTTGTCCGTGACTTACTGAAGCAAGGTATTATTCGCCCTAGTACCAGTTCCTTTTCTTCTCCAGTTCTGCTTGTTCGCAAAAAAGATGGGTCATGGCGACTCTGCATTGATTTCCGAGCACTTAATCATCTCACTATAAAGGACAAGTTTCCCATTCCAGTTGTTGATGAACTTCTTGATGAACTTCATGGGGCTCATTTTTTCTCCAAGTTAGATCTTCGTTCTGGGTATCATCAAATTCGGGTTAATGAGGAGGATATACCTAAAACTGCCTTCCGCACACATGATGGTCACTATGAATTTTTAGTCATGCCCTTTGGCCTCACGAATGCTCCTTCAACATTTCAGGCAGTGATGAATAACATATTTCGACCATACCTCCGAAAATTCATTCTGGTCTTCTTTGATGATATCCTCATATATAGCAAAACTTGGGCTGAGCATCTCCATCATCTGGAGCTTGTCTTGCAACTTCTCTCTGATCATCAACTCTGTGCAAAACTATCTAAATGTGTGTTTGGCCAGGAGGAAGTGGAGTATCTCGAGCATATTGTTGCACACCATGGAGTGCGGGTGGATCCTACAAAAATAGATGCCATGAAAACTTGGCCGCATCCTAAAACTCTCAAGAGCCTTCGAGGTTTTTTGGGGTTGACTGGCTACTACCGCAAGTTTGTCAAAGATTACGGGAAAATTGCAGCACCATTGACAGCTCTGTTAAAAAAGGATGCCTTCTCCTGGACCCCTGTTGCTGAGACTGCATTTGAACAACTGAAACAGGCTATGTGCAGTACACCTGTTCTCGCGATGCCAGATTTTTCCAAACCCTTCACTATTGAGAGTGATGCTTGCGGCAATGGATTGGGTGCTGTTCTCCTGCAAGATGACCATCCTATTGCGTTCACTAGCAAAGCCCTCTCTGGTAAGAATCTAGCCCTCTCTACTTATGAAAAAGAAATGATGGCTATTTTGCATGATGTACAGAAGTGGCGGCCATACCTCTTAGGGAGTCATTTTTGCATCAGAACCGATCACCAAAGTCTGAAATACTTCCTGGAACAACGGGTATCCTCTCCTACACAACAGAAATGGGTCAGCAAACTCATGGGGTATGATTATGAGATCACCTACAAGAAGGGTAAGGAGAATATTGTGGCAGATGCTCTTTCTCGCACATTTGATAATCAAGCTTCCCTTTCCGCTATTTCTAAGCCCATTCCCAATTGGTTAGCATCTGTTCAGCAGGGCTATGACAGTGACTCTTCTTTATCTCAAATCATTCACCAGCTAGCCAATAATCCTTCTGCTATACCACATTACTCTTGGGATGGTGCTTCTCTTCGATACAAGGGTCGGCTAGTGCTTCCTCAGAACCCAGCTCTACATCAGGCTATTTTTTATGAACTCCATGCTTCTCCTTCAGCAGGGCACTCAGGCTTCCTCAAAACTTATGAGCGAGCAAGGAGAAACTTCTTTTGGAAAGGAATGAAACAGACGATTCAACAGATGGTGGCTGAATGTGATACTTGCCAACGCCACAAGGGTGAAACGACCCTCCTTCCTGGCTTGCTCGAACCATTGCCCATCCCTACACGGATTTGGACTGATATTTCTATGGATTTCATTGAAGGGCTTCCTAAATCCGGTGGCAAGACAGTGATCTTGGTTGTGGTTGATCGTCTCTCAAAATATAGTCATTTTTGTGCCCTCAGCCACCCCTATACTGCCTCCTCTGTTGCACAAATCTTCATGGACCAGATATTTTGTCTTCATGGACTCCCTTCTTCCATTGTCTCTGATCGTGATGCAACTTTTACCAGTCATTTTTGGACTGAACTGTTTCAGAAAACTGGCACCAAACTGAAGATGAGTTCGGGCTATCACCCACAAACTGATGGTCAAACGGAAATTGTCAATAAATGCTTGGAAACTTATCTTCGTTGCTTCACTTCCAAACAGCAACATCAGTGGGCCAAGTGGCTCCCTTTAGCTGAATGGTGGTACAATACCTCTTACCACACTGCCTCTAAAATGACTCCATATGAAGCAGTCTATGGTCAGGCACCTCCAGTGCTCCTTCCCTACACTCCCAACAGCTCACCAGTCCAGGCAGTTGACATAGTTCTCCGCAGCAGGGATCAGATTCTTCGTACCTTACAGGATAATCTTCACATGGCCCGTAATCGGATGAAACAGCAAGCAGATCAACACCGTTCTGAGCGCTCATTTCAAGTTGGGGATATGGTTTTTCTTCGTCTACAGCCATACAAACAATCCTCCCTAAAGCTGAAAGGGCGTCATAAGCTGGCCCCAAAATTTTATGGGCCTTATCAGGTTCTGCAGAAGATTGGTTCAGTTGCTTATAAACTGGAACTTCCTCCTTCTTCCCGCATTCATCCAGTTTTTCATGTTTCTTGTCTAAAGAAAGTTCTGGGTACCACTGTCAGAGCACAAACTACTCTCCCTGAAATGGATACGGAAGGATCCATTATCCTGGAGCCGGTGGCAATCATTGACCAGCGCACTCGCCAGCTTCGCTCTCGCTCCATCTCTGAGGTCTTGATTCAGTGGCCTGGCATGCAACCAGAGGATGCTACCTGGGAACCCCTTCTTCAGATTCAACAACAATTTCCACACCTTAAGCTTTGAGGACAAAGCTTTTTTCTAAGGGAGAGGGGATGTTAGGAACCTGTGTGTTCCTTCTGTTTATTTTGTTAGAGTAGAGTTGTTGGACGCATATGCTTTGTAAGTCGTCCCGTGAGTTTATTTTATTATCCCACATGCATAGGTAGTATTACTTTTCTAGATCGTACCCAGTATATAAGAATAGGTTGAGGCCCTTGATGGGTACGGACGAATTTATTGTATTGAGCTTGCTCAAAGGAGGTTACCCCCTCGAAGTGGCCTGCGATCAGTAGATTTATTCTGAGTTCTGCTATCACTTTGTATTCTGTTATTTCGAGCATTCTCACGATATTGCTATAAGGAGGTTCTTCTCAGGTGCTCATAGGTTTTTCTTATGCCCATTTAGTAACATAATTAGTACATACCAAGATATAACTCTTTCCTTCTTATGGTGGTTCAATAGGACCAAAAAAGTCAATCCCCCATTTATCAAATGGTGCTACTACGATCTGTGGCTACAGGGGCATTTCATCTGTCTTCATTGGTCAACCCATTCTCTGGCATTTGTCACATCTTTTTGTATATTGAGTTGCATCTTTGTGAAGTGTGGGCCAATAATAACCTATATTTAGAATCTTTAATGTAGTCCTTTTGTTAGCAAAGTGACCACCACAAGGCTCATCATGATAAGCACAAAGAACATCATAAGCTTCATCTTGTTTGAGACACTGACGTGTCACCTGATCTGGCCTAGTATAAAACATGAACCCTGAGATCCATGAGAACTTAAAATTCTTCTCTGCAAACAACTATTTTTTTTTGCAAAGAAGTATGGAGGTGTTCTTCCAGTGGTTAGATAGTTGGCAATGTCAGCATACCAAGGATTTTGTGTGACAGAAGGAAGAGATGCTCATCAGGAAAACTATCTTCTATGACTACAGGATCCTTAGGTGTCTAAGGGTGAGATAATAAATCAGCTACAACATTTGCCTTACCTAGTTTGTCAATAATGGTTATGTCAAATTCTATCATCAATAACAACCATTGGGCCAATCCTCCAGATATTGCTAGTTTATTTATTAGATATTTGATAGCAAAGTGGTATGTGTGTACAAATATTTGATATCCTATAATATAATGTCTAAACTTATTTAGAGCATAAATTACATCAAGCATCTCTTTCTCTATTATAGTGTAGTTATATTCAGCTTCTTGAAGATTTTTACTAATGTAATATATTGTATGTTCTATTGAATCCAACTTTTGACCAAGCACTGCTCCAATGGCATGATCTGAGGCATTAGTATGTATGTGGAAAGGTAACTCCCAATTTGGTCCTTGGAGGACTAGTGCTATCGAAAGGACTTCTTTAAGCTACTTGAAACCCTTTGTACAATCAGAGTCCCATAAAAACTTAGCATCCTTTCGAAGTAACTTGTATAGAGGAGTTGCAATTTGACTAAAGTCTTTAATAAAGTGCCGATAATATCCTACATGCCCTAGAAAACTCCTAACTTCCTTTAGTTTGGTTGGTATAGACAATGTATGGATAACTTCTATCTTTGATGGATCCACTTCAATCCCTTTGGGAGAAATAAATTGCCCCAGGACCACTCCTTCTTGCATCATTATGAAACACTTTTCATTGTTTAAAGACAAGTTATAGTCTTTACATATTTGTAGGACGTTATCCAAATTTTCTTTGGCTTCCTCAAAGGTCTACCCATATGTAGTAAAGTCATCCATGTATACCTCTAAACAGTCTGTGGATATATTAGAGAAAATACTAATGACAGCTCTTTGGAAGGTTGCAGGTGCATTGCACAAACCAAATGGTAGGATAGAATAAGAAAATATTCCCCATGGGCATGTGAGTGTAGTCTTGTCCTGAACCTTAGGTGCTATCTAAATTTGGTTATAGCCACTGAACCCATCTAGGAATGAAAAATATTTCTTTCCTATAAGACTGTCAAGAACTTGGTCAACAAATGGCAATGGGAAATGATCCTTTTTGGTGGCCAATTTGAGTTCTCTATAATCTATGAAAACTCACCATTTTCCTCCTTTCTTTGGTACAATAACCAATGGTGAAACCCATTGACTATCTAAAATAGGATATATGAAACCACCATTAAGTAGTTTTTGCAACTCATTTTTGACAATATCCCACAATGTTGGGTTTATCCTATGCTGAGGTTGCCTTACGGGTTTGCAATAAGGACTTATATAGATTCTATGAGTATAGAGTGTAGGGTCCAAACCTTTCATATCTGTATATTCCCATGCAAAAGCATCTTCATGTTTCTGTAACAGTTGCATGACATCTTGATGTTGTTCTTGAGATAAGGATTTACTTAAATTAAGTTCTTTCCTTGGGGCAATTGTCGTCCTGACTACTTCTTCAACCATTGAGATGTGAGCAATTGGTGATGAATCTATTTCATGTGGAAGGAGTGAATGTAGTGATTGTGCATACTCAGAATAATGAGAGTGAAATGGCAAAGGCAGAATGCTTTCTTAAACACACTCATGGTTAGAAGATGTCTCAAGTTGTGTTCCATACTCATTCAGGATGATAGAGGAAATGACATCATCTTCTTCTTTGATGCTTACAAATGACTCTCTTGAGATCATCATCAGTTGTTTAATAGAATCCAAGTCCATTTTGGGATCTCCCATGTTTGGCTAGACAACTTGGTCGTCTTGGAGCAGAGGCTGAGCAGGAGAATACAAGGTTAAGTTTTTAGTATTTGTACCATCTGAAATGGTCATCTTTCCTAATTGATATGCAATATAGACATTTAATGTTGCTAACCATGGTCATCCTAGGATGATAGGATATCCCCTAGTACTTTTTTTTGGAGAAAGAACTACAAAGTCAACTGGTTAATCCCATGAATGTAATGTAACAATGACATCCTCCAACATACCATCAGGAACAATAGTAGAACTATCTGCTAATTGCAATATTGTTAGAGTTTGTCTGAGACCAATAATGTTTAGCTTGCACATCACTTCCTTGGTCATTACATTAATGGATGCTCCTAAATCTATTAGGACATTCTGCACTTGTATTCCTTGAATAGCAAGGGTTACTACTAGACTTCTAGGATCTGAATACTTGGGTATTATTGGGTTATCAAGTATAAGATCAGAAAGTTGGCCAAGAAAATGGATGGTCTTTGGGTCTTTCTTTTTCATTCCTAGCATTTTAACATAGGTTTCCTTGATAGCCTTTGAATATATGGGAACTTCTTTTATTATATCAAGCAAGGGGATTTTCACCATCATTTGCTTGAGTTGATCAAGAAAATTTGATGCAACTTGATTCTCATTTGGCAATACTTGTTCTATCAACCTACTAGGGAATGGTGTTTTTTTGGCTGTAGGAGAGACAGTGTTGGTAGGTTCTTGGACTGACTCAACATTTGTATCATCTACTTCTATTATAATGGGCTGTTGAGGTGGCGCAAGCATTGTTCCAGATTATGATGGAATAACTTTGTTTTTGGGCTAAGAGTTTTACATTATTTGGGTGAGGCGTACATTGTGTAGGCATTTTTGGTTGTTTAGGAGGGGTTGTATTGGTTGCAGGAGGTATTAAAGCTTGTTGTTGGGGAAGCTGTGGCAAGGCTGGCTGATGTTGTTGCTGCTAGTTCTGAGAACCTAGAGGAGGTTATTGCCAACCTTGCTAATGTTGCTACCAACCTTGTTTAGGCTTTTGTTGACCTTGGTTAGGCTATTTCCAACCTTGGTTAGGCTACTGCCACCCTTGGTTAGGCTATTGCCAACCTTAGTTAAGCTGCTGCCAATTATTATGACTACCCTATTGTTTTTTCCATTGACTATTACCACTATAATTGTGAAGTGGGTCTTGAGGAGTACATGATTTTGGAGCCCATGACCTTCATTGAGAAATGTAGATGATTTCTTCATCTTCATCAATTGCCTTGAACTCAATAGGCACATGCTGTGAGTCCATGCTGGCGAATGGTTTGCATCGGTAGTTGTGATTCTTCTCTCTGTAGTGAGGACAATATTCTACCAGCATAAGATCAGTATCCTCCTTTCTTCGTGCTTGCATGGTGTCCAGTTGTGTAGTGACATCATTAACAATGTCTTTCTTGAAATCTGATAGGAGGCTTGACAATTTTATTTTGGATACTCCTGCACCAGGATTTTTTTGAAGTCTCTTACACCTGTCCCTTTTTTATTGTTGCTCTATAATAATTTAAGAAAATATTCCAGATTTTAGCCCATGTCTTCTGCATAATGTCACCTTCAACCATCAAGTCTAAGGCATCCATATTCCTATCATGAACTCCCTTCTAAAAGAGATGCTTCTGAGATTCCTCATTTAATTGATGTTGCATATTATGTTGCAAGTTAAACATAAAATGGGCAACATAGTCCTCCAAAGTCTCATCCTCCCTTTGTGACATTTTAAAAATGCCATCTCCTTTTAAATCATGGCCTCTACAATATTCCTTATATTTATCAAGGAATAGATTGCTCATTTGTTGCCAATCTATCATAGCGTTGGCACCTAGACCCATAAACCATCTCAAAGCAGCATCCTTGAGAGTTGATAGGAACAACTTTAGTTTGTGGGTGTCTGTGGTCTAATCATGGCTTCGAAAAAGAATGTCAAACTCGAAGACAAAGGTCTCTGGATCTTTAGTAATAAGACCATAAAATTTTGACAAGGCAACAGAGGGTATATTCTTTATATTTTGGTTACCTTGCTGAGGAAAATGGAAAGGTAGGTTGAGCGGTTTCCATTTGTAGATGTCCTAGTGGGGGTTGATAAATTATTAGAGCTAGTGGATTATCTTGATATTCAGGTTCAGCAAAAAGATTATTTAAATGGAGGGATTCTTCAGATGTGGTTGGTGAGTGTTCTTGATTCGTTATTTCTACAAACATGTTCTCAAATAGTTCTTCTTCTTCTTCTCTTTCTTCTTCTTCTTCAGGAAAAGGATCTTCCTAATTGAAGTTGGGAAGAAATCTTCCAAGACAGTCTCTTCTCCTATGCATGCAAAATAAAAAAAAATGAAACTAACTAGGTGACTCTATAGTGAATACTAGATTGACACCATCCTTGGCAACGACGCCAAAAATGTCTAACCAATATAACACCTTTTTAGCTATAGGATTGGACATCCTTCACTACCAAAGTACTATGCTGATCTCCATTAAATATCAATCTGGGAGCGTGAACTTGAGATGATGTTTGCAAACTATATGATCTAATTTCTACTAAAAGCCACTACTACTTTGAATGCAAGTGCTATTAAGTAAATCTATTTTACCAACAAAAAAGACAGTTATCAAATTCTTAGAAGGAGATTTTAACTACTTAACCATTCACCTATGCACCTCTTGCTGTAGGAACAGTAACTAGTTCTATTTCCAGTGGCTGTAGGAATAGTAGTTCTACACTTAGCTTAGAAAACTGAACAACTCCTAATGACTAAAGTAAACTCCACCTTCCACATGGCCCCCCACAGAAGAATGAAGGAAAGATAAGCTCAGATAAAAGTGTAAGAACTTAGCAAAACCATATATTCATTTGAATATGTAGTGGTACATAAAAAATAGATAACCAACAATTCTACTATCTTTCTATTATTCTCCTCTCTTGACCTTCCAAATATAGGCAAGGTCTTATTTTTAAAAAGAAGGAATAAAAAATTCCTAAATTTACAACTTCCTCTTGAAAGATAGTTTGTTATAGCATGCAACCATAAAAGCATTAACTATTCCTTGAATTCCCACAAATATAGAGCACAAAGGATGCTAGATTTGTTCCTCTAACTTAAACCATCCTCCAGGAATCTAGGTATCTGTAACAGCTCCATGCATGCTTAACTTACCACTTCAATGCTTACTTTCCCACTCAACCACTTTGTTAGGTCCCACTTGTCATCCATGAAAATAGGTCCCTTCTAATTTTTGCTGCCAAGTCCATTAACACGAATGCTTCCTCATTGTAAGTCTTTCATGGCCATTTAGTTGATTCCTACTCAGCTTGAATTCTTGTGGACATCAATGATACACACAAAACTTTCAACAACATCTATTTATATTAATTTATAAGAAAAACATTAACCATTCAACTAACAGTTCCACAATATTTTCAGTTGTAGGAAGACCTACCCATGTTAAGCATACATGAAGAAAGATTTAACATGATGAACCCCTTTTTAAACATAATATCAACTATCATTTTCATGCCATCAGTTCATACTTTATACATTGGTTCAAAATACTAGGCTTAAAAGATGATAAGTTTTAACAAGATATAGACAAATGTTCATAAAAAGGGCTAAAAATCATCTATTGTTCTATGCCATCAAAGTCACTAAATGCCATAGGGCAGTAATCTTTGACGAGACATATCTTGGAGCTTGTGTGAGCTATGGATGCGATTCTAGGTGCTACAGGACCATGTTTTTGAGACCTACAATAACCTCTCTCCCTTTTTGGGGATCCAATTCTATTTTGATTTTGTGGCCTTGTCTTGGGTGATGCTGAAACTTTTAGTGTTGGCCAATACAAATTTGCCAATTGTTGAATCTCTCTCACCATTCATCATGTGATCAAATTATCTATTCCATCAACTCCAAGTGGATAAGTAAACCCTAATCCCAAGCTCATCCCATCCTATTGAGTGTTTGAACATTCTTTGGCACATTGAACCAAATTGACCCTAAGAATCACTAAATGCCACAGGGAAGTGATCTTTGATGGGGCATATATCAGAGCTTTTGCAAGGTATGGATATGATTCTAGGTGCTATATAACCATGTTATTGAGACCTATAATACCCTCTCTCTTTTTAGAGATTAGATTCCACTTTGATTTTGTGGCCCCATCTCGGGTGATGTTGAAACTTGTAGTATTGGACAATACAAAGTTGCCAACTATTGAATCTCTCTTACCATTCATCGTGGGATCAAATTATATATTTTGACCAAGTAGATATCCATCCCCATCTTGTTCCATCCCTTTGAGAACTTGAACATTCTTGGGCACGTTGAACTAAATTAACCCTAAGAGTCACTAAATGCCATAGGGATGCAATCTTTGATCGGGCATATCTCAAAGATTGTGTAAGGTATGGATGTGATTCTAGGTACTACAAGACCATGTTTCTGAGACCTACAACAATCTCTCTCACTTTTGGGAGATTAGCCTTCATTTTGATTTTGCAACCCCATCTCAGGTAATGTTCAAACTTGTAGTGTTGGCCAATACAAAGTTGTCAACTATTGAATCTCTCCCAACATTCATCGTAGGATCAAACTATTTGTTGAGTTAGCTCTACATGGCCAAGTAAACCTTTGTCCCAAGATTGTATCATCTCATTGAGCACTCGAACATTCTTAGGCATGCCAAACTGAGTTGACCCTAAGAGTCACTAAATGCTATAGGGATGAGATCTTTGATAGGGCATATCTTAGGGCTCGTGCGAGGTATGGAAATCTTCCAATCACCTATCAATACTAAACTATAAACTATAGATTCTCAAAACTCTCAAAGATCTTGAACAAACAAACTCCAATACTCCATTACCTTATCAAAACCTTTCCAACTACTGACTTTTGGGCTCATAGTAATTGAGTAAAAGGTAGATTCTTCAAACCCTTATCTTCAAAGCCTTCCAACACACATGAAAACTCTAACCAAGCCACTATCACATTTTCAATTTGTGATTTTGTGTATTTTCCATGCAATCAAAAGACATTTTTGATTCTCAACTATATCCATAATAAGAAACAGAAGTATGATGTCAACTTATAAGATGATGATCTAAAACAACAAAGGGAACTTTTAAATCTTCCTCCACTTTATATAAAGATAACATCTAGGTATTGTGATCATTTAACTTGAAGAAGCATGCAGTTTACTACTCAATCTGTAAATATAAAGAACTTTGTGAGATAGTTAAAGAATCTCTTGGAAGCATGGAATAGATGAGAGAGTGAAGTTTGTGATATAGTTATCTTATTCAGCAAGGAAACCCTCATCATAACAAGAGTTTGGAGATTTTTGTATCTCCTCAACAATGAGGACTTTGAAAGTCAGAAATTTGTAAGATCTCGGTAAGGTAAAACTATAAACAATTTCATTTTTTATTTTAATTTGAAATTTTAATGAGTTGGGAGTTAGAAAGTATGTCAAAGGCCTATTTGTCTAGATTTGGGCCTGCAAGTTAAATGCTTTATTGAATAGTTGGGAGTCTATGCTATTGAAATTTAGTCAAGCTTAGTATTGGGTATCTTAATCTTACATTGGTTTTGGTATTTTTTTGGAGAGATTTTGATTTCCTACCTTAAAACCCCAAAGATAGTGCTACAAGAAAGAGCCTCTTTAGGTTTTTTTGTGAGAATTGATGTTTTAAAGTCCACTAAGGTGTATAACACCTTATGAATGTTGAAACCACTTAAATGGAAATGAGTTAAGCCTTTTGGAATGTTATTGGAGTATGGCATTGTGAAAGATCCTAGAGGGTGTAAGGTAGTGGAGGTGTTGGGTATTGTGAGAGGTAGTTGGTTGAGTTTCCAAAGGGTTAGGTAGAAACATTTGGAATAGGTAGTTTTCCTTAAAAGTGTTCTTCTTAGGAATCCACTAGCTTTTGGTTTGAGCACTCTGAATCATTTTGGATGCAAATTACATTGAAATGGAAAAAGATGAAATTTACTTAAAATATAAACAAAAAAAAACAAGATATATATTATGATAATCAATAATGTCATAAATCTAATAATGTCATGCATCAAATATATGTCATACATCAAATATAAAATATCATATATGCATCAAATGTATGTCGAATATGTCTAATAACATAATATTGAAGATATATTCCACTAATGCTTATACATGTGTGTCTATCCCTATATCTTCTCCTTCCCACGAGGGGAAGAAAATGAATCCCTAGAGGTCTTCATTGCATGGAGGGAGATGATGGGGATGATGGGGTCTTCCTCAAACCCTTCCTCATCCTCTTGCTTAGGCTCCTCTCTAACTGGAGCTGATATAAACAAAGTAGATATGAATCAATAATTATTATAAATTGAAATCAAATATATGTACACACAAAACTAATTATTTTTTTACTACCATCAAATAGTCACTTTATACATCCACCTCAAAGGCTCATGGATGATCAGGTGTAACAAGGCCCTACAACAATTCAATCAATATAATCACTTTTAAATAATATTTGAAATTTCAATACTAACTATTATAAATAACAACTAAAACTAAGAAAAAATTTGCATACCTCAGTCAATGGCTCTGAACTAGCCATCATGGCAGCAACTCCATGATCAATGGACTGGTGAAGATGAGGAGGAGTCTTAGACATCAACAATTGCATGTCATATAATACAATTTACATATAACATGAAACATGAAACAAATATAATCAAATGAATTAAATTAACATGAAACAAATTTACCTCTACGAAGCTTGTATTATGCCTAGGCTCAGAGTCCCTTGTGAATGTCAATGGTCCAATAGAGAACTAATGCATAATTTTTTTGTCAATCCTTTATATGATTACTTAAAAAATATATGTATGCATTTAAATGATTAAATTGGTACATACCTCTCGACTCGTCAACAGGATGTAAAATGGGGTCATGGAATCTATACTAGGGCTATCAACACTCTTACCCTAAATTTTGAATAATTGTCAAGACATGCTAATTAATTAGTCATTCACTGTAGATACAAAATGTGATCAAATTAGTTTATCATAATTGTAATTTACCTATGTGTCAATGCTAAATGTGTCACTTAGGAAATCATCGATGACTAACCCATCATCCATAGTGTCTCCAACATGACTGCCAAATGTGCATAAGGATCTACATGATGTGCACATGTGACTGTGATGCAAAGAATGCTCCTCCTCAACTAATGAACTAGTGCAATAAATGATGGTCTTTGACAAAGCATTAATAGTCCCTAGAGTACTGATCTCTACATGTTCTTCGCAACTAAAGGAATAATTACATGCTCACCCTGTGTCTTGACAATGGGCACCCTAACTATATTATGGTCATGACATGCCTTTGGCCTCTCAAATGATGACTCCCCAACTCTACCTTGAGATTCTAACGTATCAAAATAATTGGGGATCTCCCTAAGGACAAATTCATAATACAATTTCTTTAAGAAATACAGTGGAACCTCATGATTATTGCAAGGAGGGGCATCAAAGACCATCCACCATCTATCCCAAAATTTATTTCTAATATCATCATGTATGCACCAATGAATGGAGAACCTTTTAGTTGTATGTTTAACAATGTCTTGTTCTCTAGGATTTTTAAACAAGGCACAAATGCTACCTTTTGCTATGTCCTTTTTTCTTACATCTGTATAGGATAATTTGTTTGCATAATTTTTTTTTTCCTTCTCTCTTAACATGTCAAATATCCAACTAACCACTAATAGAAGCTACATGGCTCATAATGGACTTAAGGGAGGATGCCAATTATGCTCTCATAGGATTGGTTTTTTCACAAGCTTTCAACCTACCAATGATTACTTCTAATTCAATTTTCCCTCTTTATATTTCATTCATTATGTTTTCTTGGGTGTCAAGAGGAGGTCTTTCAATCAGTGGAGGTTGCGAAATTTCTTGTTCTTCTTGTGGAGGGTTTTGATTTTCATCTTGTGGAAGATTTTCATTTTGGTTTTGTTGATCAAGCTAGGGATTTGGTAGTTGATTATTCACATTTCCTGATAAGAAACCAATTGCATTCTAAATAAATAAACAAATTTAAACTGAAACTGAAAAAACCTATAAAATAATGTAAAAACCTACAAAACAATGCAAAAACATATAAAACAATGCAAAAACAAGAGTAGAAGACATACTATGTGATCTCAGTCTTGATCTTTGGTGATGAGGAGGCATTTTGAGGAGGCAAGTGAGAAAATTCTTTAAGTTTTACAAACTGTGTGCACATTTTTGAGGAGAAAGAAGGCAATAGCAAAAAGAAATGAATTGGAATGGAACGTGTCACAAGTTTGTAGCCCATATATAAAAACTTGTAATTTTAAAAAGCACATGCATGCTTTTAGAATTTTAATTTTAAATTTTTTTTGTGTCATGTTTTTGGCACCACAACTTGGTGCATCAACCCTTTTTCAAAATTCATTATGAGACACAAAACCTCCAACTTATAGCACATACAAAGTAGTTGGTCTGCGAGTAGGCAATTCTCTTCCTTCAACCTCACAAATCTTTCTTGTTGGTACTCCTTGTTTATATAAGCATAAGCATCATCAACTTCATCCTCACTCTCTTCAACATCCTCCTCTTCATCCTCAGCTTTATCCTCACTTTCTTCAACATCCTCCTCTTTAGCTAAATCCAAAAATTTAAGAAATTCTTCAATGACAAAATCAATGTAATCATCTTCTTCCTCCATCTCTACTCAAGCCAAGTTGGTTTTGTTATGATCTTAGATTAGTTTTAATAATTGAGTTTCTATACACTTAAGTCATTTAATTAGTACATGCCAAACAAGTAGCATATGTTGAGCAAAATATGTATAAGTTAGAGCATATTGAGTCAACAATGAGTGTCGAGTCACTCATGTGCTGAGTCACTCAAGTATCAAGTAGACAATATATTCTGAGTGATTCAGGTGTTGAGTAAACAATACATGCTAAGTCATTCAGATGCTAAGTATCAATATTGAAATCAATATGTGTCGAGCATCAGGGACTTTAGATGCCAAGTAACATAGTTTTGTCATAATTTTTTGAATTGGCACAAACTACTATGTAAACCATTTTTGGGCTGACTTATAGATTGAATTACAATATTTTGGTGATAAGGATGAATATTAAGTTGGAATACCTATGCATTACATGCACCCAATCAGGTAAAGGGAAGGAAGGTTTAAGCAGAAAAATGGGTGAATCACAGCTATTGATTCATACCTAACCCTAAGTCACCTAGATCTTCTTAAGGAGGATAGACCCTAAACTTTATATGAGTGTGAAAGGGAATGAATGAATGATCAAGGAGAGTTTTTCATGTGCAAACTAGGACATTCATGGTGACCAAAGCATTATGATCTAAATTTTATTCCAAAATTAGTTAAAGGAGACCAGAGGAAGGAAATAGTGAACAAAAAAAAACATTTGATCAAGAAGGATCAAGTACACATTAGGATAGAGGTGATCTGTCATCAAGCATAAGAGTGCTAACTATAAGATCATTGTTGAGACATTCTAATAGGTGAATTAGTTAAATCTCTTTAAAAAGTAATCCTAACAAGCTATATTGAAATCCTCTAACAAGATGCTTACTTAATTGTGAGTTGAATTCCTTTAACAAGGCACACTTTTAACCATGGTAGATACTAGTTTATGATCAAAAATTGTAACCTTCATTGGATACACTTTATTACTATGGTAGTGAAGATTTTTGGGTGTCACCCACATGCCAATTTTACCTTTTCATTGGAGGGTTTTTGGGTAATCATATCTTGTGTTATATGTGTGAATGCTTACTTGTTTACATGCTTTACATGGTATTTCAATTTACTTATTGAATTTGTGAGATGGATGTGTGGTAAATATTTTATGGGTTAAAAGTTTGAAGCACTGATTCACCCCTCCCCCACAAGAAGTTTACCTTTCATATTGTAATTCCAACACTTGGTATTAGACCACAGTTCTCTAAAAGAGAAGCTTTGCATCTTTGAGGAAAGATCTTGAAAATGGAAGTCTACAAGTTGGGAAAGATCATTGAGAATCAAGGAATTGAAATGCAACTCATTCTACATCAGTTGAATGAAGTAAGAGATGATCTAAAGAAATCACTAAAGAGAAGGAAGGAAATCACCATTGAGGAGAATGAAACACAATACAAAGAGATGGACACTACTAAGCTATTTACAAATGGAGACTAAAAATAATTTGATGCAGCAATTGCAGATCTAATAGAAAAGAACAAGGCTAAAGTTGAAGAAACAAAAAATCTCAAGCTAGAGCAAGAATCACAAGCCATATTACTATGTGAGGTGACAAAATAGAAAAAGAAAGTAGTGGAAGAAAAAGCCATGACTGAAGATGACAAAAGAGTTTTGACCAACAAATTGGAAGAGAGATCATTAGAGGTAACCAAAATTGCTAACATGCACTTAGAAACTTTGGGTCAACTGATGAATCCCAACCATGAACTGAATACCAAGGACATTGAGATAACAACACTAAAGTTACAAAATGAATAGTTGAGTAATGACCTAAAAAGGGAAAAGGAGTTTACTGAAAGTTTCAATAAACCTAGTGAAGCCATCAATTACTTTGAATTATTGATGAGATCCCCTAGAACTGACAATGATACATTTGGATTGGGATACACAAGTACTGAAGAAGGAGAATCATCCAAAAGTGTTGAAGAAAGGAGCAACAAAGGTAAGAATTCCAAACCTACTTGTCATAATTGTGGTAAGAAAGGACATATTGCCAATGTATGCAGGAGAAAAACTATAAATTAGAATGATAAGCAAAAGAGCATGGATCACTTCCATAAGTGTAGCAAACAAGGTCATCTAGAACATGAAAGTAGAACCATAAGCATGCACATTCAAAGGTTTCAAGGATATTTTACAACTATCAAAAGTATGGACATAGAACTTTTGAGTGTAGATCCTACCCAATATGGTCATCAAACAAGAAAACAAAGGCAAAGAACAATGGCAACTTTTATGATTGGGACTATAATACAAGGTATAGTTGTCACTACTATCAAGAGTATGGACATATTCCTAAGAACTATTTTAGAACACACTTTAGGAGTGACTAAAAAAGGTGGTTGAGTCAAACTACATGTTTTAGTTGTTTGAAGATTGGTCACATTAGTCGATATTGTCCAACAAGGTCAAGGGCACCAAGTTGTAAGTTCAATAAAGGCAAAGGCAAGGAAAATATTGAGAATGTCAGAAATGAAATGAACAAGACACGGAATAGAAAGGAGGATTGTAGCACATCAAGTGGGAAAGGGATCACTTCACCCAATGGGTTAGGTGATCACACCTCATCAAACAAAGCAATCAAGAGGTATGTGGGACTGATATTTAAAAGTTATACCATACATCAGTTCCAAAGGATTTAGTTCTGAAAGGATTACATAAGCATGAATAAAGATGCAAGGTGTTATTAGGAATCAAAAAAAAATCTTTTGATTTTGTCAATTTTTCATGTTACTATCGAGTATGAAAAGTTTCCTATGGTTGCCGAGTGAAATGCCACTGGATGCCAACCTAGCAGATTGGCTAGTTGTTGTCGAGCTCATAATGGTTACGAAATGAATGGAAAGATAAGTGGATGCTGAGTGAGCCAGAAATTAGTTGATGTCAAGCTTACAATTGTGTAAGCACTTAGCATTAATTCCAGTATTTTAAAAGGGGTATTTGATCTATTTCTACTCATTTAACATCATTCAAATTTGAGACAAAGCAAGAAGAGCTCAAAGCAATCTGGAAATTTCATCTGAAATCTTTGCAGTAGATTTAAGTAGCTATTTGACATCATTTCATCAGGATTTATAAGGTATTTATCATGTGACAAGATACACTATTTCAAATTTTGTAAACCCTAGATTTATAAAATGGTATTTAGTTCTTCAAAAGAAAAAGACATAGAGGGAAAAGAGGTTTTAAATGTCTAGTTGGTTAGTAATGAGATAAAACAACTTATTTTCAAGGTTATTCTAGATATAGCATACAAACAAGATCCCTTCAGTGCGCTATTTATGATACCACCGCAAGTTTTAATGATTCAAGATGTGAGAAAGTGTTATAATTGTAAGATTGGTAGTATTGGTGACATGGAAATCAGAGGAGCATATGGAAAACTATGTGAAAATGGTGTTTTAAGGGAAGAATTCAAGATTGTAGAAATCCCTAACATTTTCAAAACTGAATGGATTAGGATTGTTTTGAGTAGAATTCATGATAGTTTAGTATGGTTAGAAAATGGGACAATCAAAATCTCAAAGAGAATAATCCATAGGGTAATAGGGTATCCAACCCTAGATCGGCCAAAGACTATGAGAAGTGAGTCCATAGAAGTCATTGAAAAGACCATGGGAGTTGTATGGAACAAGAGAGGAATGACCATAGACACCATCATAGATCCTTTAATAGATTTTGTAGTAAGAGTGAGTGCACATAAGTTTTATCAATCAAGCAGATTGAATAGTGTACCCTACATTACAGTGGACATGAGCTATAAGATTGTGAAGAAGGATTATAGATATGATCTTGCCGAGCTGCAACTACAATAATTAATTGAAAACCTAGGAGCAATAAGGAAAACAAAGAGTGCTCAGTGTAAATTCGAATCTATTTTGATATGTATCTTCTTTTATATACAAAACACATTTCCTACATTTGGTACTATTGCATTGAAAAACAAATAGGTCTATTGGAGTTCAAATAGGAGAATTCATTGAACAGTTAGGTGAAAATTTTGAGTCAGTAATGACTAGTTATTTTGAGAATTTCAAAGAATCCATGAAGAAGAGGTTAAGGATTCCAGTTTCATTAGTGGAAAGATATTATGATGATGTTTGTTTCCTAGTTAATTCTAATCACACTTTTTTTAGGCAACAATTCCTAAAGTGAGATGGCTAAGGCCATTAGGTTATGAAATTAATGTTGACGAGGCCTTTGCAACATTCACAACATTACTTGTAAAAGAAGTAGACAAAGATGTCAAAGCTTTTGGTAACTATGAAATAGCCAAGTCAAAGATTACTATGGAGTTGAAGATTGCCTCTATCATCAAAAAGAAGGAAAAATTAGTAAAGATACTATAGAAGGTGCTAAGGAAGAAGAAGCTGAGGAAGCACCTATTCCTACTGATTAGAAGAAGAGAAAGGCTAAGGCACAAGCAGTGACAAGACCTAAGAAGGTTTCTAAACCAAGATAGCCCAAGCCAACAACACCTACCACAAGGGCCAGTACACATGTCATTACAGAAAAGGCTAAAGAGAAAGCTAATCCTATAGATTAGGAAGGTGGAGCATAGAAAAGACCAAGGAGAAAATATATTGCTCAGGCTGTAACTGATGAGGAAAGAATTGAATCTAATGACAATAACCAATTCCAAGTGGTGAGTCATAATCCATCTTCAAATCTAGACAACTTATGTGAAAATGTTAGAAATAATGTAGATTTATTAGGTTTCTCTCACATTAATTTTAAAAATCTTGGAAAAGTTGAGAAGAATAAATGGAGGAGGCAATATATGCCATGATGGCTACAATTAAGAAAGTTCCTCTAGAGAGGAGATTGCCAACTCTAGTTCCTAAAAGCCTATATGAAAGAGTTGAGAAAAAATGGCACTATTATTTAGATACAGAAAGGAAAATTAGAGAAAGAACCCTCACTCAAGTTATGCTAGAACTTAGCAAGGCACAGATAGCTAAAGCCATAAAGAAATATATAGTTAGATATGTTCCTAAATATAGAGCATTCAACATATTACAGAACAACATAGAAAATATTGTAAAGAAGACCACACAAAAGTGGAAAATTACATATGGGCTAGCTACAATCAAAGTAGGAGCACAAGAACTTATTAAGATGATGACAATAATGAAGAAGACATAGTTGAGGGAAGCATTGAAATGAATATAGATGATTAGGAAACAGCTCAGAAAGAGCAGAAATAAGAACAAAGTGTACAAGATACACAAATGCTAAATATCAGCCCTCCATAGA
This sequence comes from Cupressus sempervirens, assembly GCA_028749045.1. NCBI lineage: Eukaryota > Viridiplantae > Streptophyta > Pinopsida > Cupressales > Cupressaceae > Cupressus > Cupressus sempervirens. Next base: position 92,082,156 of record CM053792.1, read on the forward strand.
TAATAAGTGTAAGCACTAAAACTATCATAGTAAAGAATGTTCCTGATCTCACTATTCAGAACATCAATCCCCTGACAAAGGATGACTTGAAAGAGATACTTGATCAATCTACACTATAGAAAAAATTATGTAACAATCCTATATTGGTGAGTGTAGATGAACTTTTGAAATTAGTGACTAAAACTACAAGGGAGGAGGTGAAAACACAAGAAGTACCTACAATCACTCCCCAAGTCACTAGTGCACAAACTTTAGAAAATGTACCAAAAGTTGCAATGGAAAAGGTTGAGACAATTAGAGAGGATAAAATGGAAACACGAGTCTCTAATGAAACACAAATTCAAATAGGTCAGATAGATCTATCTGCATGTCCAACACAAGTTCAAGGTGTAATTCAAAGCAATGAGGTAGAAAAGGAAAAGCCTGAAGAGATTGAGTTGACACCCAAGCCAAAGGAGCTAGCAGCAATTCAAGCACTGGTAACTTTACCAAAATCTAACACTCCTTCTAGTCACCCTCTTCAAAGGCTAAGCATAGATGCGATACCTTTACAATTCTCAATGCTAAGTCCAAGGCATAAGAGGTACTAACCTATGGAGATGTTAGCCTAGATGAAGAAATTACAATGCCAAGTTTGATCTTGTAGAAATAAAAATTGAGCAGATGGGTATACTTCACGAAGCCCTATCCAGAAAGAAACATCAAGAACTACTCAGAAGGGAGCATAGGTAGAAGCAATCTTTGCTTGATAACAAAGACATCTTCTTAGATGCATTCAATCTGCCTACTCCAAATGAAACAAAACCACTTATTGAAAAATTGACTAACATAGTGGAAAGGGTAAGTGATGCAGACCTTGATAGTAATGCAAAATTATTAGAATGGTCTAAGAAGAATTTTCAACAGAAAGTGAAGGAGAAGATATCCAATGATATAGCACTTACACAAGTTGCATTAGCAACTAAGATAGCAAGTGTGAAGCTAGTACTAGAGAACATTTTCTCTTTGTACACCAAATTATGTAATTTTACACTCTTCACACAAGAAATAAGGAATCACATCTTGATCTTGGAAAGTCAAATGTAGTCATCTGGAGCTAAATTTCCCATGAATCTAGCTCAAAGTGAGAAACACTTCAGGAACCTATTGCAAACCCAGAGTCAGTTAGCAACACTATCTGCAGATGAAGCCAACATAAGGGCTAAACTGATAAGCATCTAGACTACATTAACTCCTCACATGGAGATTCTACATAAGGAGTTAGGCTATGTAGAAACTCTTCTGAAGAAAGACCCTAATCTTTCTACATTAGATGGCCTAGTACACCTTGCTGTCGAGTTGGCCATCTAAATTAAGTCTTTGGAGGTAGCTTGTGAGAATTGGGATGTCACTCTTAAGATTATTCTTGAGGTCCATAATCCTTTTTAGACAAACACACACTATTAGTGTATATCCAATTGACATCAATTTCAAAAAGGGGGAGTAAGAGCATGAGAGAATAAGAGTATGGGGGAGCAAGCATTGGAGAATAAGAGTAAAGGAGGAGTAAGAGCAAGAAAAAGAATATTAGTTGAGGAAAATATACTTAGTAGGAGTAAGATTGAGATTTTCTTACATGATAGAATAGAATAGATCAAACAACTCAGGGGGGGTTATAAGATTTTTAAGGTATATGTTGTTGCAAAAAAATTTCATTTTGAAATTTTGTATAAAAGCTGAATAAGAGTTTATGTTATGCTCATAAGAATAAAAGTATTAATACATGATCAAGTGTTTTTGACACTCATGTCAAAGGGGGAGATTGTTATGATCTCATAATGGTTTTGATAAGTGAGTGTCTATACACTTAAGTCATTTACTTAGTTCATGTTGAACAAGTAGCATATGTTGAGCACATGTATAAGGTAGAGCATGTCAAGTTAACAATGAGTGTCAAGTCACTCAAGTACTGAGCATACATTATATGCCAAGTGATTCAAGAGTCGAGAAAACAATACATGTTAAGTCATTCAGATGTTGAGTATCAATATTGAAATCAGTATGTTCTAAGCATTAGGGACTTCTAATGTCAAGTAACACAGTTTTCTCATAATTGTTTGAAATGGACAAACTACTATGTAAACTATTTTTGTGTCAACTTATAGATTGAATTACGATATTTTGGTGATAAGGAGAAATCGTAAGTTGGAATCCCTATGCATTACATACACTCAATTAGGTAAAGGGAAGGTTTAAGTAGAAAAATGAGTGAATCATAGTCGTTGATTCATACCTAACCCTAAGTCACCTAGATCTTCTTAAGGAGGATAAACCCTAAACTTTCTATAAGCGTGAAAGGAAATGAATGAATGATCAAGAAGAGTTTTGCATGCACAAACTAGGACATTCATGGTGACCAAGGCATTATGATCCAAATTGTATTGTAGAATCAGTTAAAGGAGAATAGAGGAAGGAAATAGTGAACAATAGAAAAAACATATGACCAAGAAGGATCAAGTATGTAGCAGGATAGAGGTGATCTGTCATCAAGCATAAGAGTGCTAATTACAGGATCATTGTTGAGACATTCTAACAGGTGAATCAATTAAATCTCTTAACAGAGTAGTCCTAATAGACTATCTTGAAATCCTCTAACAAGGTGCTTACTTAATTGTGAATTGAAGTCCTTTAATAAGGCACACTTTTAATAGGGTGTTGAAACCCTTTAATAGGGTAAGACCTAATAGGACTTGTAAGCCTTTAATAAGGTAGACCTTTCATAGGGTAGATCATGGATTATGATCAAACATTGTAACCTTCATTGGATACACTTTAATACTACAGTAGTGAAGATTTGTGAGTGTCATCTCCACCCCAATTTTACCTTCTCATTGGAGGGTTTCTAGGTAATCATATCTTGTGTTATATGTGTGAATGCTTACTTGTTTACATGCTTTACATGGTATTTTAGTTTACTTATTGAATATGTGAGATGGATGTGTGGTGAATATTTTATGGGTTAAAATCTTGAAGCACTGATTAACACCCCTCCCCCCCCCCCCCCCCTCCCCTATTGTAATTCCAACAGGTTCTGATACAAATTGTAAGTTAATAAATGTAAGCAAATTAAAACTAATAAACATTTTGAAGAAGACAAGCACACAATACACAGATTTATCATGCTTCAACACAACTATGGCTATGTCCACACTCTAGTAGGGAATAACTTTATTATTAGTCAAATATCGGATACATCACTACACAAGTCATTTATATATAGTTGATTGAATAAGAAGAGACCAGAGGAGATGAATGGTCATGTGACCATTGGGCTTCATACCTCCAATAATGTTGAGTCACTAGGGAATGATGGTGAGATATTTTATAAAATATCAATTACCAGAGGAACCCCTAATTTTATTCAACTCAACATTAATGAACCATAAATTATGTTGACCATCCATGTCATGATCCCAAGGTAGTAGGAAAAAGACTTATAAAATTAAATATCATTGGTAAGCATGTGATCATGACATCAAGCCACCCAAAATACTTTGTATTTGGGTTTATGCTAATCTGTGTGGACTATAGTTGTTAATAGACCCAATCAAGGCATTTAAGTGAAGTCACAGAGCTCCTTAAGAGGAAATTTCTAGGTTGATAATGCTTGATGTTCTTAGTCATCACAATTATGAGTCTTTTAAGTACTCAACCAGCAAGAATGACCTCATAGTCTTCATGGTCAAGTAATACCATAAGTATTGGTGAATTATGAAGTTGTATAAAGTTGTAAAATCCTAAGATGACATGTATCCATATGTTTAACATTCAAGCCATAAGGTAGAGGTAATTAAGTAATATAGTGGAGATAGAATTTCTGCATCATGTTCAATAAAGACAAATGCACCAATACACCTGTCACAAATATATTTGAGGAGAGATAGGATTACAAGAGAAGTAAGGGACTTGATAATATTGTTAATCAAGAATAGTTTTTTTCTAGAATTAGCTATGCTAGTAACTAACAAGTTACGTGAAAACTCAACTTTTAAATAGGCGTGAAGATAATAGGATGGGGATTCTTCTTTTGGCTAACAGCCCTTAGGTAGTAGGGGAAGGAAAATGCATTTTGTGAATACTATTTGTAATAGAGATAATAGAAGGAAATTATTATGTTTTTAATGTATTTTCTAGATAGCCTAATAACATAGAGGCAAAACAATCATGTGGTTATTTTGTTTTGTGTTTGAAATAATGAGTACTTGATATTAATCAGATCTTGAGGTTTGAATTTTTTTTCTTGAATTGTATTTGATCTTGTGGTAATTTATTTTCTATTTAAAAAATTAATATATATAGTTATGTCAGGTGAATAAATTTGTTGCTTAATGTACTCATATTTTGTACAGGGATAACATGAAGAAACCCCTCCCGAAAAAAAAGCCTAAAATGCTAGCAAATCCAACATCTTGGGGGCAGAAATTTTTTAATATTGAGGGCAATTTTTTTGTTCCATATAAGGAAATAAAATATTATATGTTGGCGATTTTTTTCTTGCCCTAGCAAAAATCATTTTAAATGTGACGAATTAATATTTTTTTTTCACTGACGAATATATAAATGATGGCTATTTTTTCCCTTGCCAAAAATGAATTAATAATGTTAGAGGAAAATTAATTGTTTTTTAGGAAAATGAATAATAATGGTCTTGGCTAATCTTCAGTGGTAAACTGAAAAATTGTTTAATTTGAAAGTGAAATTTGCACATGTATTGGCTGGTGACTGTACTGACTACTGAGTAGTCACTTTCAAGTTTCAACTTGTGTATTGTCTTAAGTGTGTTATTAATAACGTCGTAACATTGTTACGTTAGTGTCACAATTACCAAGTCAATTATTGCCACTTTTGTTATGTTAATAGTAAATATAATAGTTTTATTGATCGTTGATTAGTTAGAGATCAACAATAGTAGATGCATCTCAAGGCCACTCGCTTGAACAAACTTGGAGTCGCACGTAATTCTCTAGAATGGAGATACATGGAAAAGTTTGCATGGAAATCATTAATCATTTTAGGCACTATTGACTGTCTGACATTAATGTTAGCGCATTTCGGCGTTTCACACACTTGAAAATTAATAGGAATATGAAAAAATAAGATATGGAAGATCGCATATGCCAAAGAATTAGATGCCACTGTAGTCTGCCATTAAATAAGCTCTTCAATTCCTCTTTCAATATCATTTGTCATATTCTAGTTTCTTCAATCTAAATTTGGTTTGTAGTTGCACTTTGCAGAGTTTTTAGTTTCTTGAATTGTAGTCATGGATACACCAATTCGCTTGAAATGCACTAATATGGCTCTACAAAAGCCCTTTCTGGGCAAAATTCCTGATGATGTCCTTGCCATGGTTTGCAAGGTAGATGGCCGAAGTCCTTTTATCTGCAATGCTATATGCATGGTACTCGGCCATGAATTCTTGAGAAATGATAAGAGGTACCATGTGCCCACGGATATTACCTCCTGCTTCCTTGTGTCTCTTCTCGACCTTGGAGGTAGGCAAATAGACATGATGATGCTTTTTTGCATAATGTTTTTAAGGAAACATTTTTAGAAGATGATGTCAAAATTATTGTATTGGTCGAGCAGGTACCGGGGCTAGGTATTGGCATCCCTTTTGCAAAGTAGTAGACAAGTGCTAGGAGGAAGGCATAGGGTTCATTATACATAAGCATTCTTTCTTGCTTGGCATGAACGAACAACAATTGACTCTCCATCAGAACTAGGTGCGACTTGGAAGGGATTTTCTATGAAAAAAGTTGTTGTTGGATGATGATGTCAGCAAGATGGACTTCACATGGTTGGACAAGTTTAGTGACATCATCTTCTCTAATAGATTCCTCACAGACGAAATTAAAGACCTTTCTGATTAAAGGCTTCAATCGCTCGACCCCTTAGCCTGCTCATGCTTCCAGCCTCCCTAGTTCCCTGTTCCCTTGGCCCTTTAGGGCAAAAAAAATGTTTTGATTAGGGCTAAAAAAAAAATTTCAAGATATCTGTATTTTTCTTTAGATTGGGCCCTGCCCTTTTTTGTAAATTATGAAATAGTAAAACTAGGCTAATTAGTGATTTAATCAGCTATTTTGAATATGTAAGCTATGAATCAGTATTATATACATTGTACAGTCTAAAATATTATCAATGAAAACAATAGTTTTTGGCTTCTCAAATCGTTGTTCTTCTTAGTCTAGGACTTTGTAAGTTTGTTTTTGGCATCTTGTTTCTCAAATTATGCGTTGTTGAAATGTTACTGTTAGTCTGTGACTTAGTTAAAAATAGTGAGTTGTTAATAATTAACTATTTTCCTTTAATCTGATTAGTTAAAAGTTAACAAATGGAGCTTCAAGGAAAACTAAAGATTAATAGATTATAACCTTAACAAAGTTAAATATAATTTTGATAATTTGTGTCAAATTTTTATTTCATACCTATCTTGTCACCTATTCCTAACTTTTTTTTCATTATGAAATCTTTTATATGATGAAAAATAGTTTATAAACAATTATCACAATTTTCAATATATGTTAAATTTTAATAATTTATAGATATTATAACTATATTATATTTTAATTTTGAAACTAAATAATAAATATGAATAAAAATAGAGCATTTGCAATTATATTTTTAAATTGTAATTATAACCATATCATATACATATAATATAATTATATTCATAACGATATGATATAATAATAATCATAACCATATAATATAATATAATATAATTATAATTTATAACCATATAATATTTATATAATATAATAATAATAATAATGAGTATGACCATCTCAATCTGATAGATCAACGGCCCGGGATGAATTTCAGGCCGATTTGGAGAATCTTTTTCCATCTACCCAAATTCATCCAGAATTGTGACACGTCGTTGAATCTTTTCCCATCTGCCTAGATTCGTGATGGTCATTATATATTTTATTAAATTTATTATTATTATTATATTATATTATATTACATGGTTATATTTATATTTTATTATATGGTTATGATTATATCATATGGCTATAATTATATTATATTATATTATAGTATAAATAATTATATTATATATTCTATTATATAATAAATAATTATAAATAAAAATAATATTATTTTTATAATAATAATAAATCTTAAATGATTACATAATATAAGTAATATTATTTTTAATTAAATGCCAAAAAATATATTATAATTTATAAAAAAAAATACATTATTAAAATATAAAATATAAACCAACGCACTTACATTAAAAAAAATTAAAAATATTTAACAAAAATAATAATTTAATAATTTAATTAAAAATAATAGAACATATGATATAATTATTTATACTATAATATAATATAATATAATTACAACCATAGGATATAATCATAACCATATAATATAATATAATTATAACCATATAATATTTATATAATATAATAATAATAATGATGACCATCGAGTCATCAACGGCTCGGGATGAATTTTAGGCCGATATGGAGAATCTTTTCCCATCTGCCCAAATTCATTCAGAATCATGACATGTGGTCAGATGGGAAAAGATTCCCCAAATCGACTCAAAATTCATTCCGAACCATCGATCTATCAAATTGAGATGGTCATTATATATTTTATTAAATTTATTATTATTATTATATTATATTATATTACATGGTTATATTTATATTTTATTATATGGTTATAATTATATCATATGGCTATAATTATATTATATTATAGTATAAATAATTATATTATATGTTCTATTATATAATAAATAATTATAAATCAAAATAATATTATTTTTATAATAATAATAAATCTTAAATGATTACATAATATAAGTAATATTATTTTTAATTGAATGCTAAAAACATATTATAATTTAAAAAAAAATACATTATTAAAATATAAAATATAAACCAATGCACTTACATTAAAAAAAATTAAAAATATTTAACAACAATAATAATTTAATAATTTAATTAAAAATAATAGAACATATGATATAATTATTTATACTATACTATAATATAATATAATATAATATAATTACAACCATATGATATAATCATAACCATATAATATAATATAATTATAACCATATAATATTTATATAATATAATAATAATAATGACCATCGAGTCATCAACGGCCCGGGATGAATCTCGATCTATCAGATTGAGATGGTCATTATTATTATATTATATTATTTAATATAATATAATATATAATATTATATAAATAATATAATATAATAACAATAATAAATTTAATAACTATTTGATAGTCTATAGATCAACGGCTCGAGATGAATTTCGGACTGATTTGGGGAATGCTTTCCCATCTGCCAAGATTCATCTGGAATCATGACACATGTAACTTATGTACATCACTACATTATTTAATATTGATTTTGAGTCCTGACAATTTATTACGGTTAGATATACATTGTACATAAAAGTTAAAACCATTAATTACTTGTTACTTTCGTTTTAACTATTAAACTTCAAGTATTACATTTTTAGAGTATGAAATTGAGAGTTCTAGAACTGTAAGACGAGAGTTTGATACAATAGCCATAGGGTTTTCAAATTTTAAATTTTCAAAGACTGGCAGAATTCCATTTTGTGTTCTGATTTCTGAAGACTGAAAGTGTGAAACTTGGGTATCAGACAACAACACCAATTATCTAATCTCAATTTCAGGTATTTAATTTTTTTCAAAAAAATTCCATTGCAATTTGCAGCAATAGAAATCTTGATTTTAATTGTCTTAGGTTCACACTTTACAATTATTTTGAATAGGGTCTGAAGTCTAATAACGAGTAGCAGCTAGGCATGGGCAAAACAAAGTTGAAAACCTCCCAAATGAGTGCACCCATAAAGGAAAAGAACACCATTATACAACTCAAACAAGTGCTACAAACCTCAGGTTTCATCGATGAATGTCATGATATTTTTTATCCAATTATCAATGGAGATTCTAGAATCATGGCAATTAGACATTCATTGTTAAGTAAGTGGAAATATCCCTAGAAGGGGAGAATTTATTACAAATATAACAGCAGTATTGGTGCATATACAAATAAACTAGCTGCTCTGGTTACTGGATTAGCAAACTTCACTGTACTCGAAGTATTCCCTTACCCTAAAATTGTAATGTTATGCGCTCAAAATTATGATGAAAATAGAAAGGCAATCATAAACCAAAACACTTAGGAGGAAATTCTATCAATAATTGAGAGTGAATTTTTCACTATGTTAGACCTAGGGTTAGGGTTTAGAACAGAAAGCTCTAAGGAGCGCATTGACTTGGATAAACTAGCTCAAGCTTATGACAAGCTGGAAAGAAGTTTTCAAGATTCATATATTAAGGGTTTAATACCCTCAAAGTCCACTACGAGTGTTACTGTTACACTAGACAAAGACCATAAGCCTCCTTATTAGTATGATATTTTTGTGCCATGGGTTCAGAATACTATTTCTTTGGTATCATTTTTCTTGGGATTGGACAGTAACAAGGAAGTGGGGGCCAGTGTTCTTGAAATGATTTATAATATCCATTGTCGAGGTCAGTCAGTTGACAATGTAGCAGTAAGATATGATTTTGTTCAGTAAATTGTTGAATCTATGCAACAACAATTACTAATGATTAAACAAAGTACAACTACAAGCAAGACAAAGACATTTAGGTTCACAAGTTACTTGTGCTACCTTCTTTTAGCAAGACTCGCCCAATATTTGAGATAGAGAACAACAAGCTTGATATTGAGGTCTATAAGTTTGATGAGAAAACCTAGAAGAAATCAAAGAAACCAAGTCCAGAATATGAGTGAACACATAAGATGAGGATGATTGCTAATAATAAAAACTACAACCATTTTGTAGACTTCTTTTTGGCACCTATTTGCCAAAAAATCACAGGCACTACAATTCCTAGATTGCCTGTGTCTTGTAAAGATTGCATTCAATTGGGAAGTCAGATTCAATTAGCTGACTGGTTCTTCATGGAAGAGTACATTGTCTTAAGGTTTTACAGTTTAGCAGTTGAACCCTACAAACTTCCAATGCATGTTACAGAAAGGGTTTTTGCACTGGAATATGTAAGGTAGATGGAGAGCGCAGATGAACTTTTCAGTGGACAACAAAAGAAAATGATATTTCCTTCCTTGCCTTTCACAATTGGAGGCCTCACATTTGAGAGAAAGGCTTTCAAAGTGGCAAATGAATTGGTAACTTTTTTTGGCTTTCATTTTGTTAGTCACTGGAATTATGTTCCACTGAACATAATAAAAACAAGACTTATTGCCAATGGGAACTCTGTGAGAAAATATCAACACCAAGAGATGCCATTGATAGAAAAGTTTAAAAACAAGGATTCATGGGATGAGGTTAAGAAAGAGATGGAGAAACATGCAGCAGAGAATAATATTTCAATGCAACAATTGTCATCCCAAATTACGACATTGCACATATCAGAGTCACACAAATCAAGGCCTCTGACAGACTTAAATTTCTATGAGAAAGCATCTAAACCTTCTAAGAAGTCTATGTTGAAAGCAATTAAAGAGGCATACATATCTAAAATGTGGTGTCAAACCAAGATAACTGAGTGTTGGAAAATGAGGCAAAATTTGGGTGAACCAAAGACATTAGCAAATTTTGAGGAAATTGATGAGGGTGACCTTTTTAGCACTTATTGGGATAAAGAGCATCCAGCTATACCATATCAACATGACAGTTGCAATGATAGTGATATTCAAAGACAAGAGGACCTCCAGTTTGATGCTGACATTCAAGGTATTGAGGATTCTAGGTCAACCAAGGGTAGAGATATTATTAAACTTCAAATGAGTGATTCTATTAAACAAACATATGGTAAAGGAGCAACTATGATACAAAAAATGGGTTATGCAGGTATAGGGCCCATTGGTGCAAGTGGTGATGAGATTTGGAATACAGTTCCAGTACCAAACCCACCCAAAAGAGGAAGTAAATCAATTATTGGAAGCTCTGAGATCGAAGATGATTCATCTAAAAATGGCAAAAAATATTATACTTCTACTTCTAAAGGTCATCCCAACACATTATTTGGTAAATCTTCAAATCCAGGTGTAGTTGATCCCACTGACACTGGCACTAGCATGGATGAAACTTGTGCAAAAAAAGCAAAAACTTATGACAATTACACTGCAAGAAATGTCAGCGGTTACTTCAACAATGTATGCACTAGTGGCTTCTGTACAAAACTCTGAAAATAGTCTTAAAATGATAAGATTTGGAATGGGCCATCTTCATTATGTTGGTAATCCTCAAAATACAATTTTAGGTGGAGTAAGTTTAGCTAGAGATGGAGGAGCATCAGCATTCAACGATACAATTGATAATTCACCTTTCAAACACTCAATTGTGTCAAAAAACTCAGATTTTAGTTTGAACAAGTTTGCATCAAAGTTTGAATAGACAAGCGAAAGAAATAGGCAAATTATGAAGACTTTGAAAAGTGATGTAGTTGTCAAATGTCAAGGATCTACTAACAGAATATTTCCAACATGTGATCCAAACAATGAAATGATGAACTTGATGGCTATTATGCCCCTGGGTAGAGATAATAATCCACCACAAAATTTAATAAATCGTAACAATATACAAGTTACCAATCTTCAAATGGATTTGTCAAAAGTGAAAAATATTGACAAAATCAATATATCAAAAGAGAGCAACAAAATGGTCTACTCTACACTTTTGAAAGCAGAGAGGGAAAACAAAAGGATTACAAAGCAAATAGAAAAGTTATAGGCAAACCTTGATAATGTGAAGGCGAAGGAGAAAGCAGCAGACAATAAGTTCAAAGAATTGCAAAATAGGATAAAGAAATCTTCTCCTATAGAGGCAATTGTCCAGCAAGAAAAGATGAATGAACAAGTGCAACATTTGACTAAAGAATTGGATGAGTGCCAAAAAAGACTTAAGAATGAACAAGCGTTTACTGCATAGTTGTTTGAGTATATAGAGAGTAGTGCACATGTCATCAATCAATTCAAAATTGAGTTGGAATCTATTGCTAAGGAAAATAAAATTTTGAAGGATGAATGGGAGAAGGAAAAGAAAAAAGTGGAGTCTAGGACAAGTATGATTTTTAATTTGCAAAAGGAATTGGGGAATGAGAAGAAAAAAGAGGATTCTACTAAAGACACAATCCACAATTTGAATAAGCAATTGGAGAATATGAAACAAAAAGATTTTTCAATTGCAAAAACTATCAGTGATTTGAAGGAGGAATTGGAGAATGCAAAGAAAATGGAGTCTAGTGTTACTACAAGCACTAACATAATCCACAAATTGAGGAGGGAATTGGAGAATGCAAAGAAAAAAGAGGAGTTAGCTGCAAAGAAAAACCTCGATTTGAGAAAGGAATTAGAGAACACGAAGAAAGAGGATTCTACTCAAAGTCTCCATGATTTGAAGAAAGAATTGGATAGTGCGAAGAAAAAGGAGGAGTCCACTTCAAAGAAAATCCATGATTTGAAAAGGGAAATCGAGGAAAAAAAGAAAAAAGAGGTAACTACTGCAAATAAAATCCAAGATTTGAAGAAGAAATTGGAGGATGAGAGGAAGAGAGCAACCGATTGGAAAAAGCAACTAGAGGAAATGTAGAAAAGGGTGAAAAAGAGATGTCTGAAATGAAGAAAAAAGTGGAGAATGTAATGGTAGAAAATAGAACGACCTCTTCTGAAGACCATCATGTGAAGGATACTATAATAAACATAGTTAAGCTTATCAAACAAGAAATTTGGGACAAAAAAATGACGATTAGTGATGGTTTGGTTGAATGGCTTGATTTTAATAGCAATCTCAGAGTTGTCTTTGGAAATGTAAAAATTGATTTTTAGGCTAAAAGACAAATCTTCACTAGTTCCTTAAAAGATCTTTCTGACCAAGTTCTGAATAAACTAAAGAGATCCAGTGACAGGGATTTGGCAAACCATGGAATAAACAACCACTTGGATGCCTATGTAATGGCCATTAATGTCTCTCAACATTGTGAAGAAGTAATGCAAATTGGTGAATCGCTCGATTCCACTTCCAAAGAGTTGATGAAGATGAATAACACCATAGTGAACTTGCTGAATGTTGGATTACCAAATCCAGCTAACTTAGAAAGCACATTCATTGGAAATGAAAATTACATGAAAATGTTGTAGGGCAGGATGAATTCTGATTTAGGGAAATTGCTTGAGGAATTCACTCCGGAGGGAATTACAAGTTGCATCAAACCACTGTCAATAATGAGTGATGCTATAGATAGATTCCTCCTATCATATGATTCTATCTCTTAGAAGTATATTTTGTTGACGAGACTACAACTAATTAGCTACAACCTCAAAAAAATGGGGCTTCTAAATGATGTAGAATAGAGCACCCTAAAGAAATTCAATGAAGCTAGGTCATCTTCTCAAACTGTTACTATTGCTATCAGTGGCAGTCATAGCTGATAGCACTAAGTAGTAACACTATAACAACTTAGTAAGTGATAGAACTATAATCATTTTGCTACTTTTTGCTCTTTAATTTCAAATTTTGGATTTAATTTCAACTTTGTTTAATGATAATTGTTACAGGAATCAAGAGCCAGCATATCAGGATAGTTGGGCAGCCAAGCACTAGCATACTATGGCATATCAGGAATCAAGAGCCAATATATCTGATCATATATATAATTACAAACTGACCTACAGCTATTGTTTCTCCCTTGTATCTGCAAAAGGGAATTCATGGTCATTGCAATTTGACATTGAGTCATTTGCAAAAGGTTGTAATTGTTTGTAATTGACAATCGTTAAATTTATTATGTTACAGACTGATTTGTAAATATAAACTATAATACAATTTTTTTTAAATGGAGCTTTTTATGTTAAATGCATTATGTTACAATTTCTTAAAGAAACTAGAATCAATGAAAATCTCAACATGTTAAAAAAATACAATCAATGAAAATCTCCACATGTAAGTACTAAGTTTGTAACATCAACATGTTCAAAAATAAATAAATAAAATTAAGCATCTATAAAGGGATAGTGAATGAAGGCTATAAATTAACTTCTACAAACATGTTACATAATTAATTAGTAGGCAGAGTCTTAGATTAGAGCTACTAGCCTACTACTTGACTCACACAGAAGGTTGAGAAGCTGCTATAGTTGCCATTCTGCCTGGACCGGATCGGCATCACTATCATTAGAATCCTCCTCATTTATTGCATATAACATTTCATTGTTTGTTGTGTTTTCTTCAAATTCACTATCAGTGTCAGACTCACTATGCATGTCAAATTCAACATCATCTTCATTGCTTTGACTTTCAATATCACGATATGAACCACTGCCACTTGTGTTTGTAATGTTGGCAATCCCTCTTCTTTGACATTGCTTTCTCCAAATGCAGACAGCCCGATCATAAGGGAAACTTTCTACCTCATACCTAGAATTATAGAGCCTCGGACAATTATACAAATTTTTGTCTAATTTGTTTCTAACCTTTCACTTAAGGAAGCCCAAAGTACTAAAAACTCTCTCATCCTCCACTGAACCCAATATCATTGTCAAACATAAATTAGTAAGCTTGAAATATTTTGGTATTTCCTTTCTCAACTGATTGCTCTCACCAAGGTTTTTCCAAAGCTTTGTTACTGCTCCCTCTTGATTTGGGCTCTCCATAATAGCACATTGTTCCCTCATTATGTTTTCAAAAGACTATGATTGAGCTCTTAATTGAGTCTCATCTAAAATTTCATTTATGGTGACTCCATTGATTACTTTAGGTGTGCAAAAATGCTAAATCAGAGTCATCATCCTTCTTCAAAAATCAATTCGACTTTTTAAAGACCAATATTGTGGAAAAACAATTGACATTGCTTCCAGTAGTTCCTTTGGAGGGAATCTGAATCTGATTTCTGAAAATAGATTGTAGCAAACTCACTTGACAGAGTTAAGCACAGAGTCTTTGATCTTCTTGAAGGCTTCACTTGTAACACGTGAAAGTACCTTCTCTAGTTCTGATTCAACTTCGCTTCCTGCTTTGTTGGGGTTGACACGGGCATGGTACTGCATTGGTATGTCAACTCCACATACCCTGGCATATACCTCATCATTTGCACCAATATGTAAAAAGTTTCTAGGATTGTTCAAATCTTAGATTTATAACCACTTTACAAAATTTGTTTCATCTAATGGTAATAATTAGTACAGAGTATCCAAGCTACTACATGTCATTTTACGTAGCTTATTATATTTTGCAATGTACATAGCTCTTTGTTGAACCTTTTTTATAATATTTCTCATGTCCTATAGCATAGGGAGAATAGTTGCTAAAGTTAAGAGTACCTTAACATTAGTTAGGCTTGAATATAGCTGAGGGAATTTGTCTCACACAGGGTGGATTAGTCCAAGCAATGATGAGTATTCAGACATTA
The DNA here is from genome assembly GCA_028749045.1 of Cupressus sempervirens. NCBI lineage: Eukaryota > Viridiplantae > Streptophyta > Pinopsida > Cupressales > Cupressaceae > Cupressus > Cupressus sempervirens. The sequence goes on from CM053792.1 coordinate 92,097,651, forward strand.
CTCGATGCACTGGTCCATCCAAAGAGATCCATCTGGTATCATTGTCTTTAAGAAGCTTCCTCCATCAGTAAGTCCTGTAGCAAAGTGTTGAAATTCCTAGACTCGTTTTGGAGTTTGACAGAAGTATTGGTAAATCTCTTTGATCAGAAATTCCACTTTACTTACACAACCAAAATTGCTGACAATTCCAAAAGCTAGATTCATTCGATGGGCCATGTAATGAATGGGAATAGCGTAGGGTGCCAAATCATTCTTGATCTTTTTACAAAGACCACCTTTATGACCTTGCATAACCAAAGCACCATCTGCTCCAACACACACCAAATTTTTGGCAATCTCCATGCTATCCAAACCTCTAGATTCAATTAGAGTAGTCTTTAATAATTCATATAAGTTTTCAGTTGTCGCACTGCGATTCAATTTAGCAACAGATAGTAGAAATGGTTGACAACAAATATTTTTTACAATATAAACATGCATGCACACTCAAGAAGTATTATCAATTGTTGTAACTTCATCTAGAGACAATGCAATGAAATCTAATTTTTTTATAGATTCCTTCATATCTTCTATTTCAACCTGTGCAAGACATTTAGCCCATTCCCACCTGTTGTTTACTGACCAGTGACTGTTAGGATAGTTTTGAGTTTTCAAAAAATGTAATAATGCAGTCATTGTAGGGTAGTCCATCATAGGGCGTCCTCTACTCAATTATAAAAGACCACACCTAATTGAACTACTTTTCCCATATTTTGCAGTTTCATTGCTTTTCTAATGAAATCTTCAATGGAACCTTTTACTGCAGAATGCTTCTCCCGTATTTGCTGGTGTAACTCGTATATTTCAGCATTCCTGATATGTAGATAGTTCTCCTTTGTTTTCCAAGTTAGCATGGATTTTTCAACTCCATCTATAATTTCCTTCTTGTAAACTTTACCAACATGCTTTTCTATGGTATAAATTTTAAGCTGCAACCTCTTCTCCTTCTTTGTTATCTCTATGCAAATCTTACATCTGCATTCTGCTGGAGGCTCACCATCATTTGGATTGGGCACTAGTTCAATGAACTAGTACTTTTCCACCCATTCTAACTAAAAATTCCATTTGGACAGATCCCAGCGAGATCGATCTTTCTTCGATTCCAATTTTCTTTTCCTCTTTTGTGCATGAACTTGATTTATGGAATCAATTTTTCTTTTCTCAACCAACTGGTATGGGACTGACTCCAACTCTATAATCTCAATTTGTGACTCCCTACTCGGGGGAAGTTCCTCTAGATCTTGTTCAAGTTTGTCCTCAACTGAGATATCAGGTTCACCAACTTGAACTTCAATATTGTTTGAGGGTCTAACTTGTGATGAATCTCCTTTTTCAGTAACCACTGGAGATCTAACTTGTGAATCTTGTAGGTTGCCAACATTTCCACCACCAAAATATGCCACTATGGTTCTACATTTTGGTAATGGTGGCCTATCTTGGATTTTAGGGATCGGACCCCTCTTGTTTGACATGGCAAACCGATAAAGGCTGCAAAAAAAATCAACTTAGTTGTTGAACAAAAGACTTAACTACTTAGACTACATATAATAACAATAATATGATTCATTCTCAAAAAAAGGGTACTACTACTATAGTACTACAATCTACAGTGCTACCCAATATAATTTGCAAACCTAATACCTATAGGCTATCTTAGCATGTGAGATTTCCAGTCACCAGCGGACACTAGACAATGAAACTAAAAAAATAACCACTACCAGTTACAAAATAATTTAAAAATCACTTGCCTTTTACAAAAATCAGGGTCAACGAATCAATGGCCAATACACTCAGCACTCTAAAAGTTTGACAACAATAAGAAATGCCAGTCTCTAGACCAGAAAATAGTGAATTGTGTAGAATAATAATTTCTTATAGTCCAATCTAAGTTGGCGAATTAGGCAGGATTAACAAGCGAGAATGTCAAATGCAGGCGAAATGCACCTTCCGATGCAAGCCCATAGTAGGAAATAGTTGGCTAAATGGGGCAGGTGATCGACACACATCGATAAAATGGTTGGCGACACCCAACCTAAGGGAAAATTTATATGGTTGCAGTAATGGCGAAATAACATTGGCCAATAAGAAACAACATGCAAAGGCTGGTGATATGTTTAAAAATAAATGTATCCAAACTGTATATCGCATTGGCAATTGCATCGATATTTTGACCAATCATGTGATAACTAATGGGTGACCACCCTGGGCATTGGTCCCAAATATGATAAATATCTAGTAAAACAGTTGGACCCAAATATGATAAATATTAGCCAAATGAAGATTGACCCGTCAGACGAGATCGCCAAAAGGAAAAGATTCGCCGCTAAAGTAATCCCTGATTTTGTAGATTGAAGCACTCAAGTTCCTTCATTTTTTTTTCAATAGGGAGGATTTAGAAAATGATCTTGTGGTCATTTTCTATTTTTTCCCTAATTATCCATGTTTGAAAACACATTCATTTCATAGTGATAAATGTATGTCAATAAGCCTTTGTGTCTTCGGGTTAAAGATATAACCATTGTTTGATTCATTGGATATCTTTTAGAAGGGAGTTGAGCCTTTGTTTCAAAACTCAGAGAGCATTTGTACATAGCCATTGCAAGTGGCTCAACTATTATTCATAGTGACTCAACTATTATTCACATGTTGTGCCTTGTGTTTGAGCACTTTTCAGTCATTTCTTGAACAATTGTAAAAATGACAAATCTATTTACTAACACACACTATTGATTCTACAAGAAATATTTTCACCATAAATTAATTCTAAGCATTGGAACATAATGTGTTTCATGCACCCATAACATTTAAACAATTCAAACTAAGTGGGAACCTCACTGTATTGCACACATAATTGATCATTATGCACATTTTCCCCTGATGCCTATCCTCAATAATGAAGGACCTCTATAAAATAATTTCAAGCTTCATCTCTCATGTCAACAACCAATTCTATTGCAAAATAATTTTATTACATTTTGTACTTTATTTGTCCCAATCATTGCTTGGAGAACATTCCTCAAACTATTTACGAGTTGCTTTAAAGAAAAATGGGTACCTCTTGATAACAACACCTTTTTGACACCATTGCTAGGACTTGTGATTCATAAATTAGAAATAAGTAGTACCAGGGCTCCATACCTCTAAATGTAACTAACACCACCAGTAACACTACTTGCATTTATGATGGAACATGGATTGTACTAAAAAGTACATGGCATTTTCATAGAAGATCGAGAATAATTTCCATTGTGCCTTTCTTGAATAAACTCCATATTGATTTACCATTGTTCACCTATTGGCTAGAAGTTTAATTTTATTTGTAGAATATGTAAAATATTTTCCACTCTCGACTATCCTAAAACATAGTTTGTTATGCCTAAATTTGTAGATATATTCAAGGGCCTCTAACAATGGAACCACTAACGATAAATACTTTGAAACTATTCTACGATGGTAATGCAACCCTGGCACTGAAGTACAAATATTTTTGATAGAAAAATTTGAAGATAGGTCTAAAGATGTTCTACGGTACATAAGTCATATATATATATATACATATATATGTATATGTATATATATATCTATATATATACATATATATATATATATATATATACATATACATATATATGTATATATATACATATATATATATATATACATATATATATACATATACATATATATGTATATATATACATATACATATATATGTACATATATATATGTATATGTATACATATACATATATACATGTACATATATATGTATATGTATACATATACATATACATATATATGTACATATATGTATATGTATATGTATACATATACATATATGTACATATATATGTATATGTATATGTATATGTATACATATACATATATATGTATATGTATGTATATATATACATATATATGTATATGTATATATGTATATGTACATATACATGTATATATATGTATATATGTATATGTACATATACATGTATATATATGTATATATGTATATGTACATATATATGTGTGTGTATATATATATATATATATATATATATATATATATATATAGATGATAGTGTTCACAAACATCAAGCAATATTAACGAAGAAATATAAAAACTATATAACATCTAAAGACATTTGAATTTGATTAATTGCACACTTGACATAATATAGTTGCTCCAAATCAAGAAAAGCACTAAGTATAGAATTGTATCCTATTTCTAACAAATTTTATCTTATTTACTTAAGCTTTAGCCTCTCTTACTTATAACTACTTATATTCAAATTATGTAGGTGGATTATAAAAATGGCACTTAAGATTGTTCATAAAGAACATGCCATTCTCGAAAGTCCAAATGTTTTGGACATGGATTGTGAGGATATGAAAGATGTTGTTGTACCAAATGCTTCATCCTCATAATCAAAATTAGGAATCTGATGTAGGAGCATCTTGGGCTTGCTTGCAATCCTGCATGTTTGAGGGATTTTGGCTTAAAGTTGTGGAGTTCAGTAGATACTAGTGCTCGATCTGGTCTTAGGAACTCAGCATGGTATGTGGAACTTGGCATGGTCTATGGAACTCGACATGGTCTTTGGAACTTGACATGGTCTCTAGAACTCAACAATGCTTAGGAATTTACTGGTGTTCAGCTTGGTTTTTTTGACACTAAGCTTGGTCTTGGTTTCTATTGGTGTTGAGTTGTCTAGGAGCCAACTTTTGGCATTTAATTTATGTATGGGTATTTAATTTAGTGTTGTAGATGACTTGTGGCTTGATCTATATTTAATGTAAGAGATTTAATTTAGTTTCTAATGAGTTGCACCAACTTGTGGCTTAGTTGGGTATAAGAAGGGGTCTTGTCTAGAGTCTTTTTGGCATGATGATTCATTCCATCTTAGAGAATGGGATGAAGTTTTAGATGTAAATTTTGAATATATAGGGTTGTGGCTCTAGAGGATTGCTTGGTGGACCTAAGGGTACAAGTGTAAAATTCTTCTTGGTGTTCCTATCTAGTTGTGGATCTGGACTAGCTGGAACTAGTGTGTGGTAATTGAATCTTGCGAGATCTTGCAAAACTAGTATTGTAATTGTTGTTTGTATTTGGCCCTAACATGGAAGGCCTTACAGTTAGGCATATTGCATGTAATCAGTTATTTATGAATAAAGAGTTGTGATTTGGTATCAGATCTTGTCTTGTTGTTGCTTTGTTGTATTGTTTCTGTTGTGTATTTATTTGTTGGGGGCTAGGATATCTCCTTTGGGATTCTCCTGTCTTGCACTATGTTAGAATCCCTTCCACAACTAAAATTATACCTAAAAAAAAGATAATGTTTAGTGTAGAAAGACCTAATATAGCTAAAGAAAAGCCCACCATCTTGATTCGTATCAAAAAATTAAATACATATCAGACAAGGTGGCATATAAAGGATCATGTAACTACAAAGAAGGATATGCACCAACACATCAAAGATAACAAGCTTGAGTAGGTGTTTAGTTTTGATATTATAGATAATGAAGGAATGTAGACCCAAATCAAATGCTTCAATGAAATAGAAAATTTTTATTATGCTAATATACACATTAGAGCCATCTACATGATAGCTCATGGAACGGTGAAAAGTGATAGTAATTTTTATAAAATACTCAACAATAGGATTGAGATAACCTTAACAACAAATTCAAAGGTTCGCTTACATGAGGATGACCCATCTATCCCAAAGCACATATTAACTTTCATACCAATTGGTGCAATTATGAAGATGCTAAATAATAAGGATATTGATCTTATTGGAATTGTTCCCATGTACAAGAAATCTCAATAATTAAAATTAAAGATTGAATAGAGGTCCCCAAATGTTCAATCAAGATGTTAGACATTTCCTGGACTATGGTCAATGTTACATTATGGGGAGTAGTTGTTCAGTGAGAGGGTGAAAATCTTCAACAAAAATATTACCTCTAGGAAACTATAGTTCTTGCTAGCAAGAATGGAAGTTTATTTGAATTTAATGGAAGAGTCGTAACTACCTCAAGTGATACATCTTTGTTGATAAACCCTATGATATAGGAAATTGACAAATTAAATCATTAGTATGAGAAAAATGTTAATAACCTCCATATGACCTTAGAATAACTCGTTTTCATGCCTTTGCCAACCACACAAATGACGATTAGTGATATAAAACAACATGGTTTAATTTTGTCTCAATAGTTCCATTTTATATTGAAGGAAATGCTAATATTCTTCAATAAAGATTAATTTTGTTACCTAGCTTATCCTAGAATGGTTAATAACAACTAGAGCAAGAAGGGACTACAAAAAGTTGATGATGGAAGAGCTAGATTTTCCCAAAATTTAACCAAGCTATTACTAAATGCAATTATAGGTGTTGGGACTCAAAATCGAAGCCCCAATTTTGAGTACCATTGAGAAATTCAAGCCCCTATAAATGCTTTTAAGTGCACATGTACCCGGCTATACTGTTGAGCCCCATGAGGTGTTTAATATCTCTAACACCTTTCATTTAGTGTGTCTATGCATTCCATGAAGTTAAATTGACATTTTGAGCCATTTCATGAAGTCCCCTTTTGAGCAATTGTCAATTATGCATTTTCACCTTAAGTGTCAAACAATGATAGGAGGCTATGTTTGCAAGTAAATATCTCACACCCAATATTGTTTCATGACTTACCGCTTTGGGAGTGTTTAGTGTCCATACCCAAGAGCCTATGTTTCAGATTTTGAGTCATTTCGAATTCATTTGTCTAGGTTTTGAATCCCTCACAATTGGTAGTTTACTATTTTCATGCTTATGCACATTGCACACAATTCTGGAAGGCCTGTTTGATGAGTTATAGCTTTTGACCAGTTGACAAAAATAATAAGATTCCTTTTGCATTGCATTTTAGAGGTCAAATACTTGCTATGTTTCAAGTTTGAGCTTATGATGAATCCGTTTGATCAATTTTCAAATGCGATTTCAAATGCAAATTTTAAATTTTCACTGGTGTCAAAAGGAGCAGATTAATTAGTACCTGTGTTTGTGACATTATAACTTGAGATCCATGATAGGTGAATCAAATGAATTGTACCACTATGTTGTACTCTAAAAATACTTCAAGTATACCAATTTTCAAGTCTTGACAAATTCGTGTGCACACTTTCCCAAGTCAATTCCATTTGCAAAAAAAATGTTTTTTTGTCATTGTTTCTAGTTTGTAAATTTGAGTAGCCCACTTTGACTGCTTTCCATTTGCACCTAGTTATTTTTCATGAGCCCAAATCATAGATCCATATTCTCCTCGTGATAGTAAACCAACACCCCAATTTTTGTGCCCCCAAGTGTCCATTTGCCCAATTTTCAAAGCCAAATTTGAACCCAATTTATTGTTTTTCGACTTGTTTTCTTGCAGGCAATTCTAAGAGGTAAACTTTGATAGTCAATATCTTTTGACCCAAAATCCATCATGAGACAAAATTCAATAGGGTAGGAGTGTGTAGAACAAAGATTTAGTGTGCCAATTTTTAGAGCCTGATCAAGTGTTCTAGTCAGTTTTTAAGGCCAATCAAAGGACCTTATGGCATTAAATTGGTAGTTTGCAGATAAGTGATAAAGTGAGCTTTAATTGATGGTTTTGTGATCAAACTTGATTCTAATCAGTTCAGGATGATTGGTGGATCACTTTGCCAATTTAGTTGTTTGAAAACAATGTTTTTTTTAGCTGGACCCACTTTGGGGGTCTGATTAATTGCATCAAACTTAATAGAAAGAAGAAGCTAACACAATGACTAAGGGTGAACCAAAAGTCAAGCAGTTGATAAATGAAAATTAATGGACAAAAACAATTTCCTATTATGCATAACAAGAGATATATTGTCAAAAAAATTGGGGACCACAACTGCTACCTTCAAATCCTTTGGTATTAATCATTAGCAAGTTTATGTTTGCACGTGCCAAGTTAAACTTTTATATGGAACCTATTTTGTGGAAGTGCCAAAAACCAAAAGAGATTTTGGGATCTAATTCAAAACAAGAAAGTGTTGGAAACTTTTTTAAGCGTCACTTTGGTGAGGAGATTGTAGAATACTTACTTGATCTCTTTGTTGTGGGCACAACTGAAGTAGATACTGAGTTTGTATCAATGCAGCATGCTTTCCCTAAAATGTGGAATTTGGAAGAAAGGTTGGTAAGGATGAAGGTTTTGGTTATCAAAACCCAGTTTAGTGGTTGGTTCAAATTCTATAAATAGAATGCCTCTAAATTTTGAGGTGTAGAGCTTACAAGTGTTGTTTTCCCTACATCTGGGTGTGAGATGATGGCAAATTTCTTTCTTTTTCTTATCTCTTCTTTGGTAGAAGGACTAATAACCTACTCCAAAATCTCCTCTTCCTCTTTGTCATTTGATTCTATTTCCCTTCCATTGTTTGCCACTTCCAATCCATTTTCATGAAATATGTTTATTGACTTGTTTTGATTAAGAAGGCAAGGAGAAGAGTAGTTGGGTAGGGGACGAATGATGAAGAACTAGTAGAACAAAAGAGATGCATGCATGAAACGATAGTTTAGGAGGAAGAGTTTCTAACATACTACAAGGTAATGGGGACAACTTCAGCAGTTGAAGCCACTGGAGACAAGAAAAGCCATGAGCCCACAAGAAACCATGACATAGGCAGAGGAACATGCCATGAAGGAGGAAAGAAAGTTGTGGTAGTTAGAAGGAGGAAAGAAACCACAAACATGGAAAAGAGAAGGCACGACTCATAAAAATAGAGCATTAAACCACGCTAAGCAAGAAGAAGGAAATGATTCAACATGGACCCGTATTCTAAGAGAAGCAAAGGACTCCACATTGTAGTTGCTCGAAGGGAGCTCTACAAGATAACTCATGTCCAAAATAGAGGGAGCTCCATGTAGCAGGAAAGTTAAAGGAAAGATTGCAGCATTTGAGAACAAGCAAGGGGAAGACATAGCAACTAAAGAGAAGCTACACACATGAAAAAAGGAAGAGCAACCATGTACAAGGAAGAATCTGCCAAAGACAACATGTAGCAAATGCAGGGGATTACAGAGAAGGCCATATGCATATAAAAACCAGAGGAGTAGTCTATGCGTCAGAAGCCACATGAATGAAAGAGTCAGCAACAAGTATAGAAACGTCTCCAGTCATAGAGGAACCTACGCAAGAAAAAGACAAAACACACATGAAACAACAGAGCATTCACACCATGAAGAGGAACTAGAATCAAGAGGGCTAAAAAAGAATCTTTAGACTGAGGATCTGAAAGTTACTGGATAGTAGGCTCGTCCTTTGTGTTAGCAAGGACCAGTCAGGAAATCATCTATCTTTAACATTGAAAGATATGCCCATGGTGAAGCTAATATGGGTGTTGATGTAGGTGTAGGTGCACTTAGCTACCAAGCTACAGACTGTTTGGTTGTCATTCCACTAGGAGTGACATGGTGATTTCTAGGCACCTAGTCTGAATTGAAAGGCATTGTCTTGAGTGTGGACTTCCGTTATCCATGGAGGAACTAGGAGGAAAGGCTAGCCATGAGCCATGGTGTGCCTTTGAATTATATTCAAAATATGAGAGTTGCATATAAATTCAGAGGTAGGGGGTCACTATCATGGGAAATCTAGATGTAGTGTCAGAATCTTCAGCACATGCGAGGACCATAAAAGTTAGTTGGTAGTCATTGGTGAACACATACGAATGTAGGTGAGCTTAACAGCATTTGAAACCAACCATAGTTCAGCTACTGTTAACACTGGTTGAAGATATTACTAATGGTATTGAATGGTTAATCTTTGAAAGGTTTAGTATGAAGCTCATGCAGGCAGGGCCAACACAATAGTCAATTTTGGAAAGGTAGAAGGAAATGTCTAGAGCAAGAGGAAAGTGCATGGGAAACAATTCAAACCTTTTATCCCACATTGACGAAACAAGGAGTTTGTTTTAATGTTTAAATACTATTGCACTCAAGTGCATAGTGTCAACAACACAAAGGCTTTTGAAAGTCGTGTGATGTGTGGTGGATTTTGTGGGTCCCACTCGCCTCGAACAGAGGTAAAATTTTGAAAGAATATGCATGTAGGAAACTGGTGATGTCATCATTGCAGGTCACTGAAAAGTTGAAGAATCTGGCAAGTCACCAGGTCGCTTGCCAAAAAATCCTAGGTTTTCTGGTAGCAACATAGCAAATTGCCAGAAAACTATGAAAATCTGGCTAGAGGGTTGTGGGTCTCACCTGAAGTTTGACAAAGAAACCAATGAATGACAAGTGGCAGCCAACAGTGGGAATAGAATGACTCAGCGATGATGTGGAGCTCCAAACCAAGCGCAAGGTGCCACATGGCATGAATTCCAAGGATGGAAATGATGTGGCAAATCATGATCAGATGGCAACAGATCATGCCACGTAGTAGATATGAGGGTATTCGCTATGTCACTAAGGTGAAGTTGCACGCTAGTTAATATAATGACATAACAAATGTTATGTGGTACTTAGGTGGCATAGTGACATGGCAGTGAGATGGATGAATCTGGCGATGACACACGGCACCCAGTTGGAGGGATCTATCAGTAGTGCATGGAAGGAGAAAATCAGAACTTGACATGTGTCATAGGGATGGTCAAACTAGCTTTGACCTGGATTGAAAAGTAAAGGGAATTTTCAAAAGAAAAAAAGTTTATTATTATTTTATGTTTTTCCCTCAACGTGTAGTCATCAAAGTTTTAAATGATGTCTGGAACTTTATATAGTTCAAACTATATAAAAGAATAAATATTTGCATAATGCTATGGAAGCCATGATACAAAGGCCAGAATTCCAAATGGGCATAACTAGGGCTATTTTTATCCAAAATAGGTGCTCCAATATACCATTGGAACCATAACAATCTAAATTTTCCAAATCTAAAGTCAATTTTTGCACAAGTGCTCATCGGTTCACGCTATAAGTTAATTTTTGATTTCTAGGACATTCTTAGTAGAATGAGAAGTTTTCACCATTGAGAATTAGAATTGGTTAGAGGGTAGATTTGAAGACTTGTAGAGGCCTGAATGTGAAAAAAAAAATAGGAAAAGATTATATTGCATTTTAAAGGCCATTTTAACTTATTTTGACTTTTGCCTTGAGTTAAAATTTGGCATCAAAATCAGTTACAATTCTCATCAAGTATCTCAGATATTTCTTGCTTGTAGAGGTCAAATGATGGAGATTTGATTTGCAGTTACAGAGAGAAGGTAGAGAGAAGGTTTTTTAACTTCTTGGGAAAGAATTCTGAGTGGACACATGTCAGTGGCATAATAGATCCGAGAATTCACTTCTTGCTATATCTTTCCTTTTTTCATTCATTGTAAGGGTTGGAAAATATTAGAAAGTTTCTTTGGAATGAAGACATTTAGTAGAATTGGCCTTGCAATTGATAAAGTTTGAATGGAAGATCTGGGATGTGTTGGTTCCAGACCATGAAGCTTTTTCTTTGGCTATGACACCCCCTTCCCATCCCATAAGTTTCTCATTCTTGCCATTTTCTCTCTTGTATGATAGCATTTATTCATTGTATAGTCTAGTTTATTAGGTTCTTTATGAGTTAATTTCATGCATTTTTATGTATTATTTCAAGGAAATCAATACAAGGAACAAAAAATGTTGAGTTTTAGTTTAAATCTTGTCTCCTTTCTTAGTGAGTTGTGATGTTTTATGATCTTTGAACAAAGAGCCTAGATCATAGTTGTAGTCCCTTAAGGTTGTATGTTGCTTCATTATTTCTTGTAATTCAAGGAATTATATAAATGCTTTAGGGAAATCAACAGGGTTGCAGGTTTATTGAGGAGGATATCAGGTAAGAATGAGATTTAGATCAAACATTGATATCCAATTTACAAGGTAAATGGATAGATATGGAGTCTTGGCATAAGATATGTGTTCTAGATATCCAAAATGCATGAGGGAGATTCGTGAATTGCCCAATGGATGAGGCACTGATCTGTTATAGGATCATAATTTTGTTGTTCATACTTGGTTTTCATCCACTTTCCCCATCCACATAAAAGCAAATCAAATTCAAATTATCTTTACATTTTATGTTGAAGAGTTAGAACAGTCTAACCCTTACTTAGCTTGTGCATTTCATAGAGTTGTAATTTGCTACTGCACTTCTTTGTTACTGCATAGGTCATTAGGAGATATAAGGGTTAAATCTATTGATTATAGATTCAGCGATATGTTTTGCACTAGTACCATATTGATTGAATCTAAGGTCCACATGCCTAGGTTTTGCAAAGCCTAAAGTGAAGAAGGGTCAAGCCTTATAGTTCGGCCAGTGTTTGAAATGATGTGTTAAAGATGGGAGTTAGCTGCCCTTAGATGTGTCATATTCTCATTGGGGTAATTGGAAATCGGTAATGTTTTCAAACACCAACAATAGGTACATAGATCATCTAAAATTATAGGACCATATAGATGAAATATAGGCTACTTTATTTTATGAGGCTACAACAAAGTTGATGGACATATTGACAGAAGTATTATATAACCTACAATTTGATGACAATGTTGATAAGAGTACCAAATAAGCCATAAAAGATGTACATCATAAGCAGTATGTGTTCACTGTAACATATATGCATTAAATGTATAATGATAAAGAATGTGTAAGACAACTATTAAAAAGGTCTCTACAATAGATTTCATAGTAGAGAGTAATGCAACGATTGAAAAGATTAAAGATATGTGTACTTCTCAACCCCTTGAGAAAGAAAACCAACAGATCGCACCATACAAAACAAGAGAGGAATAATACAAAAATGTACTTCAATGTGTATATGTATGTATTAGTTATTTTCCACCAAACATAATATGAGAAATGTATACGGTGTTGGTTTGAAATGAATACAAGAATAGTGTTCTTGACAATTATTAAAACCCAAGAACTCATTGGATGTACTACTATTATACATACATATGATGTATTGTATGTGTTAATATCATTTTTTTTTTGACATATGAATGACAATACACTTAAGTCATTTACAAGATAGAACTTAGTTCATGTCGAACAAATAATCTATGTCGAGCAAGATATATAGTATGTGTTGAGTAACTAGTAAGTGTTGAAATTTCAAGCAAACAATTGATACCGAGTGATCAATGGATGTCATCATTCAGAGACTGAGTTACAACATTGAAGATACAATGGATGTCCAGCATCATAGATTTCAAGTGCTAAGTAAAATAGTTTTGGACATAGTTGTTTGTAATGGCACAAATTTCTATTTAAACCATTTTTGAGCTGACTTAAGGATTTTTTTGTGATTCTAAATGATAAGAATGAATCTATATTGAGGATCCCTTTGTAGTACATGAAAATAATCAGTTAAAGGGATTATTTAAGTGGAAAAATGGGTGAATCACAATCATTGATTCATACCTAACCCTAAGTCACCTAGGTCTTCTTAAGGAAGGCAAACCCTAACCATTGTATGTGCAGAGAGAGAAGTTTGCATGCACAAACAAAGCATTCATGGTGGCTAAGGAGTTGTGAATTGAGTTATACATTACAAAATCAATTAGATGAAAATAGAGGAAAGGAGTTAGAGGAAAGAAGTGACACACCATATCGAAAAGGATCAAGTACACATCAGGAAAGAGGTGATATGTTATCTAGCAATAGAGTGCTAACTACAGGATCATTGTTGAGACATTCTAACAGGTGAATTAGTTAAATTTCCTAATAGAATAGTCCTAACAGGTTGTTGTAAATCCTTTAACAGGGTGCTTACTTCATTGTAAGTTTAAGTCCTTTGATTAGGCACAATTCTAACAAGGTGTTAAAATCCTTTAATAGGGTAAGATCTAACAATCTTGTAAGCCTTTAATAGGGAAAACCTTTCACAGGGTGGATCATAGTTTATGATCAAACATTGTAACCTTCATTGGATACACTCTACAATTGTAGTAGTAAAGATTTGTGGGTGTCATCCCCACCCCAGTTTTACCTTCTCATTGGAGGGTTTCTGGTTAACCAAATATATTGTGCCATACATGTGTTGAATGTCATTTGCTTTCATGCTATGGATGAATATATTTAGCTAATTTCAGTTTACATGAAAATTGTGAGATGGATGTGTGGTGAATGATTTTATGGTTAAAGTTTTGAATGAATGATTCACCCCTCCCCCCCCCCCCCTCTCATGGTCTACTTTCCCTACTGTATTTCCAACAATTGGTATCAGAGCTTCGTTCTCTAGAAAGGAAAGCTTTGCAAATTTGAGGAAAGATCTTGAAGATGGAAGTCTACAAGTTGGGAAAGGCTATTGAGAATCAAAAGATCGAAATCCAGCTTGCCCTACATTAATTGAATGAAGCAAGAGATGAGTTGAAGTGCTCATTAAAGACAAGGAAAGAGATAGCTATTGAAAATAATGGTACACATTACCAAGAGAATGACACTACTGAATTGTTTATAGATGGAAACTCAAGTGAATTTGATGCAGTAGTTGCAAATTTGATGGAAAAGAATGGTGCCCTAACTAAAGAGGTCAGAAATCTTAAGATAGAACAAGAAGTCCAATAAGTATTGCCATGTTAGATGACTGAGCAAAAAAAGAAAGCTGAAGAAGACAAAGTCATGATTGAAGATGACAAAAGGATACTAACCAACAGACTATAAGAGAAGACATTAGAGGTGAATAGGATTGTTCACATGCAACAAGAAATATTGAATCAAATGATGATTGCCAATCATGAATTGAATGGAAAGGATATTGAGATCACAACACTAAAGTTAGAATGAACAATTGAGAAATGGTCTGAAAAGATGAAAATAATTTGTTGAAAGTTTCAACAGACCTAGTGAAGCCATCAAGTATTTTGAGCAATTGATGATATCTCCTAGATCTAATAGTGATACTACTGGATTGGGTTACATCAGCACTGAAGAAGAAGAATCATCTAAAAGTGGTGAACAAACAAGAAACAAAAGTAATAACTACAAACTTACTTGTCATAATTGTGGAAAGATAGTTCATACAACAAATGTTTGTAGGAGCAACAATGCAAATCAGAATCCTAAGAAGAAATGTATGGGTAACTATCACAAGTGCAACAATCAAGGACATCAGGAACATGAATGGAAGACCAAGACATCAATCACACAAAGATTTGAAAGTTGCTGCTACAATTGTCAAAAGTATGCACATAGAGCATATGAGTGCAAATCAAAGCCTAACTAGTCATCAAACAAGCAAGCCAATGTAAACCATGCTAAAAGATCCTACAATTGGGATTACAATACAAGGTATAGTTGTCACTATTGTCAAGAGTATGGACATGTTGCTGAAAATTGCATTAGAACACATTTCAAAAGTGACTACAGTAGATGGTTGAGTCAAACTACATGTTTTAGTTGTTTGAAGACTGGTCACATTAGCATAAATTGTCCAACAAGATCAAAAGCACCTATCAGTGAATTCAATAAAGGAAAAGGAAAGGTTGACGTTGAAGAAGTCAAAGTGTAGATAAACAAGACATCGAAAAAATGAAGATTGTAGCACATCAAGTTCAGATGGGACACTTCATCCAATGGCTTAGGTGAGCACACCAATCCCAACTAGGCAATCAAGAGGTATGTGTGGGACTGATATTTCAAAGTTCAATTATACATCACTTCCAAGGATTTAGTTATGAAAGGATTATATATGCATGAAGTAAGATGCAAAGTATTGGTTAGAACTTAGAAGAAATCTACAAGTTTTCATGTTGCTGTCAAGTGAAATTTTAGTTTTTACTAAGCTATCAAAGGTGATAGTGTTGGTCAATCTTGTTGTCGTTGTTGAGTATGGTAAGAATTACAAGGAATTTGAGTGAGTCAAAAATTGCTATTGGGGCCGAGCTTACAACTATGTAAGCATTGAGCATTTATTGTGAAGTTTCAAGGGCTCCATGGTCATTTTTTGACTCATTTACAATCATTCAAAAATAAAGAGAGCACAAAGAGCATAAGATGAATTGGAGAAATCATTTCAAGCATTGGTATACTAAATTCAACTGCTACTCGACACTAAACATCAAAATTTTCAAGGTTTTTATATTGTGTTGAGCTACACTATTTGAATTTATACAAACCCTAATTAGTTGTTATGGTTTCTAGCTCTTGTTCAATTGATTAGTAATGAGATTAAACAACCACATTTTTTAGCAATTACTGAAATTGCATATAAAGGAGACTAATTTGGTGTGTTATCTATGATACCACCACAACTTTTAATGATATAAGATGTAAGGTGTTGCTACACTTGTAAGGTAGGAAGTATAGGAGACATGGAAATAAAAGACTTGTATGGAAAATTGAGTGAAAATGGAGTACTGAAAGAGGAAAACAAAATTGTAGAGAGAAAAGGGTTAACCCATGCCTTAGATTTTCCAAACATATTCAAGACAGAGTGGATAAAGATAGTTCTCAACAAAATACATGACAACTTTGTATGTTTAGAAGATGACCCTATCAAGATCACAAAGAGAATTATTCAAAGGGTAATGGGATATCCTACCCTAGACAAAACAAAGACTATGAGGAGCGATGCAAAAGAGGCAATTAAAAAGAATACAGAGGCAGTGTAGAATAAGAGAGGGATGACCATAGACACAATCTCTAATCCCCTAATTGCATTTGCAGTTAGAGCCATTGCACACATATTCTTTCAATCTAGTAGATTGAACAATGTACCATGTATAGCTGTGGATTTAGGCTATCAGATAGTAAAGAAGGACTACTCTTATAACCTTACCGAGTTAAAACTCTAGCAGTTATCAGAAAACTTGGGAGCCATGAGAAAGAAAAAAAGTGCACAATGCAAATTTGGTTCAATACTTGTTTGTATATTTTTCTATGTGCAGAACACTTTTCCCTCATTTGGCAAAGTTGCTTGAAAGACCAACAAGTCTATTGCAGTGTAGATTGGAGAATACATAGAGCAACTTGGAGATAATTTTGAGACTATAATGATAAGTTATTTTGAAGACTTTAAGAAGTCAACGAAACAAAGACAAAGGATACCAGTATCACTAGTAGATAAACATTTCAATGATTTTTTTTCTAGTTAATGTTGATTTCACTTATGTTCAATCTATTGTTCCAAGGGTGAGATGGCTCAGGCCATTGCCTTATGAAATTAATGTGGATGAGGCATCTGCAACCATCATAGATTTACTGGTAGAGGAAGTAGATAAGAATGCTACTACATTTGGAAATTATGAGGTAGCCAAGTCTAAAATCACAATGGACTTGAAGATAACTTTTGTGATGAGAAAGAAGAACAAATTTGTGAAAAAGCTAAAGGAACAATTTGGTGAAGAGGTAGAAGGAGATGAAGAAGAAGACGATAATGAAAATGATGAAGAAGATACACCTTCCCAAGCACCACTTTCTCTCACACAAGGTCAAGGTGATGACCAAGTAGAAGAAGAAACATAATTTGATGAAGGTGTTGAGGGAGAAGAAGCCAATGAAGCACCAATAGCTATAGAAAAGAAGTAGAGAAAAACAAAGAAACTAGAAGCAAGAAAACCTAAGAAAGTTGTGAAACCTTCATGATAAAAGCCTACAGTTCCTTTCACTAGGGCTAGCACAAGAACTACTGCTAAGAAGACTCAAGAAGTTTAGAAGCCTAAAGGCAAGAGAGCTAGTATAGCTACTAAGGAAGATGAACTTGAGGAAAGACAAAGGAGGAAATATATAGTTCCAACTGAATTAGATGAAGAGAGGACTGAATCAAATGACAACAACCAATTCAAAGAAGTAAGTCACAATCCCTCTTCTAATTTGGACAACTTGTGTGATAATACCAAGAACAATGTTGATTTATCAAGGTTCACACATGTTGAATTTGATAAACTTGGGAAGATAGAAATGAATAAAGTAGAAGAGTTTGTGTATGCCATGATGACATTTTTAAAGAAAACTCCGATTGAGATTGCCAACTCTTTGCCCAAAAGTCTATTTAACAAAGTTGAGAAAAGGTGGAAATACAATCTCTCAACTAAAAGAAATATCAGAGAGACTACTCTAGCAAGAGTGATGCTAGACTTGGACAAGTCTACCATGACAAAGGCCATTAATAAGTATAAGGGGAGATTTCCTCCAAAATACAAAGCCTTTAACATATTATAGAACAATATTGAAGATGTTGTCCAAAAGACCACCCCACTATGGAAAGTGATATATGGAGTAACAACATATGAGTCAAACAAATAGACACCTATGGAAGTAGGTGAAGACAAAGTCAAACAAGAGAAATTTGAGGTAACAAAAGATGAATCTATAAGGGAAGGACATGAAGAAGGTAGTGTAAAAGAAGAAGATACAAAGGCTACAACTAAGGAAGAGAAACACCAATATTAGAATGTACTAGAGGTACATATGCTGAATGCTAGTCCACCTCATGTAGATAAAGAGGGTCAACAAACAAAAATAGTAAAGATCAAGGATGTCTCTGCCAACTCCACTGAGAACATAAACCCCTTAGCAAGGAGCATATGAAGAAGATATTGGTTGATTTGATCACCAAGGCAAAACTATACAACCATCCTATATTAGTGAGTGTGGATGAGATTGAGAAAGAAGAATTGGCATCTACGGGGGAGAAAGCTCAAGAATTATCCATTGTCCCCCTCAATCTACATAAGTGCAACCTACCATGCCTATAGAAATATATCAAAGGAAGGATACAATGTCAACACATTGGTACAAAATGTTTTTGTACATGCAGTTTCAACATATGAGAAAGATGGGATACCAATCCAAACAGGCCAAGAAGTCAATCTTGCACCTACAACACAAGCACAAGGTGATGAAGAGGTCATAGAAAAGGAGAAGGATAAGACTGAAGATTCAATCTTGACTATGAAACTAGAGGAAGTGATAGTAATTTAGACACTAGTTACCCCATCAAATACTGCTACTCCTATTCCTAATCAAGCACTTCATAGGCCACGTGTAGAAGCTACACCCTTGCAGTCATTAAGGCCTAGTCCTAACACATCTAAGGTTGATGAGGTCACATCTTATGGTGATATCAACTTAGACGAGGTGATTGAATTACCAAATTTTGACCTTGCATCAATCACCATAGAGAAAATAGGCATATTGCAGGATGCTCTAGCCAAAAAGAAACAACAAGAACTGCTAAGAAGGGAACATAGGCAGAAACAAACACTTCATGACATCAAGGACATATTTCTTGATGCATTAAGCCTGCTTACACCTGATGAAGCCAAGCCAATCATTGAGCAGTTGGAAATTATTGTAAAGAAGATAAATGATGAAGATCTAGACATAATTGTCAACTTGTTAGAATGGTTTGAGAAGAAATTTCATACCAAGGTAATTGAAAAGATATCAAGTGCTATTGCACCTAGTCAAGTTGAGTTAGCAACCAAAATTATGGTGTGAAGTAAGTGTTGGAGAATATTTTTTCTCTTTACACCAAGTTGTGTGATGTACCTTTGTTCACATAAGAAGTGTAGAGACACATTGACCACCTAGAGGGAGATTTGAAGTCAATAGGTAAAATCCTTCAACAACCTCCTGGTCAAAGCCAATCTCATTTTAGACAATTAATGTTAGAACAAGGTTAGTTGGTAGCATTGCAAGCTCAAGATGCCAACATTTGGACTACACTAATTAACATCCAGTCCATTTTGACCCCTCACATGGAGGTGTTATACAAGGAACTAGCCTATGTAGAAGCATCGATGAAGAAAGATCCCCATCTTTCTACTCATGGAGGCCTAGTTAACCTTGGTGTCGAGATAGCTATTCAAATCAAATCACTAGAGGTAGCATGTGACAATTGGGATGCAACACTAAAGCTAATACTAAAGGTCCATAAATCATTCTTGGAAAAACACACTATCCATGTACCACCCATGACATAAGTGTCAAAAAGGGGGAGAATGAGATAAAAGGGGAGAATGCATAATTTTTGGGGGAGACCAAACAAAGGGGGAGTCAATACAAAAAAAATAGAGCCAACACAACAATATTGTAGATCTACTCAACAGGAGTATTCAGATTCAAAAAGGAACAATCAAATCAGGGGAGTCATAGAATTTTGAGGTATGACTAACAAGTAACAACTTTTGCAAACTTTTGAAATTTTGAGATTTTGTATGTAAGTTGAATACTAAATAGAGATTACCTAAGTTATGCTCATAAGTTAAGGTTATTCATGCATGCCCAAGTGTTTTTGACACTCATGTCAAAGGGGGAAATTGTTAATCTCAGATTGGTTTTGACATATGAGTGACAATACACTTAAGTCATTTACAAGATAGAACTTAGTTCATGTTGAACAAGTAATGTATGTCGAGCATAAGTTGTCAAATAGTATATGTTGAGCGAGATATACAATATGTTCTGAGTAACTATTAAGTGTCAAGTAGATAGTTGATGTTGAGTGATTCAGATGGCAAGTGATCAATGGATGTCGAGTCATTTAGAGACTAAGTTACAACATTAAAGATACAATGAATGTCAAGCATCAAAGACTTCAAGTGCCAAGTAAAATAGTTTTGGACATAATTGTTTGTAATGGCACAAACTTCTATGTAAACCATTTTTGAACTGACTTAAGGACTATTTTGTGATTCTAAATGATAAGAATGAATCTATATTGAGGATCCCTATGCAATACATGCAACCAATTAGATAAAGGGATAGTTTAAGTGAAAAAATGGGTGAATCACAATTGTCAATTCATACCTAATCCTAAGTCACCTAGATCTTCTTAAGGAAGGCAAACCCTAAATATTGTATGTGTGGAGAGAAAAGTTTGCATGCGTAAACAAAGCATTCATGGTGGCTAAGGAGTTGTGAATTGAGTTATACATTGCATAATCAATTAGAGGAGAACAAAGGAAATGAGTTAGAGGACAAAAGTGACACATCTGATTAGAGAGGATCAAGTACACATCAAGAAAGAGGTGATTTGTTATCTAGCAGCAAAGTGCTGACCATAGGATCATTGTTGAGACATTCTAATAGGTGAATTAGTTAAATCTCTTAACAGAGTAGTCCTAACAGGTTTTTGTAAATCTTTTAACAAGGTGTTTACTTCGTTGTAAGTTTAAGTCCTTTAATTAGGCACACTTTTAACAAGGTGTTGAAATCCTTTAATAGGGTAAGATCTAACAATCATGTAAGCCTTTAATAGGGTAGACTTTTCACATGGTAGATACTAGTTTATGATCAAACATTGTAACCTTCATTCAATACACTTTACAACTACAGTAGTGAAGATTTGTGGGTGTCATCCCCACCCCAGTTTTACCTTCTCATTGGAGGGTTTCTGGGTAGCCAAATATCTTGTGTTATAGATGTGTTGAATGTCATTTGCTTTCATGCTATGGATGAATATATTTAGCTAGCTATTTTAGTTTACATGCAAATTGTGGGATGGATGTGTAGTATTCACTTTCCCTATTATATTTCCAATAGTATGGTTGCAAATAAAATTCCATTGTGTATCTTAATTTATGATAGGATACTTGACAACTATTATGCCATCCATTATTCAAACATACCTATTTTCCACAAAACCTCCAGTAATTTAATTCTTGAAATTGGAATCAAATAGAATAGGCTCAATGCACATTGATAAGCTCATAATATTATGTGTGATTCATAATTTTTGGTTTTATGTGTTATTATTGTGATGTATTTTAAATGTAAATAAACAAGCATTCAAGGCATCAAATTATGGGTTAGCATTTGATCGCATAAAACCTTTTAAAAATATGAGAGTTGTGAAGGAACCACCACAAGATAATCCTTCAATTCTTGGTCTATAATAGGGAATTTTCCCTACATAGTTAAAACCTTTTCATAATGTCCAAAAAAAGCTCAAAAAATAATCATCATCTTAGAGAGTTTCACCTGACCCTCCTTGATGTATTTGATATTAGGGGAAGAATGAAAAGTCCTAAGAGAAATAAAGAACTCCTCAGAGGCTCAGTCTCCCACCTTGAGCTAGTGCAACATGACCTTAACCTGAGCCCTTTAGAAGTATGTTGATCTACACATGATCTATAATAGTAGATTTAAGAAACCCTGACCTAAAAATTGGGGCATTGTTGATTTGCACATTATCTATAATAGTAGAGTTAAGAAACCCCAACCTAAAAATTGGGGTGTAAAGGACTCAAAGCCAAAGTTTTAGTAGCAATATACAATTTTTTGGTGTTTTCATCATAAGATTATTGATAGTACATAGCCAATTGTATGCAAAAGATATAGAGAAATCATGTTTGTGAGTAACAACATTATTCCACTAAGAAAACTAGCTAGATGATCAAGTGGAGTTGGGCTCAAGGTTCCAAACCAATTGATACTGAGTTGGTGATCAAATAATGAAATGTTAAAAAAAACATTTTCAAGGCAAATATAAGAGTGGTTTGTCATTCAATATTGAACTTGATGAGGTAGTAATCTAGAATAGTAACCTCTTCAATATACAAGACATGTAATTCTTGATTTTCACAAAAATGTTAGGTTGTGATCATTACACAATCCAATTTACAAAATTCTAACATTATTAGCTTGAAAGTTTCACAAAATATGCCAAATACAATGAAGTTGGTGTTAATTGATGTTGGGGTCAAAAAGTCCCATTTATTTCATATATAAAATTAGGCATCACGTTCTCTAATTGTCTAATGAAAAGGAAACAATGCCTTATTTATTAGAAGTCATCTCAACCATATTGAAGTCTCCACACATAACCCATGTTATAGGTGCCAAAGAATCAATCACCCAATGCTACAACTAATATAGTTCCACAAACATCATTATTAGCATAAACATTAATGATCCCAAAATAATCCTTGTTGATTGACTAAAGGACCCAAACTACTCTCTACATCGGATCAAACTCATGATCCATAGTTGAAGAATGCCAATGAGGAGAGATGAGAGTGACAAATCCTCCTCTACTATCTTTGTGTTGAGAAGTAAAAAGCAAGGCTATCTATATAGATATAACATGACTTGGTAGAAAGAATGAACACACTGATTTTAACTTCTTCAAGGAAAACAACATCTAGGCTAGGAAAATGCTCATAAGTATCCCTCACAAAATACTTTTTGGTGAGGTCTATGGGACCCTTTACATTCCATGAGATGAAATTCATGGATCAACTACCTTTATATCATTCTCCTCCCCAGTAGAGGAGAAACTATTGTATAAGAAGTCTAAAGTAGTCCTAAAACTAGGGTAGGTATCCCTTGGGACACTTATCATTTCTTAGGACCCCCATCATTAATATCAACTCACCTAAAGGGATATAAGACCATCATAGAGAAGATGGTTGAGTACAAACCATTGATGAGAACCAAGGAGTGCAGACCCATCTAGAGAAAGAAACATTCTCAGTTGAAACCTTCCCATCAGGTTTGAAATAGGAACAACAACTCACTAGTTTAATGAAGGCTTAAGAGAAACCATGTCTTGAGTTGGCTACTGAGGAGCCAAGCCATTGAATTGTTTTTGAGAAAAAGCCAACGTGTGTGTACCTTGCGAACAACCATAGTCCTACCTTCATTTGTTTAACACCCTCAAAAGAATGAGAGGGACATGTTTCCTTCATTGAGGAATTCATCCAAGGAATGTCCAAGGGACAATCCTTAATATTATGCTCTAAGAATTGACAATGATAACAAGTGTTGGGTAAAATCAAACAAACTACTCACTAAGAGAAGCATTGACCACCCACTTGAATATCAATCGTCTCCTTGAGTGTAGTGCCTACCCCTAGGTCACATTTTTGCTATCATTATCGAGCTCTTTTGGGGCTAGTTTTATGTTGATGGTTAGCAACATTGTTTTGAGACTATCTGATATTGTGCTATGGACTCAGTTTATTATGTGATGAGATCACTTAGACTTTATATTTCATGTATGCATGATGATCATTACATTGCTTTCAATTATTGATGATGATTAGTTAGATAGTTTATTATCATATGTGTTTCTTATGAATACTTACCCCATACTTGCATGTGTATGGTGTGCGTGTTTGTTCTTATGTATGGCGTGTCTGATGTGGTTAAGGAAGGGAGTCGTAGTCACCTGCTAGTCGGGATCTACACAATGCACCACTTCTTGCCATTGCCTGTTTAGTTTAGTATATATTGTGCTTGTACATGCATGGTTTTTATGTAGGTTGTAGGTACTGGGTATCGACCTCCCTGAATTGTTAGGATGAGCATACCCTATCACATTATCTCAATGGTAAGAGAGGGGAGATAAATTCTCAAGTCCAAATCCCAACCCTTTAAGCCATTTGTCCTAATTGAAAATTAGGACAAGTATCTGAGTTGAGTACCCTCCGAATATGTTGGATAATGTAATTCGTGATATAAACCCTTGGTTTGATTTTGTATGTATTTTGGCTATGATGGATTTTCATATTTTACCCTTATGAGTCTTTGGAGTATTTTCTATTAATTAAGCCTAATTAAAAGATTTAATTAATGGTTTAATTTAATGAAAGATTAATATGATATTTTAATATTTATTTTATTTAATTAATTGGGAAATTAATTAAATTAAATAATTAAATTTGAAGATAAAAGTTATAAGTTTAAATTTGGAATGTGACAATATTCATTTTAATAATAATATATTTGGAGTTCATTTTTAAATAAATGACTAAATAATATTATTATTAAAGCTAATAAATATTTTAGCAATTAAATTTTGAAAATGAAATTTAAAAGTGCAAAATATATTAAAATTATTAAAAGATTAAAGGTTGCATGATGTGTGCACATGATTTAAAATATAAATATATTAAGATAAGAATAAGTGGACTTATTAAAGTTAGTGCATAAGATTTAATAATAAATAAATTAAATTGGAAAGAGTAAAGTAAATATTATATTAATGATTGTGCATTATTTAATGTTTGCTCACATAGGAGTTTGCAAATTCTCAAGACTTGTCATGTAGACAACACAGGAGTTTGCACTCTAAGTATGCACTAGTTGTCTACACTTAGGAGTTAGCATTTTATTTGAGCATATGGTGTCTACAACCTTATGACTCATCTAGAAGGTTGGAGAAGACTCATGTTTGGTTGTCATGCTTATCTTCTAGTTGTTTCTAGACACATTCTAGATGCATCTTAGAGTCCTTTAAATAGAGGCTCTCCTAGTGTGTTTGGACAAGCTTCAAAGCTTATATGCATTTGAGAAGCTCATATGCTTCTACATGCTCATATGTTTTCTACTTGCTTCTATGCTTCTTCTAGCACTTCTAGTCACTTGGAGGTTTTTGGTTGGCTTGGATCTTGGAGGAATTGCGAATGATTGGAGAAGGAAGAGATTTTCTATGGACTTCTGAGAGATGGCAAATTAGCATCAGTGTCCAGGTGCACTCGTGATATTCGCATATTCCCTTTGTACTCTTTCTCTTCCTGTCTTCATCGTGTCTGTTATATGTGTCTGAAACTTCTCTATGATTGAATCTATAATTTGAAATTGGAATCTAGATATTTAATTTGGTTGAGAAGAAAACAATAGAAAACCCTAGATCCAATTAAGGAAGAAATTAGGTCTAAATTGGGTTTGGGTTCGAAATTATATTGTGAATAGTTAGATGTAATCTTTCTATCAAGTTATGCGTAAGGACAAATCTATTAGATGGACTATGGTCATATTGAGAGATCAATCATTAAAAAAAAAGAAATTCTTATTTAAAGAGTTGAAAGACCCTTTTTATTTGGAACTAGTATATGTTCTCATATATATATATATATATATATATATATATATATATATATATATATATATATATATATATATATATATATTTATTTATTTATGATTGAAATACTGTAATGCTGCCAATAGTGGCATGTTGTGATGGTTAAGTTGTTGTGTTGTTATCCTTGCCATCAAGGTTCAAATCTAATGGGGATGAGGTCCCCTGTTTGTGACCTCACTAGTTCATAGCTCCAGGTCAAAAGCGTTTACCCCTTTAAAAAAAGAAGAAGAAATACTGTAATGCTTAAATTCTGCGTGTATAAATATACATATACATATACATATATATACATTTATGCATATACATTTATATATATATGTATTATTTAATATTGATCGTTAATAATTGCGATTAAAAATGCGATGGAAAAACCTTTAATAAATTCGAAACGCATTTGTTAAAACATTATAAAATTTAAATCGTATTCGAAATACGTTTATGTTTTTTATAAAAATGGATTGCAATATTTAAAGCGGTGGGGAGGGACGAACCCGTACCCCCACCCTTCTCATTATATGGGCGACGCCGGCGGCTCTACTGCCGCAGGAGCCATGGCTCTGCTGCATTTAAAACTGCGACATTAGTCGCAAAGGGAAGGGGTACTATGTGCCGCCTGCTATATTGGTATAAGCGAATTCGGTTTCATTATATGATGCAATTCGATTTTAAAGTTATATATATATATATATATATATATATATATAATTTTAATTAATGAAATTTATTAAGTGATATAGTTAGAGCTTATAAGAATAAGTTTGAATATTTAAGTCATCAATTATTTATGGGGCTTTTGAAATTATAAATCAAAGTTTTGAATTATGCAATCATTGTTTTGATAATATTGAATTCATTTGAATTATTAATTGAATATTGAGGGATTAGAAAATTAAGTCTAATGGTTGACTTTTAATATTAATTATTTAATGTATATTAAATATTATTTAATATATAGGGGTGGTAATTTTATATTACGTTAATAATAGTTGTTTAATGAGGATGATTTTAAATTAAGAGATTTTAATGATATTGGGCAATGGGTCATTGTTACATTTTGACCTTGTTATAATATAGCTACGATTTGAATTATTATTATATTGATTACTACATTATAAATTATTGATATACCTTAAAGGTTAGTTAAATATTAACTAATGAGGTTTATGGAAGGTTCTCTAGATCGATTAATAATAGTTTGATGAGTTTAATTATTTATTAATGTTTGTTAGGTCTAACAAACTATTAATAAATAATGGTTTAAATAGTTATCGATTAATTCGATTAGAGTTAATCTAGTAGAGATTATTTAATGATTGAAGTTTTGTAAAAGATATTAGTTTTGGATTTGGAGTATAGTTGATTTTTTAATCAATTGATATTCATTAAATTGTTATTATTAATAATTAAGTTGTGCAATAGAATCTTATTAGAAATGATTATCATTAATACGAGTTTGTTAAGGAAATATTAGTATTCATTAAAGAGTGATGAATGTGGTCATTATAGATTTCCAATATAACTTACTATTAAATAATAACAAGCCGTTATTGAACTATTAATATGAATATTGGGGATTTGAATTATAGTTGACTTTTAACCTACAAAATTATAGTTAGTTATTAGTCAACTAATATTAATTGGAATGTTGCCATGGATATGTAATTATTAATTAAATTAATTAGAGTTAATTAGATTTAATTAATAATTAAGTTATGTAATAAAGTTTTTAATGGATATGCTAATATCGATTCCTCTAGCGAAGTTGTGAAGTATTTACATCAAAGTTGATAAGTTGCACTCTCATGACTTGAATAATGACCTTAGATATATTAATGGTGAGACTTAGTAATATTTAATTTGGAAACTATTAGAATGTTAATAGGTCATGGATGGTGTACCTATGTTAATTGATTGATTAAATTGATCATTTTAATAAAATTATAATCTTCTTATTTGAAGATTGATAATTGGCTTTCTTACAATGTAACGAATAATGATCCTTGATTATGTTGAAAAGTTCAAAGTAACATTAAAGAAGAGTTAATCAATTAGAATGTGGATCATAGTTAAATAAAGAGAACAAGATGATTAAGGGTCAATGATGATCAGATTAATGAATAAAGTATTTACCCTTAAGCTATTCTTAGAATATTATTTTAAATAATGGAAGGATGATGCTATTGGGGAAACAAATGGGTTGACGTGTAGGTCAAATGGTAAATCTTATACACTTGAAGTATTCTTGCAAACAGAAAGCTGGAAACCTCTACACTTAACTCATCCATGTGATATTAGTAAACCAAAACATGTGTTTGCATTGTGTATTCTATATGCTTCTTGTTTTGGATTTTTGGGTTGATTAGTGTTGACCAGTCCTAGGTTGTGACCAGAGGCTCGGGGGTTATATAAATGTGATGGCATGTTGATCTTATTTGGTCTCAATCTTTATAAAACCAACCATGGTATGTGATGGAATGCTCTATGAAATGTTTGTAATTACTGATTGTTATAGTTGAGATTCTTGTGTATGAGACACTTGAGCTAATCATTTTTGAGTCATCGATCAGTTATCCTTGAATTATTTTCTAGTCGCCATGATGGGACTGAAATGTTGATTTGTTTCTTGATGATGTCATGTTGTGACATGTTTTGACTCAACCATTTTGGAGTCTTCGATCGGTATGATTTTGAGATGTTCTTAGTTACTTGTTGAGAACCAATGGATATTGTGATTTATTTTGAGATATATTTTGGTTATTGAGAACCAATGGATACTTATGATTATCAGTGATGCCTTCAATTGCCAATAGAGAACTGTTGTGGTCATGATTTTCTATGGATGCTTATGGAGATTTGATGATTCTTATTATGGAGATTTGCTGCTTTTATTGTGGATATTTGATGATTCTTTTTATGGATTATCTTTTGGATTTTCTTTCTAGTCGCTTGTACAGGACTGGGGTGATTTTATGATTCCATGAGCTTAGGGTAGGTTATCTACTTGTAGTGTCGGGAAGTGGCTTGCAGTGGGGGCCGGGGCCCTAAGTGGCTGCCAGGGTAACTCATTGTAAGTTTGGTTAATAAATGATAACATTTACACACTAAATGGGGATTAAATGAACCTAAAAAGATAATTGTTTTGGTTCTCGCCCATGCCTCAAGTGCTTGTAAAGACTAGGATGGGAGTAGAGAGAACGCATGGTTGCGACCTTGCATTCCATAGTATGCCTCGTCAGTATGAGAGGATACTAGTGGCCGCATGAGATCAGTATGGACCCATGGAGTTTAGCTAACTGCCAGGGTAACTTGTACGTGATAAATGTGATCACACTTTCTCGCTTGTAGAGTAGGTTTCCTACATGTCATTGTGTGCCTCTGGGAAGTAGATGTCGGTTTTGTGATTGGAACCTTTGAGTTAGTATACTTTTAGGATTCCTAGACTTATAGAGATTTATGCTTTGTGGTTTTGATAGCCTGTTTGGGACTTGAGATTATCTCCTCAGCATGGTGGGAGTGGACCACTTAGGTTCCACGTGGTCGGGTGGTAGTGTTTTTCCACTCTTATCATTTGAGATCCATCTGAGACACCGTGGCTAGAACATTCTTGATTGGTATTTATCTTCATTTTGTTCTTGGATCATTATGATAGATAATATATCTTATGATGGATGTATTTACTAGTATGTTTCTTACATAGATGATTTGCATATGTTAGATGATGTTATCTTATGCTTTACTTTGCATGTTAGATTACTTTCTGTATTTGAGGTAGTATGATTTAGGAGTGGCATTCCTACTATGTTAATAGCGATGATCTCTTTGGTGCTTTGGGATGTTACGCACGGAGGGATGGCTAGGATCCACGATGGTCTAATGATGCTATTTACGGTTGGGAGGAACTGTGCAATGGGGGCCGGGGCCCTAAGTGGCTGCCAAGGTAACTCATTGTGAGTTTGGTTAATAAGTGATAACATTTACACACTAAATGGGGATTAAATGAACCTAAAAAGATAATTGTTTTGGTTCTCACCCATGCCTCGAGTGCTTGTACAGACTAGGATGGGAGTAGAGAGAATGCATGGTTGCGACCTTGCATTCCATAGTATGCCTCATCAGTATGAGAGGATACTAGTGGCTGCATGAGATTAGTATGGACCCATGGAGTTTAGCTAACTGCCAGGGTAACTTGTACGTGATAAATGCGATGACAATTTCTCGCTTGCAGAGTAGGTTTCCTACATGTCATTGTGTGCCTCTGGGAAGTAGATGTCGATTTTGTGATTGGAACTTTTGAGTTAGTATACTTTTAGGATTCCTGGACTTATAGAGATTTATGCTTTGTGGTTTTGATAGCCTATTTGGGACTTGAGATTATCTCCTCAGCATGGTGGGAGTGGACCACTTAGGTTCCACGCGGTTGGGTGGTAGTGTTTTTCCACTCTTATCATTTGAGATCCGTCTGAGACACCGTGGCTGGAACATTCTTGATTGGTATTTATCTTCATTCTGTTCTTGGATCATTATGCTAGATAATATACCTTATGATGGATGTATTTACTGGTATGTTTCTTACATAGATGATTTGCATATGTTAGATGATGTTATCTTATGCTTTACTTTGCATGTTAGATTACTTTCTGTATTTGAGGTAGTATGATTTCGGAGTGACATTCCTACTATGTTAATACCGATGATCTCTTTGGTGCTTTGGGATGTTACGCACAGAGGGATGACTGGGATCCACAATGGTCTAATGATGCTATTTACGGTTGGGAGGAACCGTGCAATGGGGGCCGGGGCCCTAAGTGGCTGCCAGGGTAACTCATTGTAAGTTTGGTTAATAAGTGATAACATTTACACACTAAATGGGGATTAAATGAACCTAAAAAGATAATTGTTTTGGTTATCGCCCATGCCTCGAGTGCTTGTACAAACTAGGATGGGAGTAGAGAGAATGCATGGTTGCGACCTTGCATTCTATAGTATGCCTCGTCAGTATGAGAGGATACTAGTGGCCGCATGAGATCAGTATGGACCTGTGGAGTTTAGCTAACTGCCAGGGTAACTTGTATGTGATAAATGCGATGACACTTTCCCGCTTGTAGAGTAGGTTTCCTACATGTCATTGTGTGCCTCTGGGGAGTAGATGTCAGTTTTGTGATTGGAACCTTTGAGTTAGTATACTTTTAGGATTCTTAGACTTATAGAGATTTATGCTTTGTGGTTTTGATAGCCTGTTTGGGACTTGAGATTATCTCCTCAGCACGGTGGGAGTGGACCACTTAGGTTCCACGTGGTCGGGTGGTAGTGTTCTTCCACTCTTATCATTTGAGATCCGTCTGAGACACCGTGGCTGGAACATTCTTGGTTGGTATTTATCTTCATTCTGTTCTTGGATCATTATGATAGATAATATACCTTATGATGGATGTATTTACTGGTATGTTTCTTACATAGATGATTTGCATATGTTAGATGATGTTATCTTATGCTTTACTTTGCATGTTAGATTACTTTCTGTATTTGAGGTAGTATGATTTAGGAGTGACATTCCTACTATGTTAACACCGATGATCTCTTCGGTGCTTTGGGATGTTACGCACGAAGGGATGACTAAGATCCATGATGGTCTAATGATGCTATTTACGGTTGGGAGGAACCATGCACTTAGTTATTTATGTTTGTGATGTATGGTTATCTTTTATGATGGATGTTATATCTCTTGTGATGATGTATCATGTATGACATGCAGTTTCGTTTGCTTTAATTGCATCCTGGATTAATATTGGATGATGATGTACTTTATTTATACGGGTGTTTATTCTTTTATGCTTTTCATACCTTGTAACATGTACAGTGGATGATTGAGCTAAACTAAAATGTAATTACAAAAAGGACACTTGTAGGTTGTTTAAGAACATTGGATGTAACATTGCTAAGGATGTGATGTTAGATGAATAGTTAATTTAGATGTGATACAATGTTAAGGGATCTTTAAAGAATGTAACTGTTATGTTTACTTTCATTTGAATTGTTGCTATTGCTTCCGTTACTATGTATAAATTGTGAATGATTTATATTTCATGTTTAAAAGAAAAATTGTTTGGCAAACTTAGTGAAATTTTAGATTAATTCTTTGGATCCCTTGGCGGGGCATTACATTGAGATCACAAGATAAGCCACCTTCAACACATATCCTTTTTTGGGGATGAGTATGAAAAAAATGACCCGATTCCATGCAAACCACCCTGCCAAGGGTTTGGAGCAATAATTAATTAATTAATATATAGATTTTATACAATGTAATTTATAAAATTTAAATTTCTTCATACATAATTAATGCAATTTTAAACAAAAATAAATTGATGGTAATATTAATAAAATATCAATTTATTATTTTTGGATTTAATTGTCTGTGAAGTTATTGTGCATCATTTTTTTGTGTTAGATTACTTGATTTACCATCCTTTTGGATTCGAGTGTGTATGAAATTTTTGAACATCAACAATCCTTCTAGATTCTATTGTGGATGGTATTTTTTAGCACCAATATTTCATTTATGTCACATTACATAGTGCATCGATAGATGACTGTGCATGGAATTTTTGAACATCAACATTTCATTACACAATATTAAGGTATACAAGTATCGAGTCCTTTCCTCTAATATGACCTAAAATATTAGTGCTAATAATATTAGTGCTAAAATATCATAGACAATGAAATCTAAAAATAATAATTTGATAATTTTCACAAATTGTAAAATTATAATACTCAGACCATTTCCTCTAATATGACCCACATGCTAGAAAATATCTGTGCATGGTATTTTTGAACATCAACATTTCCATACACAATATTAAGATATACAAGTATTGAGTCCTTTCTTCTAATTTGACCTAAAATATTAGTGCTAAAACATATCATAGACAATGAAATCTAAAAACAATAATTTGATATTTTCCACACATTGTAAAATTATTATAATACTTTCCTCTAATATGACCTACATGCTAGAAAATATCATCCAAAATGAAATCTATAAACAATAAACATTTTGACGAGTTGTTAAAATATGTAAGCTTTAATTAATAAAATAGTTCGAATTGATATCTCTCTTCACCTTTTTTCAACTACGGTGACATGTGAATATAGATTGGTGTATGGAAAGAAAGGCGGCTACAAACAACACTCGGAAGACAAGTTGGTCGGGGGATTCAACTCGCGAAAAAACTATAAATTAAAAACCTAACATAAACCTCTTCCGACGGGCCAAGAAGCCGCCATCATTTGAAGAACTAGTTGTACATGGGTTGAAGTTAAAAATCACAGATCCGCTAAACTGACTGCAAGCATCCAAATCAGCAGATTTTGTTATTGCGAAATGCCGACGGATCCTGAAAATGCAAGACCAGTTGTGGAAAAATTTAGGTGCAATCTAAAAGCCATGCGCAACAGGATCAAGGATCGAGTCCGCGTGGCAGCGTGGTCTTATGGATCCTTAAGGCAGGGTCACATGCCTTCGTTAAACAGTGCTTCAGCGCTGCGAGTTACGGCCACCGGGCTGGTGTGCGCCAGGGTTTTTAAAGGAAATGTTATTTTCTCCCGTCTGGTGCACGGCAGGGCTAAGCAGGAATTGACGAATAAAATGGCTAAATATATGGATTATTTTCCCAATTTCAAAAGCCTCATTCCAAAAACTTTTGCTGTTTCTGATGCCGCAGGCGAGTCTAATGTGTCTGTCAGCTTCGGCATACATGACCGTGTCCTAAAACACGCTGCGAAGGAATCGAATGCAAGTAAGTCGTAGCTGTTATTCATTTTTCTATTGTTTTGATACTGCAGGCAATGCAAGCTCGACTCGATGTATTGTTTGACTTTGCTTTAGTTCTAACAGTGTTCTTTTGACCCATTGGTGGAGTTAATTATTATTTACTTCTCAATTAATATTGCATAATTCAATTGAGGATACCTGCAGCTCTACGAGCTCCAGTTATATTCCCTTTTGTATAACTTTATTATGTCTCCATTGTTGCCTGCTTCAGCTTTGCGCTTAGAATCAAATTTTTTCTTTCTCTATTTTAAAACTAATTGATTAGTTTTAGTTGTTCAGTCTAGTGTCTGAATTTGATTGTGTACACCTTTTTATGTCAATCCTTTGGATCACACTCAGGCTTAAGAGTGCTAGAAACTAGTCAGATTAACTTTAATGGGCTGTGGAAACTTGATATGACAAATTATTAGGTTTTGTAAATTCTGTACTTTCATGGGTGCCCTTCCTCTTACTTGTGGAGTATGCATCCATCAGTGAAAAGATGTTTCAGTATAAGACACCAAATACAATATATTTGAAGTTTGAGCATAGCCAAATTGCAAAACAAACAAGAACCATTGAACATTCGACATAGAACAATATTAATATGCTTGATGATTAATATAAACAATTAAATCATTTTTCAAATATGAAACATTATATATCATAAAGATGATCATGATTACAATGATGGGAGTAGCATGATATAATGAATCATGGTCAATATCAAAGGGAGTACAAAGTTCTACAAATGTCAAAATCTAAATCACGTTAAATTGTAACAATGGGAGGCCTCTAATGACTAATCATCTGCCAAGCCAAAGTCCTCATCACTAGAACTTCTGGACTAAATGCCCTCCTCATCAAGGACCGTCAAAGGAATGCCAACTAGCCTTCAGTTTTTGTTGCAGCCTCGTCCTCATCAATTGGAGCTGGATCCTTTGGCTCTACATCCCATCATGCTGCTGGGCTCTCTTTGTACCCACGTGTCTTGTTATCTATTATACGATAGGCACCGTGCACAATAACTAGCTTCTCCGCTCTTTCAGAGGCAAGTCTATTCCTCTTAATTGAGTGGATGAAGCTAGATGTAGACAAGTTTGTCTCTGTAGTGAGGAGCTAGAAACTTGAGATAGCAAACAAATGGTCATTGTGAGAAAATTAGAAAACTAAAACTCTAAATTTTAAAATTTTAAAAACTTGATAGGTTCTAAAGATGAGGAACTGCAAACTTGAGAAAGGAATCGGGTGATTAGTGTTCCTGTGTCATAACCATGAGTTGCAATGGCTGTTGCAACTTGAGCATTCTCTCAAAGAGAATCATCTCTAGTCTTAGCTGGCTTCAAGAACTCCTTTGCAAAGCCCCTAAAGACTGCATGTGATGTATGGTGATTGTAGATAAACGTTTGTACCTCTCTACCATCATTACCCACTCACCTAATCCAGTTGATTTTCCCCATGTCCTTGAGTGCATTGTTCATGGCATACACACAACTTGGAGTCCACCAAACACGTCTATAGCTTCCCTATAGCTTTGCACACATGTGCAACATCTGTCACTACTTATACCAAATTCAACCTCTTCAATGGCCTCCCTAAGGACATGAAACTGAAAATCAATATCTTTACGATGACTTGAACAATCAATTGCCTTCTGAAAGTATGGGCCCTCAACATCATGTGACCATGATGTTGATGAGTGGACGATGTCTAATGTTCGTCCGCCCATCAATAATAATGCTGACTCCATCCAACATGCTTTCATCATCTCCACCAAAATCCCAATGTTGTTACTACCTATCCAAGACCTTGGTCCTTAATTTGTGCTCACCAGGTGGCACAAATGATGACCCTCCACCCTTCACCACCATGGACATCATCTTCCTATAGTAAAGAGATTGAATAACATGTTGATATTGTGGCGATTGATCATGTAGTGGGTGTTGATGTTGTGGCAAAAGAAAACTGACGTTGAAAAACCCTAAAATGGTCGATTTTAGAGGTTGCCCTAAAACATTCTTATAAGCGGCTGAGATGCATAATGCATTGGAATGTTGGTGTTCGTTTTCGCTGAATAATAGAAAGGTTGAAGGCTGTGTAGGTGGATGTAGCCCAGGTTTTGGGGTGAACCACATTAAATCTGTGTGTTATCTGTGTTCATTTTATTTTCTTCTATTTCTGCATATAACTGTTTATTCTTATATTGTTCCAGATCTGTCAAACCCAACATAACATGTGATGGGATCCCATTGGCAAAAAAGAATTCACCAATGGCATCATCTAATTTATCCTTTACATGCACGTTAAATAAATCAGCAAGTACTAGAACTTCCTGCCTTCCTCTTCCCCTTGCTCTTGTCCCCTGTTGAACTATAAATGGATGAAGGAATGGAAGCTGATTCTTAATATGCCCCCGATCTTTGATGCAAGATATGTGTAGAAGTATCTTGCTGCCCCTGTAACTACTGAATCGCCTGAACTTGTTGCTGACCAGCCAAAGATTTAGGCACTGGAATCGCAGTATCACCAAGAATGCCCCCACAGTTTGTTTATTCAATTCTATACCTCGTATTGTCAACGCTTTAAAGGAATTTGCAAGAATTCACACCATATCCAGTCCAAAAGAGAAGGTCTGATTTAATTCTAGTAATGCTGCCTGCCATTCTACACCACAAAAATAACATTTCCATTTCTGTATGTTGCCATGTGTAGTGGTAGGTTACTAGGTAGTGACACTCAAATAGAAAATTGTGTTAGAGGGGACTTTGGATCAAAAGGACCCCTAGCAAATGCTGCCAAAGTCTTAGAGGGGAAATCAATAGAAGTTGCTCCTGGTGCAACATAAGGAAGTTCAAAATCTGCCTCTGAATCATCATGATGCTTAGACTCAGACTCAGACAAACTGGCACTTTGACTTGGCTTATGCACTTCCTTGTCTTCTGCACTTTGACTAGAGGCCATTTATACACTGTATTTTATAAAACCATAGATTTAAGCCCAATTAGTAGATTAAAAAAAATACAACTACTTTTGGCCTAGTTCAGAAATTGAAACAAGGTTTAGCCTAACTTAATAACCAAAAATAATGATATAATGACAAAATGAATTCAAAAGTCAAATTTCAACAACAAAAACCTACCAACATAAATCTTAAAGATTTAAATTTTTTAAGTTAAACTAAAACAATGCATTCTAATGACAAATTTGAACATTTAGTTTTTGAATTTTTTTGGCAAGAAATTGGAATGAAAATCTGAAAATAAATGTAAAACATAGAAAATAGTAAATAAAAAGGTTGAAACTTGCCTTGATTATTCTGCTTCTCTTGTCCCTCTTGATCTTATACTCACTTGCAAATTTACTATCCAAACTCTTTCAAATTAATTTCCTCACTTTGCTCTCAGCTGTTGTAAAAAAGAATGCCAAATGAAGAATATGGGCTTTTTGAAGGCTTGAGGGTCCTAAATGGGACCCACATAGTCTTAGGGTTTAGGGTTCAACAAGGAAACAAAAATGAAGTGTAAACAAAAACCCCAGGTTTTGTAGGCAAATGCTGTTTTTAAAAAAACTAGAGCAAAATCCATGAGGTGTTATGTCTCAATGACAAAACATTCTATACTGCATAAATAAATGTTTTCTGATTTTGTCTGTATCACTGACTTTGTATAACTATTCCTTGGAAGTTTGGAACTGAATCAACAAGATTTTTTCATCAAAGCATAATTATGTTTATGTTTGAATTGGGTGATGGAAATGTGACAATGTTTTTAGAGAACAGTCCTTTTTAACCAGTGTCTTTGTTGTCAAACAGCAGCCTTTTGGAAAAGTCGGGAAAAACACAGGCAGTGCAACTATGCCTCAATGACAAAACATTCTATACTACACAAGGAGATATTTTATTTTTGTTTGCATCCCTAACTTTGTATAACTATTCCCTATAACTGTTTTGAAAAAAATTTATTATCAAAATTCAACGATGTTTGGAATAGGATGGTGGAAATGTCTCAAATTTTGAGATAAGGAGTATTACCTAATCAGTATGCTAAACTTGCACTATTGAGAAATTTTTAATGTTTTGATAGTGTTAAGACCTTTAAGAATGGAATAATTTTCTCTTTTGAAAATTTCTAATGACAAAAGTTACAAGGTGCACTGAGTTCATAGAGGCAGTTGTTATTGGGCTCTGTTATGAGGTAATTTAACACAGATATAATGATAATATTGATGAGTGTTTTGTAGTTGGTGTACATATAGCTTTGTGCATATGCCCACGCTGCTCAATTTCCCTACTGTTTCTAATATCATTTTCTCAACTGTTCCTAATTGGTGCTTCAGATCAGGAGCCAGTTAATGCTGAAGAATCTGGCATGGTCCGCATGCTCCAAGCAGTTGCTGTTCCACTGTTAGGAAATGTATGCCATGCATTTATGCATGGTCTTAACTTTACAGAGGTAATGGTGTACAAAAGTCTTGAAGATATTTAATGAGTCGTAGAGAATTTGAAATTGAGAGTTATCTAATGGTTAATCAATTACACTTTCTCATTGCTGACGCAGGGTTAAAGTCATCCTCAAAGTTATCTATTGAAAAGATTTTAAGATGTCTTTATAAGCAGTTGTATGCTGACTGTGCCAATAAAATGAATGGAAAATTAATGTCTGTTCCACTGTATAAAAAATATAGGACTGCAGAAATTGTTATTTAATTGGTGTTGTGGGATGTAATTTGTGATTGCCAGAAAATTGTTTAAACTTAAAATACATGGCTTTGCTATGTAGAAAGTTGAAATATCTATTTTATCTCTAGAAAATATAAATGGAATAATCATGATGTAGTTAAATTTTACTTTTCCATTTTCAATTTCATCTTATGGTGTGCAATACTGATGAGAGTTTAGTTGGTATTCTCAGGTTTATGGTGCAGAGAAACTCCAGGAGGCAATCAAGTTTCGACCTAAGGGGCAACCACTTATTACGGTATGCATTGTAGAAGCTTTGCGATGATAGGGAATTATTACTTGGTGTTATAAATTCTGATACATTTTTATGAGATATCTTAAAATACTTTGATGCATGTTGGCCTTTGGTACAAGCAGATACTGAGAAAACATTGTATCAGTGGTCCACTACTCACTCTCGTTATTATTTTATATGCAAGAGAGATTATCCAAGGTTGTTTGTCATTGTGCATTACCTGCAAGATAGAGGGTCCTTTCCTTTATTTATTTTGCATTTCTTTCATATGGTGTTCCTTAGGGGTTCGAATTCTGAAGGTGTTCTAATGTTAAACTAATATGAAACTGAATCATTTCCATTTATTGTAAGTGCAAAGGCCTTCTGGGCTAGATAATAGTTATTGTACTTGGAGACAACAAATATAATAAAACTAATCTTCTGCTCTGTTTCAGGTCAGTAATCATGTGGCTTCTGTGGATGATCCTTTTGTTATATCATCTGTTCTCCCACCACAATTATTGTTAGATGCCAAAAGTATAAGGTGGACACTTTGTGCAACTGATAGGTGTTTTACCAATCCAGTGACATCTGCTTTTTTCCGTAGCGTGAAAGTTTTGCCTGTTGCTCGAGGAGATGGTATTTATCAAAAGGTAGTTTCTTTCTGATGATGTGAGATATTTCTTATGTTGAAATTGATTTGTTTGTTTTAGTAAACTGGAATTGAGAAATCATGAAAAGTAGACTGTAACTGTTGGTCATATAATTTCACCTGGCATCTGTGAAATAGATTAAATCATTATAATAATTAAAGAAAGTAAATATTATTTTATTCAATATTATTATTGTTAACTAAATTAATAAATGTTAAGTTATCCTTTTGAAATTATATTATTTTTGGATAACTTATATAATTAATTTAATTAATACCACTTTATCAAAATCGGCGACATCACAATTTTTGAGTAGCTGATGTTAAATATCAGTCCACCTAAACATCCTTATTCTATAGGGGGAGCATAAGTGGGTTTAACTGCTATTGCATCTCTTAGCATAGCTTTGGAATAAGGAGAGAATGTGCCAAATCAAATGGAATAGTACGGGCATACATTTTTTCCCCATTGAATGATTGGTTTGCCCACATTTTTGCAAATTCATTAACTCTACTACTCTATTTTTTGCATCCATAGAAGAAGTGGCCTTCTTCCGTCTACCACAACTCTCTTCAATTGATATATTGAACTAGTTGTACTGATCAGTAGATTGCAATGTTTTGGATGATTGTTTCTTATTGTGCTTAGTACCAGTGATTTTTTCCTCACTCACTCCAACCAACATTGCCAATTCAACCTGTTGTTCAAATGTCACATTTGCACAGACTCTGACACCATGTCAATTCTGACCCAATTTATGGTTTCTACCTCTAGCATAGTACCATGGTCATTAGTGTTACAAATATGACAGCCAATGTTTGCCACACCTTGTATTTTAATCCTTAATGACAGCTAAATTGGTGACAAATTAAGGCAATGGTTTTTGGGGTTTAAAAGGCATTTTGCAATTTTTTCAAAGAGAGCACTGTCGGCGCAATACATTTTTAACTGCTTTTCCTTCCTAAAAGCAGTTAATGGTTATCAATTAACCGTTTTATTCTGCATTATATATTGTATCTAATGATCAGTAATAAATCATCTAAGTTTCAATCTATCTGTCTCGTTCTCTCATTTGGTATCAGAGCCAAATGAATTGCAGAACGTGTTTCATAAAGCAATCAATGCTTGTTGCCTGTGAATGGAGACCATCTCTAATCGATTCTATTGTGTTGGATGTGTTTGGAGTGTCTTAGAAAATGTGGTCAATCCGTAACTGGGCGCAACCTCTGAAGATACTACCATGAAACTCACTGTGTATGACAACTTCTCATTCTTGTGTGTAAAAGGCAAGCTTATAAGATTCATATGGTTGTCCACATTGGTTGCAGCACTCACAACATTACTCTATGACAACACACAAAAAAAGCACAAGGGCACCCTGGGGGCCAGGAAAATGCAAAACATCAAAACTGGTGTTAACAACACCCCCCCACCCTGCAAAAAAAACTTAAAACATGCGCTGTTTACAAGTGGAACTGCTTTGGGTCCAAATGATCTTGAACTTGCAGCAGTTGCAGATGATGAAGATTTTTTTTGAGATTCGTTAATTCTGATTAGCGAATCTTGAATCTTGATTGATGAACATTGAATCCAGAACTAAATATTGATTTTGTAGTTGTAATGATTTTCTGCTTTGCATTGGAATCATGATCATTGGAAGTTTTTTTGAGAATCGTTATTTCAATTTGAATATTTGTGAACTATCAATTGGCATTTAATATTTATTATTGATCAATGATGAAGTATCATTCTAACAAGTGATTAATTTTTGTATATTTCTTGCATTTCTTTGCATAACCCCCCCCAAAAAAATTAAATTAAATTTTGCACCCACTTCCTCACTCAAATTGTCAACTCAGGTTTTAAGTAGTGTCAGTGTATACTCCAAGTAGTTGGGTTTAGGTGTCACAATCTCATTGTGAAGACCCAAGAACAAATCCTCAAAAGGACATCTAAGGTGGAATTCCAAGTGGGGGCTCTTGGTCTTCCATTGTTTGGCTTATAGTAATAATTTCTAAAGGTGGCATTTAAATGTTAATGCTCATTTGGAGTTAAATATTAATATCAGTTGACTTAGATGCTTGTTTGAGATATATTTCTAAACCATCTAAAGACATTTTAAAACATAGGGTTAGTACATAGTGTTGCATCATGTGCTATATATTCTATGCTAATTGATGGCAATAAATTAATGGAATTCATTGTTAAAAGCAACCATCTTCCACACTGTCTATATAAGCAGCGCAAGCTTATTCTTATTAGTTGTTACTCATACTGACATTCCTGTCAATCCTCGTACTTAAGGTTTTCATAGCATTTACATGATAGGTTCAGCTCTTTATAGCAGCATTAAAGAAAATGTCTGCTGTTGGTTTATATTTTGTAGGCAACAATTAAGGTTTGTAATAAATTCACATATCGTACCTTGCAGGCTTCAGAATATACATTTGATGCACAATCCCCATGTTCCTTAAAATATGCTTATCATAGCACGACTTGGTTTTGATATGGATACACACAATTGCTTGTGTAAATAGATGAAAAAGAGTTAGACCGGACTTACAAAAATAAAGGATTATAATTTATATATTCTATATCAAACTCTACGTTTCTATTAGGGAGAGACTATTATGGAGCATTCTCTCTTGGCTCTATTTGTCTCTGAAAATATTCAAAGGTTTAGTAATTTTAATATAATCTTTTTCCTACCTAGCGGAAAAAGGAATATTATGTGGGTTATTTCAAGATGGCTGAATCTTCTTTTGTATTGTTGTATAGGGAATGGACATGGCACTATCAAAGCTAAATCAAGGAGACTGGGTCCATATTTTTCCAGAGGGCAGTCGTTCTCGTGATGGAGGCAAGACAGTTGGTCCTGCCAAGAGAGGGGTTGGCAGGTGCATTTGATTGTGTTCTTTTGTTTATCATGTGAATATATTGATGTCATTGAACTATCACTTGGCCTTTTCTATGCCTTCTAAGAATTATAAACCATTTATTGAGGAATTTCTCGTAGAAAACTGCAATTTTATTGTAGATTAGTATTTCAATATGGAGTCCCACATGGTTTCCGATTTCAATTCTCTGAAATGTTGGGAATTGATCACATTGTCTTATGATGAAACTGCAACTCGTAGCTCTTTTTTACTTAGATATAAGGAATTAAAAATTTATCTAATGGTTTCAAGGCATTGCACGAAAGAGGCATCGAACAAAATAGTGTACTTGAGCTCACTTCTCTTTAGATTAGACACAGACTAGAGTATTATGTGATGCACAGGCCAGGTTTAATTTTATAATGATTTTGCTGATGGATTTGTCAATAGGTTGGTGCTTGATGCTGAGAAGATGCCTTTGGTGGTTCCATTTGTTCACAGTGGCATGCAAGAGATAATGCCTATAGGAAGCCAGTTTCCACATGTGAGGAAAAAGGTACAGATTGAAAAATGAATGTTTTACACTTGACAGCTTCGTGTTTCAATATTCAGAATCTTCTATATTGTTTTTGGGTGTAGTAATTCTAGAGTTAATTATTGTTAAATTTCAACTTCTAGTCTAATCTAAGATCACTTTTTGCAGGTTACAGTACTTATAGGTGACCCAATCAGAGTTGATGACCTGTTTATGGAAAGTAGGGAACAGGGTTTATCAAAAATGGAGATCTACGATGCTATATCACAGCGTGTTGGAGAAAGGCTGCAGGAATTGAAAAATGAATTAGATAAACTGGTGTATCGAAATTCCTTGGAAAGTAGCAACCCACATCATATTCTAACAATGGATAAGGTCAATGGTGCTTTCCACTTTGACGAATGGGAAGCACATGACTTTCCCAGTTATGAAAAATTGAAAGAGAATGAAGATGTTGCGCATATGTATCCGGTTGGATCAAAATCTGAGAGCCATACTTTGTCCCATAAAATTTTGGAAACCAATAACACAGTTCACCAAGTGGATCGACTTCAAAAGATTCAGAACTTTCTTCATGAAGGTGATACACTTGCAGAAAATGTAGGGTTCCAAGGTGGAATTGTTTCTAGAGTAAAAGAATTCATGAACCCAAGTGAGTTGATGGGGTTTGCTGCTAGAGGACTGGTCGTGAATGCTAAAAGTAGGCTTGAGCAATCTCTAGCTTCTCATGATCGGAATAAATCTGTAGGAATTAATTTGGTCTAATTACATTATTTAGAGGATCAACCAGAGCTGCTTGGTTAGGAAATTTTTAAGTGGCTCTCAAATCTGAAGTTTTGACTTTGCTCATGTTCTGTGGCTAGTGAGCCTGAGTAGTGAGGTTGGTAATTGAAGTTCCTTGCTTTCGTTATTGTAGTTCCATTGTAGATCTGGTGGCAAGGATGCTCTCTTAAAGAATCAAGTCTTGTTAAGGATGGAACTACATAAGGTTTTAATATATGGATCCATTATTAACAGTTAAAAATGTATTATCAGGACTGTCCTTACGTAAAGCCAAATATGGAATAAGGCAGTTATAGGTAAGCAGGTAGAAGTTTGTGGGTGTACAAAGTGAAGATATCTGGTTGTCATTACAGAGAATATGTTTACTATGTTTATGAACAAGCTGACTAGACTTTCTGGAAATTATGGAAATATTTTTTTTTTCTTGTATGATATTCAGTGGCACCTGTAGCTGTCAGGTGTTTCTACAGAATGATTGTAAGCTATGAAGTTTCATCCTGTAAAGTGTCATTCTTCTGGTTGCTTGCTGTCCATTTATGCTTTATTTGTTAAACTATATTTCTGTTTATTTCCAAATTCTGAATTTTCCATTGGCAATTTTATTCACTTATAGGAAAGGAATCTGTGGATAAAGGTTCCCTTCAACATGGAATGCTCCGTTCCACTTCAAAAGCAAATGCCAAGTAATTGAAAGCAGTGTAAAACCCAAACTACGTGATGGGATCATGTAAGAGATGTCACAATCAAATTCAACATATCTTGCAACTGTTTGTTCTCTATGGGGTATCATTCACGATGC
The DNA here is from genome assembly GCA_028749045.1 of Cupressus sempervirens. NCBI lineage: Eukaryota > Viridiplantae > Streptophyta > Pinopsida > Cupressales > Cupressaceae > Cupressus > Cupressus sempervirens. The sequence goes on from CM053792.1 coordinate 92,141,937, forward strand.
CCTAATGTAGGTGAAAGCATGAAAATTTAGATCAATTGCCTCCATGGTGGGATGTTGGAGAAGAAAAACAAATAAATTCAACAAATCAAGCAATCATTAGAGAGGATGGGAGACCATGCTGCATACAAAGAAATGTGGCCCATATGGGTAGCATGTGAATTACTATAGGTATGATTGGCTATGAGATGACGGGATGGGCATCTGTTATTCCTAAAAGCCTGAGAAATGTTCAAATAAAGGCAACTAGTGAGCTCGAATGCTGAAACTACCCACCTTTTACTGTCCTTGCATATGCTATATTGGGAGCTTTCTCAACAGGCACAGGAGAGAAATATAAAGGAAGGTCTTAGCAGTAAGGGGAGAAGGCAGAGAATGGCGTGAGAGAGCGTTTGGAGATTTGAAAAAATGGGATGAAGAAGGGGTCAGTGGTGGTTCTGTGAGTGGGCACGTGTAGAAAACATGACCAGAGTTAGGGTACAAAGGTTGAGAAGAAATCTCTGAAGGAACCTGGTCTCTTGGGACATCAGAATGCAGAACATACACAAATGTCAAAAATTGATTTGGCGAAAAGGATTTAGAAACCTCTGGCAAGTTGCAGTTGGTAGCTAAAGTTGCATTCAAGAACCATTGCAATGTTCTCACAGTCTGTTCTAAAATGAGACCTTTAAGGCAGGCTAGGGACTGCTTTAAAATTAGCGGATGGCAGGATTTTGTCGGAAATGATTATCAAAGGGGTGTGGAAGAAAGGAGGAGAAAAGTAGGGGGCATCAACAAATCCACGTAGGGGAGAAATAAAACAAAGCTCAAGGCAAGATAAAGGAAAAGCAAGGTGGATGATTGAGGTATCTGCCTTGGGAGGGTACAGGAGAGACAGGAATCAGAGATTAAATAATAATATGGTCCTCCTCTGCTCTTCTGCTGTTTATCAATTATGGTTCATCATGGTTAGATAAGTATTTTTTATTTATGTTTTAATTTCAGTGCTGCTAACCTAAACTGTATAAATCATGGTTTGGAGGAGAAACTGAAACATGAGCTCTAACAAATTCATGTTCAATACGTTCAATTTATTATAGCCAATTACATAATAATCGGTTATTGTGTTAGCTACAACATCAATACAAATAGTTGAGATAAGGTTCTCGTGAATCCACAGAGGTCTGAGTTGCTGATTCTGCACAGGGATAAATTAATTTAGCATTTTGACATAAATCCTCAATATTGTGGCAAGTCTTTGTATTCCTTTATTTTGCATAGTCACAAATATATTAGAATAAGGCTTGTTCTGCAAAAAGATAAACTATGAATACCGAGATTGTTGTTGAGATTCTAATAGACATGATCAGGTCATTGGAACTAGCAATACTTATGATATGGGATACGTACGATATAAAACATATGTATAATGAAATTCACATTATCATTTGGAACAGTTATGGAAGGTATTCTATATTTGTGCTTCTTTAATGCTAATATGCAAATGCATGTATAAATCAAGAAGATATTCTATCATTCGAAACAACATAACTACAGAGGTCATTTTGTTAAATAGCGCCTATCTTTTACACCGAGTTTGAGAAAGGGGGCCAATATGTCAAGATGCTATTAGATTCTGCAAATGGCAAGAGCCATGATCTATCACCACCACATTCACAAGCTTCTGAGTTGAATTTATGTAGAATTACACTCAAACTATCTTAATTATGTTGAAAATGTTATTTTTTTAACGCTTACTGTAGCATAAAATTTGGAATAGGTTCAAGCTTCTTTATCAAGACTATTATAAGACCATCAATTATATGCTTAGGAAATTAAACAATGTACGATTTGTTCAAATGAGGACACGTGAAATTTAGGTGGAACACAATTTATTTTGATATTGTTCATGGGAATCATGGTAAGAGCTCTCTTGTTTGACATAGCTGCTGAAAAGTCATATTATTACATCTACTGGGATTTTTAAGATATGTTTTCTAGATTGTCAAGTTCTTTTGATATCTAATTAGCATTACTTATCTTGGTAATGTAGTTGCATGATACGAGCTTTGACATACAATCACTTAGTGATATGGGTGATGGGACTTTATTATTAAGATTAAAACTATATTGCGTTGTTATTTAACATTTTTATAAGTTAACCACTTTTGAGTAATTCACTTATGGTTTGGGAGTATAGGCTTTATATAACTACATGATAACTATAGACCTCATGATAACTATAGACCTCTCGAATATAAGACTCCTAATATATACAGTATCAAATAATAATGGCAAGTACAATAATTGTGGTTTATTGCTTAATTATATAAAAGGAAATTATGGCAAGTACAATAATTGTAGTTTATTGCTTAATTATATAAAAGGAAATTATGGTAAGTACAATAATTGTAGTTTATTGCTTAATTATATAAAAGGAAGTTATGATTTGATTCAATGAGAGAGAATTAAGAAATATATATGATCATTATTTTTTTACATCCAATGTTTTAATGTTTTTGAGTAGATTAGCAAAGTAAGGATCCCAATTTCAAGTACAAAACATCAAATTAGAACAACTTAATTTCTCATTGTCAACTTTTAAGATCATAATAAGTCGCGAGTGCAAATATTATAGACAATAAACCAAACCACTATAAGAGTATTCAATTACACCACAAGAGAGGAGATTAAAGGGTTAAAATATTATAATCCATAATATTGAATATACATATTTGTACAATGATATAAAGGATATAGTATTCCTATGTCTTGAGTATGTCTTCGACATTAATCATCTTAATTAGATTATGAAGGGATCCCAACTCTATAATGTTGTGTCTAAGTGAGCTAGTTGATTAAACCTTACATGAATTGCATTTAAGATATAACTTCTTATATGTTGGTAGTGTAATTTCTTGTATTTGGTGACTATGGAACAATGTCTTGGTCTAGTGATAGTGTAGTTTCTGTAAACAAAGGGAACTAATTGACCAACCTATGCTTTCTATCAAGGATGTAAACATATAAGAGGTTTTAGAATGTTCAAGTTGAATAATAATGGGGCGAAGGCTAGTTAGAGATCTCAACATGGATGGAACTGTCATGATACAAGACTATTAATTGGGAATTGCTATGTAGATATCATTGAGAGACATGTGAGGAGAAATGTGTTTGGAATTTTGTATAGCTGGGTGAAGGATGCCTCTCTGACCTCAAGTCCATAGTAGGAAGGTTTATGGGGGATGACTCTAGGTTTGGGATTGTTCCTAGCTTATTAACCTTCACTCTTCGATGAATTTTTAATGAGCACAAAATGGGCGTTAGATGCTTATGCAAGAGGTAACTTGGATATTTTGTATTTAACACATAATGAGTAATGAGTTAAATGGAGTAAACATTTTGACTACCGTATACACACTATATAATTTTCTATTTAGTAGAGGTCATCTTGTACTGAATCCAAGTTATTTTTTGTGCTTGCAAAATTTAATCCCAAACCTATAGGATGGTGTATAAACTTTTAAGTTAGTTAATTTTGATGTTCTTATCTTATCCACTTTAGAAATATAGTGATCTTGTTATGTATGATATCTCCAAGTGTGAACTTTTAGGGTATTTGAGTAGTGACAAGGAGCCATTGGACCATGGCAACAATTGATTCATCATATGTTGTAAGGGATTAGTTGGTTGATAAAGGGGAAGCTTACCAAAGACTATCCTAGTTATGATATTGATAACAATTAGTAGATTGTCAATGGATTGTGCTAATGACAAATGGCTAAAGCTACAATTGTCTTTTGGATTATTGTGCATTTACTTGGTTCACAAAGCTAAATGATTGTTAGAGATCATCTAAGGTTCAGTACAAGAACCTTCACATGGATACTTACCATGATATGCATGTAATGATAAACAATGATGATTTTTTTATTAGGAGGGTTCACGAGTAATCATCTATATCACCAAGATTAATCAATGCTAAGTGAAAATCATATTGTTAATAAGATAGGTGACAAATCACCTAGATCAATGGGTGATATATATCTTGAACTACTTTTTCTTGGGAGGTCCAATTTGTCGCAAGTGGCCTATAGGAAATTGAAGTCAAAACCATTCAGTTTGATTGGTTAGCACTTGTGGAAATCCATGGTGTTGAGGATGGACTTGTTTTGTAATGAATTGATATGCATTGAATCCTCTTCTCAATTGTTTTGTAATATACTCAATCCTACTGGGTTAAGGAAAAATCCCTAGTGTAATATGAGATACACTGGATCCTCTTCTCATTTTTCATTGGTGCAAAATATGAGAAAGGAATGTGACCTATGCTGCAGTGTACAATGTATGACATTCCTTTTCAATTTGGGGTGCACTCTGGACAAGTGATAATTAGCCATTGTGGATGTATAAAGTTTCTTAATGTGTATGTAATATATGTTGGAGCTAGTCATTGTGAATATACGATGTATGCTGGAGCTATACGTGTAGTGCATATGCAATGCATATTGGAAATAGTCACTTTGTATATGTGGGGTTTGCTAGATCTAGTCATCTTGTGTAATATGATGTGTGAGTCAGTCACGTTGTGTATTGCAATGCATGCTTGTGTCAATCATTATGAATTTTAGGGATAACTGAATGATATAATTGTTGTATATATATCATTACCCTTGTATATGATATACAAGGTTAATGACATAAAACCCTTGTATATGATATACATCAATACAATCTAGTAATGAAATGCTTGTTATGAAATTTGTAGCCATCTAGGAAAATTGCACATAACCTAAATAGAAAAAATCATGTGTAAAAATACTCATATAATTTAATAGACACCATAAAATCAAATATGACACAAGATATATACCCTTGAGAAATGCACAAGAGGGAAAAAAATTCAACCTCTAAAAGTATCCATTATGTATCATTCAACAACAAAATCATTATACTACATCTTTAGAGACTTGATGATTACCTTTGAAACAATAAGCTCTTGATATGGTCTCCATGTGAACATGCAACTATACATCTCACATCGTGCTTCAAACCTTCACTATTACCACCTAATGTGGAATTTCACATACACCATGTGCTAATATAGATGCAAACTCCTAGGTGTCTCATATTCAAACTACTATGCAATGCCTTATCCTAAGTAAGCTTAAGTAATATGTAATTAGGAATATTTAATTACATCAATACCTCCCCTTAAGTGCAACTTTTGAGATTGCACATAAACTCCCAAATCAAGATGGGCCATGACTATTAGGCCATTTAGGTACCCATGTACAAGATGCAAGTGCAATGCAATTTAATGCATACAATCTCTCATAAAAGAGAGAAAGGGAGAAAATTTCATGGGAAAAAAATCCCCTCCATAAAGAGAGATAGAAACAAACAAGATGCATGAACGAAGGACTCAAGATCCCCAAAGGACTACATACATGATGTACATACAATTAATTATTATGTCATATAAAGCAAATAAGGAAACATGATATCCCACCATAATGGTTAATGTCTTACAAAAATGGTAAAGTGCTTGAAGAAAAATAATATTCAAATTCTCACAAACAACATTTTTCCCTTTGGGAAGAAGATAGGAAAAATACAAATACATTAATGATTTTGATTTGTCATAGGAACTAGGAAGTAGAATCCAAATTAAGTATGATGATGATGCCATGAACCAATCCATATTCGAGTGAAAGGAGGAAGATCTCCAAATATTCATTTTTGAAGGCTAAACATGTGTCTTTTTGAACATTGAATAGGTATTCCAAGCTTAAGGGATTCATTACATCATGAAGATGAACCATGAAATGTTACAAACCATGTTGACGAGAAGAATCAAGAATGCCAATCTCCAAAAAAGGTGAAGAAGTATCTCCAACTCCAACAATGATGAAACTTTCATCAAAGAGAAGAGAAACCCCCTCAAGTATGTCTCCTAGTTATGAAATGTGAGACTCTACCAACAATGAACCAATGTTTGACAAGAAGGAATCTCAGTTAGGAAGACAAATATGTATCTCTTGCAATGAATCACAAGAATCACCAACAAGAGATGAATGTTTGATCTCTACTGAAGAATCATAAACCTTTGAATCATCTGCAATCTCCTCCAAAGGATTAGAACCATGGATTGTCCACTTTGAAGAGTGAAGAGGTAAATTAGAAACAAGACCATCAAGAGATGGTTAAGAGTCATGATCTTCATATACCTCATGAATGTACTCCTAAAGAGCACAAAGATCCTCAAAGTAGGAAATTGACTCACAAAAGTTATCAACATGCTCAAATATGGTATCAATAATTGTAGCATGGAACATTCTTTGAATAACACAATCTCCATCGCAAGGAAATTTATTATACAAATAAGACAATAGTGTATAAGAATTTTCAAATGATAATACTTACTGAGATAAGTGCGAATGAGATTACTCCATTGCTTATATTTTCTTTTCTCCAAAGTGATATAAAAGTCCATGATTCCATCAAGAAGATATTACAATTGAAATCACTAACGGTTACACCCCACAATTAGGCTATAATAGACTTAGATCAAGATGCAAAAGACGAAACTATGATCTATGCATTCTAATTTCAAAATTAAGAACTTCTAGAAATAAAATTTCTGATTATAGTCATGATAATATGATAGCACCAATATAAAATATAGAGAAAATTATACAATTTCAAAAAGATTGCACCAAAAAAGGAGTCTTTATGAGCCCAAACATGGTCTAGGAAGTTGCAAACAATGAGATTTTTTATTTTAAAAAAGTTCATGAACATAGATTAGAAACCACTTGCACCACTATGTAGAGCATAAAATTATACCCTAAGAAAAAAAATATTCAAAAAAGTGTCTAAATAATTGAGATATTGGTATTTGAAGATTGCCTCTAAAATTATTTATTTTGAATTGCCACTGCCATACCTCCAAAATTAAAATGGCTCTAGATTTGACCTCTAATGCATTTGATTTGGATTAAATAAAAATTTGATTTATGGATTTTTGGACCTCCCTAATGTGATGCCAACCTTTGATTTACACTAACAAGCTCCAAAATAGAACAAAAATATACAAATTTCTAAGTTTTCTCCATGTAGTTTGTGTAATGGTGATGCCCAAATAACCTTATTCTACACACAATTTTATCAAGCCAAAATTTCCTTTTTTGAAAGGGAGTTTTCACACCTTGAATGCTTTGATACCATGTTGGAATTTTAGGTGATTGTACAACACCCCAAAGATCAAATGAAAAACCAAGATAACTGCCACACGAGAATGACTAGACAATTGCACTAAGATGCAACAATGATATTATTTATAATTAACATAATAGCCCTACTTATATAGGCAAGACAATAAGAGACAATGATAAGGACTAGATGAGTTATCACCCACATAAGGTGGAATGACATCTATAACTAAGGGTGGGCCATCCTCCATTATGTAATGAAGTATGTACATGTGGAGGAGGATAATGAGATATGCACACTAAAGGTGGATCTCACACATAAAGTGGAATGCGATAACAACTATTATCACTTCAAAAGAAATTTCTACTATACCATGTGCTAGTATAGTTGTAGACTCCTAGGCATCTCATATTCAAACTACTATGCAATGCATTATCCTAAATAAGCTTAAGTAAAGTGTAATTAGAAATAAATTATCACAACAACATAGAAATCATAGTATCTATTACATAGAAGCATCAATCCTACTACAAATGATATCAGTAAAAAATACTAAATTTAATGGTAATAAAAATGCATCATCAAGATTTGCAAGAAATAATCACCATAGCTAAAATAAAATCCAAAAATGCTAACAAATACAACTATACATACCTTAATGCCAATGTATACATATTATATAGGGAAAACCTTACACCATCAATATGTAGAACCCATAATATGTAATCATTGACTTTGTTATCAAACTTGTCAATGGTGAAAATGTTAGAGAAAAAGGTTATTTCATTTCATTAATTAAATTACCTTTTCTCCCTTCTTAAGATTTCTCTTTATGCACTTTTTGCATTCTCTATTTAATAATTAATTAGTAATTATTAAATAGCTTTTACCTTTTAGGTTACCCTTTGTAACTTTTTAGGTTACCCTTTTGGGTTTCAATCTCCTTTTATAAGGATTGATCTTTTGTAATTATCTTTTATCCAAGAATACAATTTGCATGTTTTTAGAGCAAACCCTTGCCTCCTCTTGTCTTTTTCTTCTATGGGATAGGTTTTCTACATGTAGGCATTTGAGGGCTTCATAGATTTGATTTGCATATTTGCTCAAATCCTTCATTATATCAGAGCCAGATCTGCTGTAGCTTGTTTAGTATTTGGAGAAAAAGGAGAACAAGAGTTTGATAGATTAGATCTGGGTTTTCTTGGGTATTTCTTGAGAAAATAGCGGGGTCACTGATTTTCAAAGCAACTTGAGGCCAAACAGACCTCACAAATAGATTCAAAAGGCGTCAAAACCCCTATTTCCATATAAAGTTCATCCATTTTGGACAACCTTGATCTGGGAGGCAATTTTTTTTGCCGAGCAAGGCCATACAACCTCTGCACGCACTCTGAGGCATGTTTTTAAAAATGAAAATCACAAATTTTTATTAAAAAATCAACTAACCGCAGTGGTCATTGCTAGCGGTCACTGCTAGTTGCTCCGCTAGCGGCTTCGCCGCAACGGCTCTGGCCCACCACCTCGCCTCTACCGCTTTGAGCAGCATTTTAAAAAAAAGTTTTCTTTTAATTTTTTTTAAAATAATTTTTTTGATGCATTTCCAAGGCCCTTATTAGTTTTTTCGCAATATCTCGAGCATACGAATGTCTTTTTTTATTCAAAAGAAGTGCTAGAAAGATGGTTCCAAGATGGAGATAATGGTATAGGATTTTTCTGATTTTGATGCATTTTGGTTTCCTGCTTGGGTAGTCAAATTTGGGTGTTCAGTTTTTCACTCCAGAGGGCATATCTTGAGCATCTCATCTTCATTTTTTGAAAATGTTATATTTTTAGAAAGCTGGTTCAATTCTCTTTCCAAAAATGCTAGTTTGTCTTCTAGATTCTACTCCAAGATCTTTCTATTATGATTTTTTCATTATTGCACTATGGTGGATATCTTGGGTGTTTAAGGTCCGGGGCTCATTTTTGTGACATGGGATCTCTTCTTTTGGGCTTTAATATATGTTGTAACAACTCTTTTCCCTTTCTAATCATTTTTGATATCATTTGTAAGCATGTTTATGTAAATGCACTAAGACAAAGTGCCACTCTTTGCATTTTCAAGATCTTTTTCATCATTGTGACTTATTGTACTCACTCTACATTATAAAGTGCCATGGGTGGGTAGTTGTTTGTCTTTTAGTGCCCTCTTCCTTTTTCAAGTGAGTGTCCTTTCCATGACATTATCCCCATGATTTGTCAATGACACACACCTTTATAGGTGTATATACCTCTTCTTCATTGTCGATGTTCTTGGTTCTTTTTGTTTTGCAGGAAATATTGGCCCTCTTTCTCAATTTCCTATCACCTCACCCTTGTTTGCATTAGGGGGGATTCTTCTATTGTTTCTCATGCTTCCTCAGTTCAATTGATCAACTCTTCAAGCTTTGGTGTTTCATTCCATCTATATCTTCGAGTTTAGTTGTTTACCTTTGTTTGCCTCCTGATTTGATGTAGATTATAGTCTTCTCTACTTGGTTAGGTTCTATTTTAAAGGAGGTTCTATAAATCAGAAATTTCTTTTTGATAGAGTTTGCGACTTCTTCATGCTTCATTGATGTTTCTTCATGATTGCACTTTGTTCCTATTTTCTGGAACACTCCTCTAGTTGGAGGCTTCTATAGTCCTTCACTAGGTTTTCAGCTATCTATTTTTGGAGTAGAGTTTTTCCCACTTTGTTTTCTCTATTTCTCCGTTTCATAGAGATTTGGTTGTGACTGGGTACCTCAGTAGGCCTTGTTGCCAGAACCCAAGTTTACTTTCAACATTGCATTGTAGTTTCCTTCCTCTTTCTGCATTGTTGCTCATCTTAAGGTGGGGTGTTAGCGAAAAAGGTAATTTAATTTCATTAATTAAATTACCTTTTCTCCCTTAAGATTTTTCTTTATGTGCTTTTTGCATTCACTATTTAATAATTAATTAGTAATTATTAAATAGCTTTTACCTTTTAGATTACCCTTTGTAACTTTTTAGGTTACCCTTTCGAGTTTTGATCTCCTTTTATAAGGATTGATCTTTTGTAATTAACTTATATTTTCTTTATTTGAGAATACAATTTGCATGTTTTTAGAGCAAACCCTTGCCTCCTCTTGTCTTTTTCTTCTTTGTGATAGGTTTTCTAAATGCAGGTATTTGAGAGCTTCGTGGATTTGATTTGTGTATTTGCTCAAATCCTTTAGAAAATATGTTTAAGAACTACTATTACATATGTCAAATCTAAAAAATTATCAAGACTTCCAAAGTCCAATAGCATCACATAGAATGTGTAATGAATACCATGTAGTACCAAGGAACATCCACAAAGATATGAATAACCTAAAAAAATCTATTGTAATATATTCTCACAAGTCTCCATAGATATATTAACTTCAACACACTTATAGGAAAAGAGAGATAAATGAGCCTCCATGTCATCACCAAAGAACAATGAACAAAACATGATCACAAAAACTACACAAATTTGTCTTCTACAACTCCCCATGGATCCTTCTCCTCTTTTTCTACCACGCCCCCTTTAGCTGTGTCGACCATTCTCCATTTATTCCTCCTTTGCTCCAATATTTAGTGAGCTATGTGCAACCTTCTCAACACTCAACATGTGTTGACACATTTTTAATAGGGTTTCACCAGTTGATCCTCTCTTTAGTAGGGATCATAGTGATAATTATATGTAGATAGTTGTCCTACAACACAGGGAAATTTTTTCTTCACTATCTCATTCTCCTCCTCATGCTACTGATAAGTTGTGTACATACCCTTGAGGTTGGCTACTAACTATTTTGTAAGTGTTTCATTAATGGCCTATCCTTGTATTCACCAAGACCTCACTAATAGTTTATTGTTGATCTTTATTGACACCTAAAAGATGTGGTTGTGTAAGGGATACCACCATTCTTTTGGTTCCATTTTATATTAGAGCCAACTATACACAAATTGAAGCTCCAATATCATGAATACAAACATCAAAAGAAAAAAAATAAGAACAAAAATAAAAACTATAAATAAAAACTTGTAGAATGTCGCACACAAATATTTTAATGTTATAAATGTGATAAGTATGATTTCATCCATAAAACCCAAAAGAGAATAACATTATCCACATCTAACCATAACCAAGATGTATGAATCTCAGTCAATAATAGATCAACCAAAATAATCCATTCCTAAAGCAAGGAAACACACCTAATCTCATCTCTTGAAATCCTCATTAATTAATGACATCATAAATGAACTCATATGTATAAGGAAATAAATATGCCATACACTCCTCAAATGAAACCTTCATAAATGAACAAAATATATCAAGATCTAGATACATGAAAAATCATAGAAAAGAATAATTCATGTGAAAAAATCTTGAAAAAATCTCCCAAAACCAACCATCATTAATCAAGCTTCATTCCCATGAGAAAACAAAAGCATTAAAAAAGATGGACCTAAAAACAAGTTTGCAATACATGTTTAAAATGATTTATTGTTGAGCAGAGAAAGAGTGGAAATGATAATGTTTCTTTGAGATTTCATATGAAACCTTCACCTAAAATTTATAACAAGTTATCATTACTTTGAAAGAACAACTAGTTTTTTGGTCAAAGTTTTAGTGGATTAAGTGCAACCATAAGTAGGTTGTAGATTGTTATATTATATGTGGATTCCAACTCAAAGCTCAACTTCAATTGCCCAAAATAGAATAAGATGTTTGAAAAGAACTATTCTAGGTTATTGTTGAGTTGTCATTTTGCATGATGCTAAATGACAGGAATCCTTTCAAACACCTCTCTTGAAAAGCTAATCGAGGATCAACTCCAAGGCTCCAAGTGGTGTTGCAACCTACTAAAATCAGCTCAATTGAAGATAAATATGCATGTTCACGAGGAGACCTTTGCTGGTTCGAACCAATTTCGAATAATCTATTTGATTTGTTGCTATTTGAAATGTAACCACAAAAGAGATATATTTTTGTATTTCCTATTTCATGAGTAATATAATTTATCAATGCAACTATAAGAATTTCTATTTTAACCAAGTGTTAGGAAAGAAAATAACAAGAGAGGGTAATAAGATATAAAAGAAAATAACTTGAAAGGAAAATTCCTAATAGACATAAACCATGACAACCACACGTCTACATATTAAATCATTAGAATGATCGAGTAGGAAACTAATGAAAATAGGAGCAACACTTTCTAAATTCCACTGATGCAATCATTGATAGAGACTTAATATAAACTGAAAGATGTTTCATGTTTCATCATATTGCAAGACCACAAAAATGCGCTCATGTGAGACAAGACACTATGCAGGAATAATAGATGGTCCTTTCTCCAATTCATTACGTTAGCGAAATTCATTAGCACGAGGCAAATACCAAAACTAAAAAGTGACACAATCAGTAAAATAAAATAAAACCATTGGCTCCATTATTATTAATGAACATGCATTCACAAAAATAACACACTCCAACAAGAATAACTACACTTAGAATGAGAGCACCAATAACATATATTATTGCATCAAAATAATGACCTATAGTACATATTACTTCCATGTATTTATTAGAAATCATCTCCTCCCTTTGTGTTAGGAGTGAAAGTTCTTAAAAGGAAAACTTATGCTAAAAACTAATAAAACAAATCTAATTATATACAAACTAATTCTCTAAATGGTGTTAAGTAGGTCTCTACCTTTTTTATATCAATTAATGGGCATATGAGCCGTTACATGACACAAATGAATAAAAGAATGAGAATATAAGAAGAAGGAAACTGTAAGATGATCTGGGAGTCTTTGAAAGCTCTTAAAAAAAGAAGCTCAACCTTCTCTCAGCATTTATGGGAGTTGAATTACTATCAAAATGCATTTTTGGTGCATGCAATGCTATAAAATAGTAACTGATAGCTAACTATTGGCACACCATTGCTTCTTTGAAAACATCAACACACCTTTGTGAAAAGCGTATCTGCGCACCTTCGTGACCAGTTCCAAAAAAATTTAAAATTCTTCAAGGTGTCCAAACTGAATTTCCAGCATTTGGCTTTTCTTCCCCTTTACACCAAAATAATGTCTGAATGTTTATTTTAAAACTTCTTTATTATCTCTGCCACTTGAGTAGCTTCTAGAAAATCTAGAGCCTCATACTTATTCTTCACTACTTGTCAGTAATTACATATGCAATGTAAGGAAGGAGAATCCCCAAAGGAGATGTCCTAGCCCGCAGCTATATAACCACACAGCGAAAACACAATAGCAAGAAACAACGATGCAAGATTTGATACTAACTTACAATAATTTATTCATAAATATAATCGATTACATGCAATATGCTTGGCTGTAAGGCCTTCTAGGTTAGGGCCAAATATAAATAGAAAATTACAAAATTAGTTCTATAAGATCCAACATGATCCAAATTACTACCAATCTTAGCTAGTCTAGATACACAACTGGATAAGAACATCAAGAAGAATCCACAATTGTACCCGTAGGTCCATCAAGAAATCCTCTAGTTCCTAAGCTATAGCTCTAGCTCTTCAAAATTTCATCTATCCTTCCTTCCATCCCAACTCAATAATGACTAAACACTCCCCAAGACCCCTACTTATACCAATATAAGCCACAAGTCAGCCTAGAACACAAATTAAATACAAATACATAAATTAAATGCCACAAGTGGGCCTACAACAACAATTAAATGTCCATAAATCGATATCTGAGTAAAATCACAATATCTCCTAGCTCCAATTGAATTAGAACTCATGCTTAAAATTATAGGTAGAAATCTAGGTCCTCTATAACCCCTTAAATAAAAAAAGGCTAATTACCCAAGGAAAAGTGCGCATATCCTAAAAGTCACCCATAGAAAATTGTCGCTCAAAACTACCAAAAATTGATACTTCAAGAGAATTTGCATATCTCGCAACCTATAATGAATTAGGACTTGTGAGCTTAAATAGAGATAGTAATCTAGGCCTTGTTCAATCCTTGAAGTAAACAACCTCTCATTCATTAACAATAATTAGTTATACACTCTGCAATAGGAACCCATAAACCATAAAAAACATAGTTCCAATAGCAAGGTTCAAATAGTTCAAACTTCAACTCAATCCATCCAATCTCTATGAGATCATGAGGAAAGGATCCCCAATGTGTCTAAAAAAACATACCTATTCATGAAAACATAACTCCACCAAAATTCAAGTTTGATGCTCCTCAACACTTACTCAAAATCCCTTCAAACATGTAGGATTGTAGGAAAGCCTAGGATGTTCCTATGTTAGATACCCCAGGTTTGAAAAGATGTTCTAGTAACTAGAAGAACATCTTTTGGGATTCAACACATAAATCTCAAATTGGTTCTTCACATACATGTCCTCCAAGTCTTCAACTTGCACACTCTTTCTCTTGTTCTTCTTCTTCTTCTTTACATCCACCATAGGTGTTCCACAAGTCTACTTTCCATGTTGGTCTTCAACCTTCTTAGAATCTGCCAACTCAACTTGGCTGCCAATACTTAGGTTCCTCCTATTGAGCTCTTCATTCTGCAAAGGAATCAGGAAAAAATTCCTACCACCTTTCTCAACAGTAAATACATTCCTAACACAATCATGCACAACCGTACAATCATACTGCCAAGGTCTGCCAAGTAACACATGACAACTATTCATATCCACAATATCACACAACACTTGATCCTTATATTTCCCAATTTCGAAATCAACAAGACATTGCTCCCTCGCTTCCAAAGCATGCTCACCTTGCAACTAGCCAATCCTATAAGGATAAGGATGTCTCACTCTCTTCAAACCAGGTTTTTGAACCATTTCTTTAGCAACAAGGTTATCAGTACTACCACCATCCACAATCACTTTACATACCTTGCCACCAGACTTACAACAAATCCTGAACAAATTAGTTCTCTAACAAGAATCCAATGTCCTCTCACCAACTAGTACTCACCGAGCCAATAAACTCTTTCCTTGCTTAGGCTGACTGCCCTAGACTTCGACCTCATTCACAACACTAGTTGTCCTATCAATTGGGCATTCAAAAGATTTATGCCCTTCTTGACTACACTTGAAACAACCTCTAAACCTACCTCCACCTGTCCTCCTTTTCTGATTAGTAGGTTTTGGTTCACCTTCTTCTTTTTGTTTAGCTTATGCTAAACTATCCTACTTCTCCTTCCCTCAAGAACTACCTTGATTCTTCCTCTTTAGCTTCTCTTTTTCTCTCAAAGCATCCTCAATTGAAGAAATATTTAGCATACCAATCTCATCCTGAATATTGAATCTCAAACCATAAATATATCGAGCGACCTTCTCTTTTGACATTTCTCTATGCCCAAACCAAATAGTCAACTTGTAGAACTCCTTTGTATAATCTTTCACAGTCATAATCTCCTATTTTAGGTTCTACAACCTTTTAAACAACTCAAGTTCATAATCAATAGGAATGAACTTAGCCTTCAATTTAGTCACGATCAATTTCCATCTAGTGATCTTCATTTCACTTTCCTCTTCTCTATCTCTTTGGAGTTCCTTCCACCAAAGAGTAGCATGTTTGATGTAGGAGCATCTTGGGCTGATGTGTTATCCTACTCATTTGTTTGCATTTTGCCAATTGTTGCCAAGTTTCAGACATTGCCGAGTTGCAACAATTGTTGAGCACTAGTAATTTTGCAGTTTAAGTTGAGTTCAGGTTATCCCACATCATGTTAACACTTGGGTTCACATGTTATCCCATCTTTTCAATGTGTGCTGAGTTCCATACTGTGTGTGCTGAGCTTCTCTTCATGTGTTGAGTTACCTAGTGTATATTGAGTGACTGTTCATGTGTCGAGTTATCCTATTTATGCTCAATATTAGCATTTTGGATGTGATTTCTGCATTTTTTGTGTGAACCAACTTGCAAGATTTATTTTATTTGTGACATTTATGTTAAGATCTTATCGTAGGATTTTTCCAGACCATTATTGGGTCAGCCTTGCTACTTTGTAATGTTCTAGAATAATCTATAAGCCATTTTGGCAATTATAAATAAAGCATTTAGGCTTAGAGTTAGGCAGTTTGGGGGGAGAGTTTGGTAGATCGATTTGGAATGCTACCCTTTATCTCTAAAATATTTCTGTTGAAATGCTACCCTTTATCTCTATAGGGTTTGGAATGCTACCCTTTATCTCTAAAATATTTCTCTTGAAATTTTGCAAATACTTAACAACTGAGTATTCAATTATGGTTTGATCATTTTCAACATACTTGATGTAATATTTCTCAATTTGATCCAATTTTCCTTCATTCTTAACCCTTGCAATGATCTTTTTCAAATCCAGTTTCCATTTATTTTTTTTTCTCTTCAATGTTAGTTTGTGTGATTTTTGATGTTTTTTCTTCTTCTTCCTCCTTTTCATATTTTAACTTAAAAATTTCCTACCTTTATCTATCTTCTTCTATTCTATGACCTTAGCTTTCTTGGGTCTTGGGCCTTATGCCTTTGCCTTCTTCCTTGTAGCTCTCGTAGGTCCCTATTTAGCTAGTTTTTCTAACTTAGCAGTAGGAGGGGTCCTTGCAGATCTCCTTGTAACCTTGTGAGGTTGAGGAGTAACCTCAACTTTTATTGCCAAAATATTAGGTATGTCTACCACCTCTACACTCTTTGTAATGTTGTCCTTGATTGGTTTTATGCTTGTGCTTCCCAATTGAACCTTTATTGAAACTTTGCTTACCTTCTTCATCACTTCCCATTATTCTTTGATAATGCCCTCCTTTTTTCCAATATTTTCCACAAATTTCTCTACCTTCATTTTTCCAGATCATTTGTATAATTATTCCCTTGTCTAAATTTATCGTTATAAGTCCCCCATATTTATGCTTCCTTATCTCTAGGTGAGACCAACATAACCTCAGCATGTTTTTCAAGAAATTCTTGGCTAACCTCATAACCAAGAAGGGTGAATAAATATCTCTCTAGGATCAATAACCTCCATGCATGCCAAATTAGTTTCAACCATAAAGCAATTTATATCTGTATACTTCTCCACAACTAACCTAGGTATTATTTGCATATATTTCATCTCTATTTGAAATCCCTTGAACAAACCAAATAGATCACAAATAATGTCACCTTTGTATTACATGTGGTAGTGCTTGGTTACCAAAGCATTTTTTGGTACATAATTAGTCCAAGTAGGTGGGTGCATGTTTCTTTTCTTCATTACAAACACAAACATTTTAGTTTAATCCAATGGCTTTGCTCAATCATTTATTGCTTAATTGTTTAATGTTTAATGCTGATCATATGAGCCCTGTAATATCTAATGACATCAAATTTTAGGGCCGCCAACTGGCATCCCCACATTCCATATGAGATCATTTGAACATAGGGAGATCTCTAGAAAATAAATGATTTTAGAGATAACTAAAATAAATGTGAGTACTTCAAACTTATCATAAGAAGGAAATCACTAGTTATTTTCTTTTTTATGTTATGGATGATTTCAACTTTCAACTTCACCAAAAGACCAAGGATCCGTTGAAACATTTCACTATTTTGAACGCAATTGTAGTCAGTATATTCTAGGTTTAAATGTGTCAGATTATAGCAATAAGATTTTTGTAGATACACTACTAGATATTTTTTGTGTAGACATTTTCTATTCAATAGTTTGATTTTGTTGATAAGTTATCCTTCTCTAATTTATTTGGGCAAAATTATGTGTTTTTCATTCAATTTGCATTTGCATTGTAGGTATATTAGAATTATAGGGCACATTCTAAATATCTAATCTACTATTCTGTAGACTTCAAACCCCTATATTTTATAGTTGTACTCCCCTAAACTTTTGAAGCACATTGTATTCTATCTCAAGACTTCAATATTTCTACATCTTCAAGAAATAGTGAAGTCCAATTGTAAGAATTTGGCTTAGGCCAGAATTCACCCAAGAACAAAAGAACTCAACAATAGCACACAGTAGACCAAAATAGGCAGAGTATGATCAGAATGATGATATTCATTCAATAATTGGATACAACCAACATATTCTGAGTATACTAGGAGCGCCTTAGGAGAGCTTCTAGAATGCCTAGAAGTTAGCACCATGACATGTCATACAACCGGGCACATGTCCACCAGATATGGATTATCCTCCATTAAGCACGGGAATAAGTGCGATGATGTGAGGATAAGACTACAATGGTGTAGCACGGAAATCAGTGGAGTAGACAACATGTGCTAAATGAGGAGTGCGAAAAACTGTGTTGTCACCATGACAACTAAGTAAATGATGCATACTCCTGTGTTGTAGACACCATGTGCCTAATTAGAGTTGCGTAACTCAATGAGAGTTCACAAACTCCTAAGTGTCTCACCTAAAATAATAATAAAATAATGCAAAATAATTAAATAATGCATTAACCTAAGTAAAACTTTAGTAAGTGTAATAAGTAAATACTTATTTACACCAACACCAATCTTGAAAATAAAACTTCAATTGAAGTCCAAAATATAAAGGTAATGCCAAATTTGGCTATACAACTAGTTATTAGAATCATTATTATTTAGCATAGATTTCAGATCTAGATATTTGGATTCTAGCGTGTCTCTGTGTATTAGGTAATATTAGTGGCAGAGGAATCATATCAAATCAATTGCTTAGTAATTAACATACATCTTTACATGGAAGTCGAGAAGGATTTATGGTTAGGTCAAACAAATTTTAGTAAGCTGAATTTCATCCATTATATAGATTCCTTATCAAATATTTGGAAATCACAGAGCACATCTTCTTGAAATGGCATTTGATAAATCCAAACAAAAAATTCCCTTTAGAATATATGCTCTCTATTTTATTTTGAGATGAGGAATGTTGATCATTGCCTTAAAAAGAGGAGCCTGACTATGAATAATTTTACATACCAACAACTTATTTTCTCTGGGGCTCCTTTTATCTCTATGGTAAGTTTACACCTTTGATCCCTGCTTCACTAGATTGAAATTGCAAGCAACACATTCTAGGGTCACTGTATGGAAGCTAATATAATGCAATAAACTCAATTTCCAAGACTACTAGCCATTAATGTGGGAGCCTAATTTCTCCTCGCTTCTAAGATTAGAATAACAAAAAATTTAGTATTGAGAACAACACTTTACATGTTATAGATTCTTTTTTATCCATTGATACTTGTAACTAGTCTCCTTAGGGGAAGTGGTTGTATACACATCATTTAAAACATATAAACCATTGGTATGATAACCATCTGTAATTAGTTTCTATTTAAAAGCTATTTAGTTTTAATAAACTAGGGCAATACATTAGCAATGAGTAAGAGTTTTGATAGTTATCTTCATTTTACACCATAGGTTTAGTGTTGAAGCATGTAGTAATTCACAGTTTTTATACTATTTTAATTTTTTTAAACTGCTATTAATAGAAGTAAAATCGAGTTGTTTATTCATAAATATGTATTCTACAACTCTTTAAAATAGTTTATTTTTATTTAGAGGGTTCCCAAGCTACTATGAAATCTCATATTTGTAAGCTACAATAAAGATTTATTTGTCATTTTGTAGAACCAAAGTATACTTTGTCATTCTGCAATAAAGATTTATTTGTCAATATTTTTTGAGGTATTTGTCAATAACAACCAATTGGTTAACTCAATATCATTCTTGAGTTGAAAGCCACCTTCATAGTATAAACAATAATTTGGATGCATGTTTACCTTTTTCCTCTCTTATAGATCATGAATAATTTGGGTTTTTACTCTTTTTTCTTCCTTGGATGGGAATTTATTCTTTTTTTTTTTGCCACAAATAGTGAAGAGGATGAGTATTTTACTCTTTTTTCTTCCTTGCAAATAATGACTATGAATACTAGTTTACTCAACTTTGGAAACCTCTCTGAAACAAAACTGCAGGAAGATAGATCAGGAGCAAAGCCTGATTTGGTTGATAAGCATTGAACAAGGATTTTGGAGTATGGGACTATGAAATATTGCTTGCTTAAAGGTGTGGTTTTAGAACTCGTGGTTTGAAATGTGTTTCTTTGGATTCCCTTAAAATGTCTAATAATTTATCATTATAGAAATGCAAATCTCAAACAAAGAGTTCCAAAGTACTTGAATTATTTTCTCCTATTAGGGATCTTGATACTTGAGGTTTGAGGTCACTAACATGAGCTTACCCTTAAAGGATTGCATGTTTAGTAAAACTTTGATGAGGATTCCTAGCTCAAACCTTGAAATACCAAGAACCTTGAACTTAAATTTTTTAAAGTTTTCCTTTTTCCCATGTTGAAAGTTGGTTGCTGCAGGGGACTTTAGGACATCTCTGAGATAGCACAGGGATGTTGGGGATGGGCTTGCATCCCCTTGGTATTTCCCAATGAGGAGGATTCCCAAGAGAAATCCCCCAGGGGCAAGAAGGAGGATGTCCTGTCCTTATCCCTAGAACATCCCCTTTCACTAGACACAGTATAAAACATTGGAAGGATCAACCTTAAGAAAAATTTCAAAATAGTTCATGGGATACTCAAAGAAAAGTGTATCAGAAGATTCCTAACAATATGGCAACAACACAAAGTGGTTAAAGATTGCTTTCAATATTCAGGTCCAATCTGCCTCTGCACCAATGATTTAGATTAAATCATTCTACAACTTTGCACCAAAGTCTAGACAACTTGCCTACAGTTATGAGTATATGAATACACATATCTCCATTGCTCTGGTCAAGAATTAGTGTCTTGATTCAGCTACCATATTGAATGTGGCAGAATTATGAACATGATAGTCAACCAATAAGAACTATTAACCAGGGGCTATTAGAAAAGGTCGAAATTAAAACACTCTAACTATTGCCTCAATACATAATTAGGAATCACTAATGAATGATACCAAACATCTTCCATGAAGTTTCAATAAAGCTACATCATACTTATCACCTAGCTGATTTGATAGTATTGTGTGTTAAATAGTTCAACAGTGTTTCAAACTTCCTATTTGTACATGCAGCTAGAAGCATGACAATCTTACATCTCCAGAGGATATATAAATAATAGTCTCAACTGATGAAAATATTAACAAGACACTAAACAATATATAAATGTACCAAATTCCTTCTTTTGAATTGTCCATCAAGATAAGCTTCCAAATTATGATACTCTTGTTATCCAACATACACATTTTTCTTAGAATCAGAACAAATACTGTTACAAAAGTCCTGGAACTTGGGTCTAAAAAGACAAAAAATTAACTTAATTAGAGGATATAGAAACTTACTGACTGTAAATAGCAGGTATGTTTTGGACAACTTGGCTTTTCAATTGGGGACCTAGGTCCCTACCTAAACAACTAGTATGATCAGGTTCCCATATAAATAACTAGTGTATTGATCACAAGATACTGGCTGTATCGAATGGGCCACAGATTCTTGTTTAGTAGCAATATTGACCAAGTTACTTTGCAAGAACTCTACCATTGTATAGGTTTTTGGAGTTCAAATTCCATTCTTCTATTATCTTGGCTTTGTTTATGTATGTTTTACAATTGTAGTCACACCATAGATGCACACAAATATCACAAACATGGTTGTTACCACAAAGATAAACACTCATGTTGATGACAATATGTCATGGGGATCACTTGGATTCATACTACATGACACATTTAGGCATAACACCATCATCGATGAACCACATTCATGGGTTCCTTTAGAGGGGTATTGTCCATGGGGGCTAACTTGTAGGCTCCATACCTATAAGCAAAAGGTGAAAACATATGGCCCTAGCTAGTTGGGCTGAATTTCCTTCTTTGACTAGGTGACACATTTACATTCATTTGGATTTGGAAAGAATGAGATTACCTACCTTAAAGTTATGAGAAAGAAAATTTTGATTATATTGGGTAGAGAGTGCTTTCTAATAAGCTCAAAGGCATAGCGTATGTTCATCCAACATTTTTAACTCATGCAAATGATTCATACTATAAGTGTCATCACCGATCACTCCTTTAAGGGAGACACATAATGATGGTATCTCTAGTATAGGGGCATGATAGCATTGGCTCTATATACTAGGCTATAAGGAGTAGATCATGTATCTATAGAGACACTAGTGCAATAAGCCCAAAAAGCATACATTAATTGGGTAATGCCAATCTCTCCCATTCTTAGTTACAAATGTTTGCAATATTTTCTCAGTGGTCTTGTGAGAGGCTTCTGCCTAACTGTTGGATTGAAAATAATAAGGTATAGAGAAGTGATCTAGGACACAAAATATTTTTGTAACTATTTTACCTCATTTTAAAAATATGTCCCATTATTTGAGACAATAGTGGAAGATAAACCAAAATGAAATTAGATATTGTCTAGTAGGAATTGATAGATAATTTCAGTGATGGTAGACCTTAATGGCCCCCCTTCCACTCACTTAGTAAAATACTATGAGGTCGTGATAATAAAAATATGGCCTTTAAATAGTGGCAGAGATATTTTTCCAATTATATCTAAACCCCATGTCTAGAAGGGCCATGGAGAGTTTTGAGCTTAGTGAGCTTTTCCAAGAGCTTAAATCAAATTTCTATGTTGTTGGCATTGTGAGTACTCTTGATAAATGAAAAGGAGTCTTTCTCCATCATTTTCCAATAGTATTGTACATGAATTACCTTTTGAACTATGGCCTTACCACCTATATATCCTTTACTGCCTAAATGAGCCTCTCAAAAAATGAGTGGTATCTCACCCTTGGTTAAGTATCATTGGAGGAGACCATTATAGGATCTCTGATAAAAGACAATTGACAAGACAAGATAGCAACCAAAGATTTTTCTTATCCTAATATAAGCATTTTCATCAATTCTGTTAGGGAATTTTTTTCTCTTTAGATACCCATAGATGCCAAAAAACCATTCTTCTGAGTCTACATGTACACAAATGGGATCACCAAGGCTTGGAAATTATGATACTACATGAGATCTCAACACTTGTAGCACAAATTGATATGCATTGGTGGTGATTTTGGGTCAGACCAAAGAGGCTACACTAGCCTTTGCATTCACACACCAATTTTCTCTCTTTGAAATACTATCTATGGTGTAGTAATAGAATTGATTAAGATCAATGCTAATTCTATATACTGAGACAACTTAGATTGGTTCCCCTTAAGTTTTTATTGGATTCACTATCAACAAAAATCTTCTATGTATATGAAGGCTTCTAATCTCTATAAAAATCATGACATGTACCCACATGATTAGGGCTTTGTACTCAATGATATAATTTGTCTAGTGGAATTCTAGGTAAAATGAACGAGAAATTAATTTTCCTTCAAGGGATATCAAAATCTCAAAATAACTAGAACTTGCACCCCTTTGACACTTATATATGTCATGTACTTTCATCCCAAAGATATCATTGTAATGATGGCATTGTTGTAATTGCTATCCTGCATTTTGGTGTCATATGTTTTAAACACTTGATGGAATTAGTAAAGAAGCATTTGTGAGTTCTCTGACATTACTGTCTATTACATTTCTTGTATATTCTTGTATACATTAAACTACACCCTATGGAGCAAACATGGGTTGTCCAAAAACCTAATTCCATCTTGGGATGGATTGAATTCAAGATTCACGATGTGCTTCATTCCTCAGTTTATGGAATTTTCAAACATGTGAGGTCTCAATCTGAAACAAATTTGTAGAGAGGTCTTGGTAATATTTTGGCATTCTATGTGTAATATATTAATTGTTAAAACAACCCAATAAGGGTCAAAGGAGAAGCCAAAATTTCAAGGAAGATACATCTAAGCCTCTTAGATTAGTTTAAAACTAAAAGTCTTACTAAAATATCTTACGTAGATTGCCTTCTTTTATGACCTGAATTTTGATAAATTTCATATATAATAATGATTATTACATGCCTTAAGTATTCAATCAATGCACTTGGACTAGATTTATCTTCATAAAATCACATCAGTTTATTTTCTAAGCATCATGCTACATGGAAATTGGATAATTGAACCCTGATGAGTAAAATACTTAACCTATGATCCTTTTCAGTGATGAAACTCGAGAAAATAAATTTCTTTGCCATTTGATAAAAAAAAAACAAGTTTATTCATTAAACAATCATATGATTTTTCTATTAGATCATATTTTTGTTCTGGATTGGGCTATTTTCTCTATAAAAAGAATCTTAGACCTATTTGAAATTGACAAGCAGTTTTTGCTACATTTTGAATGATCAAATATCAATAGTGTAAAACTTCTAAGATTTTGTTTTTAGTTCATCTACCACACGCAAGAGATGGTTGATGTCAATGAATAGATAATGTTGAAGCAACTTCAGATTTGATGTAAAATCACCAGCCAACAAGCGACTTTTTACACACATTAGCATAGCACAACATATGCAGAGTAATATGTCCTACAGTAACAGAGTAGGCAATGCCCAGTCACTAGATAGCCTAAAATTTTATGCAAAAATGTGATACACCTCAGAAGCATCGACTCAAGCTCTCTAATATGCTAGTATCTTTTATTTCATTATCAAGAAAATTAATAGAGCACATATTATATTTATTTAGTTTTTTGGGTATTTGACAGCTTATAGCTTTTGTAAAACTCTAATTGAAATTTTGTGTAAATGATTAATAGAAGATTCTCTCTTTTAGATGGAAGATAGAAACATACCATAGGCCCATAAGGATTGCTTAGAAGTGAGTCCCAAATCCTTAGAACATCAGGGAATCTAAACCCTTGTGTGAAAAGCAGAGTAATCCACTTGAATGCATAAAACTGAGGGTTAACCTACACAATACAAGCAAGAAGAAGCACACTCCATTGTATCTTTTCCATAAAGAAGTATTTGATAAACGTATAATGATTTCCCATCTAAAAGATATCTTAACATAGATGAAAGGTTAGGTTTTTGCCATGGGCTAAAATATTACTCTCGTAAAGACACATTAACTTACATCCAAAGACAAATTATTGTACAACATTTAAAATTCTATGATTGTCAACAGAGCTCTCATTCACTTGTGAGTTAGGAGAGGTTTCTTACTACCCACCAAGATAATACCCCACCTTTAGCCTCTCTCATATGACTGGTTAGAAATGAAGGATGCAGATCTATACAAGTCCTAGTCTATGGTGATCTGGGACAATTATGGACAGTGTCTAGAAATAGAATTTAAAGAACAAATACAATGAAAACAACAAAAAAATGTAATGTGAATCAAAATAAGACTCATTTTCCTATGAAAAAACATTATAGTGTTGTAATGGTAAAAATCAAGTAGAAGATCTTCTCCTTCATGTTCAAAGTTTATGCTCATCTATATTTTCTTGAGCGACCCTTAACTAGTGAATCTTGGATAATCATTATTTGACTGTAGGAACATGTATTCATTTTCTTATATGTTTCAACTTAAATTACTTAATGTTCTTAGGATTATTTTGTGTTAAATCTTATTGATACACAATCATTTGGATTGGAATGCTTATGACTTTGGCTGCAATTCTAAAGAGGAATTATTGGAGCTTGTTTTCCTGCCTTGAAATCATTCCACCTTTAGCTCTCGACATATTTAAACTGTAAGACAACATCACTTGTCAAACATTTGGGTTTCATATTTCATCTAAAATAAAAATTCTAAGAAGAAAAATCCAATGAAGACATCCTACTTAGATGATTTCTATGAGTATAATATCTAGTCTTTAAATACAATTTGCATTCTGTGGTTTCTAGACAAAATGAGAATTTCAATTAGAACACTTAATCAAAAAATTCATCTAGTCTTTTTTCTCCTTAAAGAAGATATCTAAAGCTCCTTTCTCATTTATTTATCAACACTGACCTTGTTGGTTGTAACAAAATGCTGCATTTCCAAACTTAGATCTACAAGCATTTGAATCCTCCAAATATAATATTCCTTTATAAACTCTAAGTTTAACACTAAATCCATTTGAGTTTAGATATCTTGATCTCTAATTTCTTTTCCAAAATCATCCTCCAAGGTGAAACTCACCAATCTGCTCTTCTTATATGCTTATGGAATTGTTTTGGATGTTGAAAATAATTTCAACATCCAACCTTTATAGACTTTTGAGTCCTAAATTCAAGTCCCTTGATGTTAGGCCCAAATGGTCTATGGATTAAGTTTTTTAAAATTGTACAACCACCATGAGGCCAAACTTGCATAAGCTAATTGATTTGTAATAAAGTGAAATTTGAATTCTTCTTTTGACCCTTAGGCCAACCCACTCAGGCCTATTTTTAAACAAATTTCAATTGCAATTATTTCATGGCTGAAATTGTAATGATCTTAGGCTCACGAGTTTTTGAAATTTACCCATCTTTTGAGCTCACATGTTCTTGATTGAAGATTGCATTAATATGTTTCGATCTTTTAGTCATCTTTATTAGTTGATGCATTAATCACATTACTCATTGCTATCAGGATTAGAAAGGGATGCTACCGTTAACACCTAAGTAACTTTCACCTTGTGACATCTCTTTGAGGCATTTTGCAAATAATTAACATACATTGTCTATAAATCCACATTTTGCAAACATCTAGGCATTCTAGAAATTATAGGATCATTTTAGTTACATTTGAAAACATTAATCAACAAAAACCATATGTGTAGATATATACATTAATCACAACATGTCCAATTTATTTACAAATATATTTTCCTATGAAGAAAGACCACGCCTGACAATATGAATGCTGAACAAAATAATGAGACAATGGCTGCATTGTGGGCTTAGTTTTGAAGAAAACTTTAGAAATGTTATTGTCCTTGCAAAAAGTGTAAAGGCTTAAAGACTCAAAGAATTATAATCACAATAGCCCAAACTCATTGTAGGCAACATGGTCATGTTGAAGGGGGCCATGATTTTTTGTCCATTGCCGAATGTGGATTTTCTATTGGAGGAACATGGAGGTGTGAATATCCAAGCTGAGGATAACACTCCCATGGAAGAAGATGATAATGTGCCAGAGGACATGATTGAAGAAGATGGTATTGGGGTAGGTGATGAAGAGGCTCACAATGATGGTACTAAAAAATATGATAATGATGATGAAGATGGTCTTGATATACCTTTACTTGAGAAGGCACACAAGCCCTTAATAGAAGGCTCCCAAACAACTCTACTCTTGGCTATAGTGTTGTTGGTGAACTTAAAGGTTATGAATGGTATATCCAATGTAGCAATGTCAAATATGCTAAGGTATGTCATTTTTGTCATCTTCAATGTTAGCATAGAATTACTATTCATTATATTAACAATGCATATTTGTTGTTGTAGGTTGTTTAGTGAGTTTTTCTTACCACCATCAAATATTTTGCCTCGTTCGTACAGAGAATTATCTAACATTAAGAATCAGATTGGAATGAAGTATCAAACAATACATGCATGTCCTAATGATCATATTCTATATTATAAACAACATGAATTTGAAATAGAATGCCCTGATTGTCATATTAGTAGATATCAGTCAGATCAAATAACAAAAAAAGTGCCTCACAAGGTTCTTCGATACACTCCCATTATTCCACATCTTCAATGGTTATTCAGGTGCACTAGCTTGGCACAATTTATGGATTACCATGCATGCAATAGAAGTCAGTATGACATTATGTGAATACCTACCGATGGTTCTACATTTAAAGAGATGGAAGAAACATGGTCACACTTTAAAGAAGAACCTCATAATCTGAAGCTTTCATTGGTAGCAGACAGTGTCAATCCATATGGAGATATGAGATCTATTTACTTAGTGTGGCCTATTTTTGTTATTAACAATAACATTCCTCCTTGGATATCCATAAAGAGGGAGCACATAATGTTGTCAATGATTGTGTTAGGTATTTTTTCATTTTATAGTTATCTAAATTAATTTATAAATAGTGCATGAAAATGGTCATAATAATTATGTAATGTTTATGTTCATTCAATTGCTAGGTAAATACCAAGTTAAAGATATGAACGTGTATATTGAGCCCCTAATTGACGAGTTGTTGAAGTTATGGAATGACATCACTATGTATGACATGTCTATACCGATAGGACATCGACAATTTCAATTTCATGCAATGCTTGTCTGGACAATACATGATGCCCCTTGGCTAACTCATTTTTGCGGTATGTTATATTGTTAATATCACATATTTTTGGTCGGTTATAGTGCTTACACATTACTATTGAATGTTTAAGTTGTGCATGATAATTGTACATGATCCACTTATACATGATCTTTTAGGTCTTCAGACAAGGGGAAAATTTGCATGTCCATTTTGTGGTCCGAAGATGAGATCTCATCATTTGAGAACTTTAGGAAAGAAGGTAGTTGATGAGTTTAGACACTTTCTCCACAATAATCATAGGTATCGATTTGGCAAAAAACATCTTTTCAATGGGAAAGAAGAGACATCATCAAGGCCATGAAGAATGACACCTCATTTATGGAAGTTGGAATATGATCGACTAAATCATCGAGGTAATGTCCAATTTGTTGTTCAAAGTTTAAAATTTGTATTTTGATATTGTCTTATATTTACTAATGTTGTAATTGATGCTTGTGAAGGTTGTCAAGGCATCAATGACCAACTTCCTAGAGGAATGAAAAGTTATCCTACTCAATTTAGTAGGTTACCGTACTACAAGGATCTCCCAATTGTGCATTTGTTTGATGCTATTCATATTGGAAAGAATGTAACAGAGACACTATGGAAAATGTTGGATGGAAGGCATGATAGAGAAAAAATTGCCAAAATTTGTACTGACATTCATGAATCCAATCATGCACTAAAAGCTTTCATTGAATCAAATAATAATGGAGACCGCATAAATACAAGTGCCCTTCCTTGGTTATTAATGGAGCAACAAAGTGATACATTGAAATAAGTCATAAAAAAAAACAAAAATTTCAATAGGATTTGCTGCAAATATAAGCACTCTTCTATCAAAGAAAGGTGATTTTGGGCTAGGGTTGAAAACACATGATTGATATACCTTCATCAAGGTAAGTCATGTTCTCTATTTATAGTATATTTGTAAGATTGAATGTATTACCTATTTCATTATTTAATAATATATTGAAATGATAATTTTTAATGATTGCAGTTCATCTTACCTCTATCCTTTCCACAATAGTTTGACAACAGTATTAAATAATTTATATATGATCTTGGAAAATACACGAGGTTGGAAGTGTTTTTTCTTAGATTTGTAACTTTTTATTTCAAATCTATTGTATAATTTTATTTGAAATCTCGTTTATATGTTTTTGCATGCTGAATCTCTTTTAGGTGGTTATCATCTAAAGAAATTTACAAAAAAGATATAAAATATTGGAAGAGAAAAATTCCACAGCTTATGTGTGAAATGCAAAAGTGTTTACCTCCAACCTTTTTCAATGCTCAAGAGCACTACCTCATACATCAAGTTGAGGAGATTGAATTGTGTGGACCTGTATAAGCTAGATCAATGTGGATGGTTAAGAGGCACTTGAAATTTATGAAGGGTTTTGTTCGACAAAGAGCACATCCTAAGGGTTCTATGATAGAGGGATATATGATATACTAGACCATGGTGTACATTATTGAATATCTTTGAAAGTTTGTAGTAGATATCCATGTAGATCGCATTTGGGATCCCAACTCTAATGAAAAATTTGAAGGGGAGTACCTGATGGGGAAAGGTAGATTGAGGAGGGTGAGAGGTAATTATAAGTTTTTTTTTGTAGTTTAACAATTCTTATCCATCATCAATATATATAAGTTGTTTCTAATTGGTGTAATTGTCTTCTTTATAGTTGGTCATAAGTGGGATGCACTACACTTGTATATTGCAAACAATCTCGATTGGATGGCGATATGGATTGAACAGTCTCAAGAAAATGGTCACTCATTAACATGGGATGGTGTTGCATCATTGGTTAAAGAAGCTCATCATAATGGAGATCCCAATGTTACACAAATGGTACTTGATCTAATATATGGCTTAAGAGATACAAAGGTACACACAAGATTACTAATCATGAGACATAAGTTTAATATCAACTCGTAGATCAATACAAATAATCTTGACATGTTTGAATAATTGTAGGTCAAACAACACAAAGTGATGTACCACCATGGCTATAAATTCTGCACAAAAAATTTAGATGAAACGAAGAAAAGGTGTGATTCTAGGATAAGTGCTATCTTTGCGGTCACCAATATTTTGTCTACAACTGACATACATCCTCAATGATATGAAAATTGATACTATGAAATTTTGGATGATATACTTGAGTGTGACTTTAATCCATTCAAAATAGTTCTATTTTTCATCGAATGGTTCAGGTTACAACTGAATCGAAATGATCCTAATAGGACTATTATTGAACATGATAGTGGATTTACTATGATTAATACAAGGTCATTTGAGCTAGTCGGAGATGAGCCCTATGTTCTTCCAAGCCAATACGAGCAAGTGTTTTACTTTGGTGTTCCACACAAACTAGGTTGGTCATTTGTTGTTAGACATGACCCAAGAGGAAGGCCGATAAAGTATAATGTGATTGAAGAAGAAGAAATTGAAGAAGTAGAAGAGGAAGTAAATGATTATCAGGAACAACAGTTACCTAGTGATGAAGATGACGAAGATGGTGATGATTTTGGTCATGCTGACGATAATGATGATAATGATGATGATGATGCTAATGATGATCATGATCATGGTGATGATCATGGCGATGATGGTCATGATGATGATGTGATGAAGATGATGATGATGGAGATGAAGATGGTGGTGGTTACGACGATGATCAAAGTGACAAGTATGATTGATGATGATGATGATGATGACATGGATGAAGATCATGATGATCAATGAAATGTCTAGGTAGGATCAATGTCAACTATGAGGGGGTCTTGTATGACCAAATTTTTCTTTTCGAACCATATGTGCACATATAAACATTAAGTAGAACATGTCAAATATTTTTTTAGATATAGACATTAGTTACACTAAATTTTTAACTTAAGAAAAATGATTTACATATACAATCTACTTTATTATTAATCTTTTTTTTGGGTAAGTCTATTACTTTAATTTCATTGCTGATTTCTAAGACTCACAAATTTTTTTCACAGGGCGATATGGATGCACCATCTCAGACACCTTCAGCAAAGGTAAATATTAATTATTGTAAATTTTGATGTTAATATAGAAACAAATTTTTTATTATTGTGTTCTTTTCTTTATGGCTTTGGAGTTATTTTGATGAAATTTTACTGATATTTGATGTCACAAATGATAGGAAAAAGCTACAATGATCACTGATCAAATGCAATCTGAAAT
Source organism: Cupressus sempervirens (assembly GCA_028749045.1). NCBI lineage: Eukaryota > Viridiplantae > Streptophyta > Pinopsida > Cupressales > Cupressaceae > Cupressus > Cupressus sempervirens. The sequence goes on from CM053792.1 coordinate 92,173,518, forward strand.
ATGGGCGTCATATATACATAACATCACCCTTAGTACTGACCCTACGTTCATCACCTAGAAAATTAAGCAAAGATACATTGATGAACTTGTTAACATTATCATCGAGGGTGATTGAAGTGAGGAGAAAGAGGCACTGAGAATAGAATTGGACCATAGAATCCAATCTTTGAAAGTAAGGAGTAATTCGACTAAAGCAATAATAGAAGTTCAATAGATATGAATATTTTATACTATCTTATGGATCATGATCTCTAATTTTATGTGTACCTGTATAGACATATGTGCTAGTTGCGACATCACATGGTGAACATGGTGAGGGTTGTTGCACACAACCTTCGTGTAAGTAGCACTTTGTTTGTTTTCATCAACATTATAACACTTACTTTTTTTTATGTGGACATTTCTAGCTAGTGTCCCATTTGGTATTTATCTATATCAAATGTCTTTGGTAACAATATTGTATTCTTTAGCTCATGATGAAGTGTAGACTCCTCCTTCGATTGGCGGTCCACTATTGCCTTGTGCATTGTCGGCAACAAGGGCCATGCAAACATCCTCATCTATGCCCAAGAACTGGTAAAACCTTGTTTTTCTATATTTTGTAATGTGCTATATTTTTTAATGTATTTGTAAAAGTTGATGAACAATGAAGTAGCATATCAGTGCTTAAATGATGTCTACATAAGCCTACATACACACAAACACATGCATACACACACCACACATACATACATATATATACACCCACACATAGAGAGACATGGAAATAGGCATGGAGGTAGCCTTTTAATTTTGTCCTATATAGCTTTTCCTCATGACTTCTCATTTGTACTTTTGACATTTTTGGGCTCATGACCCTTGACTGTTTCTCCCTATAATATGTTGGTACCGTCTGTTCCTATCTCTAGCTATTGGATTCACATGCAACATTTAATCTCTACATGAATTCTCATTTTATAATTTTGCTGCTAACTTTGTGTTGAAATTAGCAGTAAGAATAAATCCTTGTGGTGTGTCATCCACACCACATTTAGTGTAGTTATAGACATTTATGAATTTTTTTTTTTATCACATTTTTCTAGCTACTTGAAGAGTGTTGAAAAAGTAAAATTAATAGCTTGAGGTCTATAAAAGTACCAAACTATTGGTTGCAAGTTGCGTTTGGTCTCCACTTATTTAAACTTGGAGTTGCTGCACAACATTTGTTAACAATAGTAATGGCATATATAATTGATAAAATAATGACAGTTATTGATGGAATTTTGTATAAGTTAATGTAGGTCATATGCCTTGAATTCTTTGTCCTTCAAATACTCTTGCTTCAAATATACTCAAAACTTATGGGTCATCTGGACACTTTTGTAATGCATTTACTTTTTAGAATTGCCTTGAACAACACAATCACTCATTTGCATTTTATTGAAAGCAAGAAGCTCAAGCACCTAAGGCATTCTGCTTCATACAACATCCTTATGCACATGAGCTTTAAGCTTCAAAGTATGTTTGCCATTGTGCTATAGATGATTATGTGGTTAAAGCTTACAAGAAAAATACACTCTGAATTCTATAAGATTATAGTTGCCAATTTGAACTACTTTACTAATGTTCTAGATTTTGTAGCCCATTGGTTATGCTTCTCTTTCATGCTAGGCTAGAAGTTATCTCCATTCATGATAACATATATTCATCTTATATACTTTTAGTTCCTTTGTATTGTGAAGCTCTTAAAACTCTAGAGACATTTTTTCTTATTTTAGTTGTTATTACTGTGAATTCAATTTGAGCTATAATGAGGTTACTAAAGCTCTTGAACTTTGAATGCCATCAATGGCAAGTAAGCTTCCTCATTAATCTCTTTTTGTAGTTTCTACATGCTATACAATGTGGTAGTCTTGACATTAATTTTTTTGCCAGGTATTGTATCTTTTAGTGATTCTAGTTTGGTATGCCTGTTTGCAAGTGTTGATCAAAGAGATGTCATTTGGATTATATAGATTCCTCTTGTTTTGCAGATGAAATTTGCATTATATAGATGTCTAAATTTAGTTGATTTGTTTGAGTTGCAACTGAATTTTTCTATTTCTATTAAGGAAATGTAGCAGAGGTTAAAATCTTTATTCTTTTTCATTCTTACTAATCAAGGTTTTGGGGTTGGCATTCTTCTTGTGTAATTCAAGGGAGAAGATTTTTTACAGTTTACACCCTTTGTTGATCTATGTTTGTGTCATTCACAAAAATTATTGTACTATCTTTCTCTCTTCAATTCCTACATGGAGCTCCCTCAAAGACACTACCATGCCAACCTAGGATATGAAACAAGTATTGTTGAGCAACTTTATAATCATAGGTAACAAATATAGGTGGTAGATGATGGTTAGACATAGAAACCTATTAAGTAAATTCAAAATATAAGGTCTAGAAATATTATAGTATTTTGAGGGCTCTTTTAGAGACTTGAGCACTTTTTTAGTGTACACAATTGAATATAAGTTTTTAAATATCCACAAGAACAAAGATAGCCTATGGGATAGAAGAACTATTATTTAAGCTTTCTAAAGTGATGATTTGTCTCAAAGGTATAATTTTTGCACCATGCACTGTCCAACCTTTAGGCTTTTTTGGATATACTAAAAGTCTAGAACAATAAGAATATTCTTAAGAGTGGATATATGACTTGCAATCTCAGGAATAATATTGGTATTGAATAAAGAATGACCCAGATCAAGTAAAATAAAAAAGTCATACTTTTGTTAACTCAAGTTTTAGGGATAAAGCTAAGAAAGACAATTCAACTGGATTAGTGATAAAGAAATTCATTGGCCAGCTAGGAATCAAACCTGGGACCATCTATTTGTTGTTGGGCTACTCTATCACTATACTACTAGCTCTCTTGTTTACTAGTCCATCTATGATTTAGGTGTTTCGTACATTCTCTTTCATCCAAACTGCAAGTGCTTGGGGCTCCTATCCTGGCCTCGGTCTACTTTACCTTGGCTTTGATACCAGGGCAAACATTTTTGTGTACCAGCTAGGAGTTAAATTGAGGACCACCAGTTTGATGTTGGGATGATCTACCACTGAGCTACAAGCCCTTTTGGTGACCAATCCATCTATGGTCACTAGAGACTAAAGCTTCTAAATCTTCCACATTTTATTCAAATTTCATTTTTAGGACATACATGTGAATGTAATGATCTCAACTACCATAGATCTAGAATCTAGTATTTAAAGAAGATAATCCCTTAGGAATAAAAAATTACCAAAATTTTGATCGCTTCATTGCACTTCCATCCCAAGGGATTATACAAAACAATTGCCTGAATACATAACAATGAAGAAACTTACAATTCAGTTAGTCAATGTAATATGATTAGAATGAAAAGCCACTGTAGATGAATTAAAACTATGTTAAATCAAAATATAAATGAAAACTACACCAGACTCCAATTCAGATTTGGGGCAGTAGTTGATATTCATAAGAGGGCACTGTGAAAGCAAGAGATAAAAGTTATAGATTCCTAGTTTTAGAAGCATCATGTTATTACTAGAGAAGTAGAAAAACTATTCAAATAAGAATATTATTTGTGTATGCTTATGAGAATTCAAACTAAAAGTATGAACTTCTATATTCACTTCTTACTTTGAAATAGCAACCGCTTCATGGAAACAAATCCTACACTATCTAGTCCAATATCAGACATCATGTTTTGTAAAATGTACCTATTCAAGTTCTATTTTATCCCTTGAAATACTTTCTAAATCTATTTCCTCAAATAAATTTTCCTTTTTTGGTTCTATCTGAGCTCTTGATTTGCCATTCATAAGGTAGACTAATGCTGAGTTGACTACAATCTCAGTCTACAAAGGAACATTAACCAAAAGTATACTTCAATGTCATGCTAACAAGGGATCATTAATTGACAACTTGTCACTTGAACAACCTACATGACTACTATAACCAGAAAAAATTAAACTTTGATAAAATTACATAAGTAGTGATAAGGACTTGAGATATTGTCCAGTTTAAACCTCTAGGGAACCACGTGAAAGACGTGCAGCATAATCATTGGCCACATATTTTTTTGAAGTACCAGCTATTGCATCATGGTGTTGTGCAACTACCATTTCTTCTTCCAAAGAATAGGTGTTAGGATGTCTCTTATTTCTACCCACTAGAAACTCTAACTGCTTTGTTGCTTGCAGAGATTACTTTACAGATATATTCACAAAATGAAGGTACATTGTCTAGAATGAATGATTTTCCAAAAATGTGATCTTATTAATAAGATAAATGGAAAGAAAATCCTTAGTTAAATCCTTAATGGAATGTGAGGAAAAAACATTTTTGCTGGTCAATTTCTTCAATTTGATTATATCCATAAGTATGCATATGTATTTGCATCTAAAATCTATTCTGGGCAAATATACAAGAGTTTCTAAGCTTGATTATTCAAGAATGAGTTGTATCTTTAATCCAATAGTTGTTTAGATATTATTGACTGCACCTTTCATAGTCTCTAGTATTGTCTTCTTCTCTGGTATTATAATTTACATTCATTTCTAGGCAGCAAATTAATTGGTCATATTAACAAAGTGTGACTGGTGGCGTCTCTTTGTCGTTCAATTCATTTGGTGTCTGCTTTAATTGTGATGATGTTTCAGTTGATAGACCAATAAAGAGCAGTACTGCTGAAGTTGATCCATTTCCTAGAGCATTTTATGTGATTAGTACCGGTTCATATGAATGGACATTATTGCTGAATAAGAAAATTATGTTTCCGTTAAAAGAATGAAAGCTTCCAGGTGCTTTAAAATTGTTTTTATTTAAAGTGTAAATTTAATTTATTTTTACATTACTCATTTTGGACTAATAAATCATTTATGTTTTTGTAGGTAATAATGTTTTCTTTGAACATCTTTTTCATATGACATTGAGACTATTTGGACCCACCATACGTAAAAGGTACGCAGTTTCATATCATTACTACATAATTTTTCTTTTCTTCCATTTATTGTAATATATTAAAGTTATTGATCTAACAATCTATTTTTTTTAAAAAGGTGGAATTTACAAGCTGTGGAATTAAAAAACCATCCGATTACATCTTTTGATGAGAAATTTGGAAAAAACATTTTTGACAATGACCTACTTCTCAAAAGAGCAGCAAAGCATATAAAGACTATGAGGGATCAATATAGAAGGGCTCTTATGGATAACCCAAATTACGACCGTCCTCATATGATTCCACCAATGGAGTGGAATGAAATAATAGAAGATGTAAAGGAGAAAAGGCTATGTGAAGATAGAGATAATGAAGCAGTACAAGGCAAAAAGAGGTATGTCATGATAGTATTAAGTACATTGTAATCATGCACTAATTATTGATATTTGTAAATATATAATCTAAGATGTTTGAAAATGTTCATAGAGTGCAAGACACATCTGTGGCTACAAAAGCGAGACTAGAAAAGTTTGGCCAACACAAACTTGACTCTGGTGGCTATATGAATCTCTAGTCTGAACTTGTAAGTAGGAGCAATGAAATTTCATATATTTTTTAATATAATGTTGCAAAAAGATATTTTTAGTCAAACCATACATACAAAATTGATGACATTAAGCAAAAAATATAGGGCACATAATTCAATGTGGAGGTCACAGATGAAGATAGAAAACTTGCCTTGAAGGAAGACTATAAAGTCATGGTTGCATGCCTACACGAAGAACCTGTAAGCCTTGCCCAAGAATCTAGTGCACCAAATGATATCTCACAGGTAAATTGGTTAGATGAAAAGTAAATGAAATTGAATAGTTGAGAAGATTCTTTTTTGGTATTAGTTTTGAACATAAATTGACTACATAACAATGTGCATAACATTTTATTGTAGCCTTCATATCCTACCATAGAACCTGCTCGTGACGAAGGCCATAATGTGCATTATAGTGGTGGAGGTATTAATTTGCTATTGGAAATTAATTATGCAATTATGAATACAATTTAACATCTTCAATTGCAATTTGACGTGTATCCTTTTTTTGAATATTTTAGAGCATGTTGAACATCATGCCAAAGGAGTGGAGCATGTTCCAAGTGTTCAACATGTTGACGTGGTGGCGGATCAAAATGTTAATATACATGATGTGGCATTTTCAGGTAAGAAAAATGCATGTTATGTTGTACTAGTACTTAATTATAGACTTGTAATAGTTAAAAAAAGAAAAAGAGTATGCCAATTTATCCCATTCACTTATTCTTGGAACAGAGCCCCCTTTAGTGCAGCAGCCTCCTGCTCCTCCAAAGAGAAGGAGCCATCATAATTTGACATTACACATGCCAGAAGAGGAAGAGAATGATGCAGATAGGGATGCTCTTATGAGCACTTTTCTTAAGAGAGCTCATAAAAACAAAAACAAAAAAATAATGTTTTAAAAATCTTCTTTGATAAACCTTGTTGGATAATGAAAGAACTTTATTTTAAGTAATTATGTATGAATGATGCGTATTAATACTGATTTTTATTTTATGTTAATGAATATTGTTATGTCTTAATGAAGTCTTTATTAGTATTGTGTATTAATGAATTTTATATCATATTAATGAATGTTTTGTGATTGTATTGATTGAATGTTATAGTTCATAAATGGATGAATGAATGAATGAAGTATGTAATTAGATGATAATGGGTAATTTAGATTGATGTTAGGGGGAGGGGGATGAGGCTAGATGAGCTTCCACCTTCACGTGGTTGGCCTTGTTAAGTAGAGAATATTATAGTATTCTTGAAACCAAGTGAAGCTCAAACTAACATAAAATGGACACTTTGCATGTGGTAGGTCTAAAATGATCCATGACTACTGCTTCCCATAACATGAATTTGTGAAATACATTTTGATATCACCAATTTCAACACTCTATTCGAAGCATAGGAGTGGCCTATAGTCTTACCATGAATTTTGAGTAATGCCTTAGTCCCAATCCTTATTGAGAATCTTGTCTTCTAGCATATCTTTGACAAAACCTAGTGCAACTTTTGACTCACAAGAAAAGTTGACCTTTAGTCCCATGTTGGAGATATGACCACATGCTTTTACCTCCTTTCCCTTTCTTGAACTATAGACTTGCTCACCATCCCTCGAAAATGGGTTTAACATCAATGTTCTTGCCAATCCTCCTTAATTGATGTTTCAGACATGCCTCATGGCAACAATTTCAGGTTCTTAAAAAATAGAATGACTTAACACATGCCTATCAATATGATAATATCTAACAAACTCATGGTTCTTGAAAACATAGGTGTCTTTAAAGATCAATACAAGAGCTTTGAACTGACTGGTGCCCTTAACGATCAATACAAGAACTTTTAACTGACTATAGATGGTGTGCCTTTAAAGATCCATGCAAGTAGCAAGACCTTTGAACTGATTATAGAGGGCCATTATAGGTTCTTGAATGATTCCTTCATTAGCAAGATAATGTGCTACATGATCGGAGGTCACTTGCAATGAGGAGGCTGAAAGAAGAAAAAGAGGTAAGTCTAAAATCACTTCTTGGGATAGAATGGTTTCAAAAATGAAAAGCAATTTTAAATACATAAGAAGATGCAGGGCTTGAGACAAAAGGACCTAGATGTGAAGGCATACACGAATGATTTCTATAAGCTTAGCATGAGATTAGGTTTGGAAGAAGAGGAAGTTGTTAAAGTTGCAAGGTACTTAGGAGGTTTGAAATTTAGCACTTAAGATGAGTTTGCTGCTACTAATCCTAGAAGTGTGAAAGAGTGTTACAAGATGGCTTTGAGGGTTAAAGAGGAAAAGTGAAAGGCACAACAACACAAGGGGAGGATCTTCCATGGAGGAAGAGGAGGAAGGAAAACTCAGGTATGGGAAGAGAAGGAAAAAAGCACAAGTTTAGATTCAAGGGGAGGACATAATCAGAGAGGTGGCAGGAGTGGACAAGGAAGAGGAAGTGGTGTCTTTATAGGTACATGCTTCACATGTGGAGTGGGGAATCAATCCTACCAGTGCCCTAAGAAATGAAAAGAGAAAAGGGTACACCTGATTCAAGAAGAAAATAAAGAAGAAGAGGAAGAAAAGAAGACCTTTAATGCATACCCTGAGAAAGGAGAATTTTTGATGTTAAGGAGAGGCAAGGAATGGAGACCACAGGTAAGTATTTTTAGAACAAACTATTTAATACGAGGTGAAGTATTGGAAGGGTAAAGGAACTAGATACATGTCAGCTACATATGGGACAACAAGTGGTGCAGAAAGGATAGGGAACTCTGAGATTTGTGACAGAGTTAGACACTGAATTCAAAGGTGGTGAAGGTGTAATGGTGGGGGAATGGTACTGTCTTATTAGAGGACACAATAAGGGCTAAAAAAATATGATGAAGTAGCAGATGAAAGGACAACAGGGGTAGTGTCCTAATTAGGTAGAGATAAAGACTATGCAGGCAACAAGGAACACCACCAAGTAGTAAAGTGTGAAAACAAGGTGTAAAGTTGAGGGTACAGACCTACAACAAGGTATCTACCTGAACAAAGGCATGCTTTGAGTTTTGAAATAAGTTTAGTATGTTAAAACATTGATGTTTTCACTTCCAATTGTTCCTATAAGTTTTGGCATGTGGGAGATCTAGCAAGCCCTAGATACAGGGGTTTTAAGAGGGCAACATTATATCTTTGTAGTGCTTCTAACAATAGCAGGCAATGAATGGTGATAAAAACATCAGGCAACTTTTAATGATAATGGAAATTTAAGTGTATCCATCAAGGACATGCTCATTTAACATGCTCGTTTAACCATCTTCATAAAAATTTAAGTGCATCCATGGGTATTAATTTTTTTGTTAGAATTGTTTAAGGAAAAATATCATTTAAGAATACTATGGGGGTTGAAACATCCTATGGTTTTATATGAGAGGTTGCAAATCATTATAGTTTTGACACCAAAACTTTATATCAAAGTATTTGCAATTGGTAGATGAAAAGGCTTTGGATGTAAAGACACTTAACTAGTGAGGATTGACCATACCTTCTTAATTATATGTTTTAGTGCGCTACATGTTTTTGGTATGATTTGTTAGATCTTGACAAAGTTGCATGGGTTCACAAGGGAGCATTTATAAATATCAATGGGTGGTACAGAATCATATGATACTCATAAGCATCATATAGCTATCATGGATAGGTGAGCATGTTACAAGGTATAAATAACATAATTCTCTCCCATATTTTTGAGATATGTCAAAGACTAATAACTACGAGTAGTAGAATCGAGATAAGGTTCACAATTTAACCCACATTGATGTATCAATTCACTTAAGATCCTTATGCTCTTTGTCCTTAGTTCACTATCACATGTCACATTGTCTAGTCATCATATGCTCCCAAATCTTTGCCCTCTATCTCAATCTGAACTTTCATTTCTTCTTGTAGACTGTCTTGTCACTTAGTATTATAAATAGTCCTCTTTCTTATATTATAAGTAGGGTTTTTAAGGAAAGGACAACTTCAGTTCAAATAGGGGTTTGACAGCTTCATTGATGCAACCTCCAAAATAGTAAGGGTTCTTACCCTTCTTTTCTTCATTAGAAACACAAGCATTTTAGTTTAATCCAATGGCTTTGCACAATCGTTTAATGCTTAATCATTTAATGTTTAATGATGATCACATGAGCCCTATAATATTTAATGCCATAGAATTTTAGGGCTGCCAGCCGACATCCCCATATTCCATATGAGATCATTTGAAAATAGGGAGAAAATGTAAGGTGGTGGGGTGTTCTATATTAATAAATTATACATTTTTTATTGAGAATATTTGGAAATCTTAGGACCTTAATGTATTTGATTCTAACATTGAATGATATGCATTTGCAAGAAGTATATGAGGAGGTGGATTTGATAATGAAAGGTGGGAACTATGGTTGGCCAAGAAGAACTTGCCAACTCTCTAGTATTAGGGAAAACCACAGAGTATTCTCTTTTAAGTGCAATGCTAGAAACAAGTGATATTCCACCTATCTCATATAATGGTATGACTGCTCAACTTCCATCTCACATAAGTCTTCTATCTCATCATTAAATCTGCCTTTGAATCATCAGCAAATATAACTTACTTTAAGCTTATATTTTAATCCTTGTAAACCAAACTCAATCCATTCATAACATCACTATCAAATCACTATCTTTTATAATGTTGATTAGTCATGCAACATATCTTCAGAGAAATTGGAAGATTTAAAAAACTATATAATCCATAAACTTGATTGCAGAATTATCAAATTGTTTCATAAAACATAACAAAGAAAGAATTACTGTGACTGATACCACTGATGTCACTGGACCTGTATATTGTTGTTAATTATGATAAAGACTGTGAAAACCTATGATCATTCCCTCCTTCAATTCAATCATTCTAGTGACATAATAACATTGCTATGTTTTTCCTTTGAAACTTCTTTTGTTTTTTGACCTTACACCTAACACATATGCATCGTATTTCACAAACACTCTTTAGAATTTTGATCTTCTTTATTTTACACACAACACTATGTAACAAGTTCACTTGGAAATCTACATTCATGTGCCTACAATTTTTAATCTTTTTGAACATTGAACTGACATTTCTCGAAGTTTCATCTCACATACTCAATATCATAAAAATTGAAATTTATATCATATGAGACACACACATCACCTTCAAATTTGATTTGAAATTTATAATATTAGTTGTCTGTATTGAAGTGCACGCAGTTATAACTGTTGGGTGATGCGACACACTCCCCTACCCACAGGTGGTTAATTATGTGGTGTTCCATGTTCACTAACAATCATGGCTTTTGGTGCAATGGTAAATGGGCCCTACAATTGGTATCAGAGCCTGGTTTTGGCTTGGTCATGGGTTCAAATCTCCCCGATGCCTTCCCGACCCGCCTTAAGCACCTGGTATGTGCGTCGAGGGGGAGATTTTTGGGTGATGCGACACGCTCCCCTACCCACAAGTGGTTAATTATGAGGTGTTCCATGTTCACTAACAGTCATGACTCTTGGTGCAACGGTAAATGGGCCCTAAAATAACTACTCTGGCTTCTCCAAACAATAAGTTCATAAGGATTAAATGTGAAAGGTAAAGCTTTTTCTTTCGTGTATATAAATTCTTGTGTATTTGGACTTCTATTATTTTTTTAATTACTATGTAGTTCATCTTACATGTAATTGCCTGACTGCATATTTCACATTTCTGATAATTGGATTTATAGCCTATAATCTCACATGGAAAATATTTGAAAGGTAAAGTTTGTGTTTTTTTCTCTATATATATTCTTGTATGTTTCATAATCCTGATAATTATTGTGGTGTTTCATATTTTTAGGTCACTGAAATGTAGCAACCGACAAAAAATGTTGAGGGGAGTAGCTCTAAGGAGGATGAGAGCTTAGAAGAAAGCAATGAGGAGCCAAAGGCCAAGAAAGGCATTAAGGTAAAAGAACATGCCTTCCTTTACCTATGATCATTTACATCTATGTTAATTTTTGAAGAGATTCTTCATGTTATGAACAAGGTTAGAATTTAAAACCTATGTTTATTTTCTTGTAAATTTTATTGAAATATGTTATAAATTTCATCAAAATTAGAGTGAGTTGTTTGAGTGCTCCAATATGTTTTATCTTATGCATTTCTGGAAGAAAACATTCCTTAGTTGTTTCTTTTGATTCGACATAGATATAATTTTGATCTTGTTGCTTATCAGTGGTTGCAATGGTTGTATGTGAGATATGTATTTTCATGTTTGAGATATATTCTTGGATATAGTTGTATTTTTTTCCATTCTTGAAACTTGCCAAAATAAAATGCTTTTCCCATTTTTAATGGTTTTTTTGCCTAGTTAGTAATGATCTTTCCTTAATTGTATTTTCACAGTAAGTGCTGGGAACAATTATGAAGTTGGAAATATGATTAAATACATTCCTATGATTTAATTTCATATCTCTATGTGCAAGTTAAGTTTTATTGTAGTGTCAAGATGGATAGAAGAGCATACAACAACTTCGTCCATATCAGTCTATTTGAGAAACAGTCCATTACTTGTTAGGCATATCTTGATTAAGAGCAATGTTACCAAATAGTGATTTGATAATCACTTAGAAATAGGATGAAGTAATAACATTTTTCATGGATTTAACTTTTGAAGTCATAGATAGATGGGAATTACTGCACATTATTTGCAAGTAACAATTGAAAGATGAATTTGGAATACAAATATTATTTTCAGCAAAGCAAATTATCATGTCTGTGTACATGGCCTGGACAAAAGAACATTATTCTAATTATTTTGCTGGTTTATAATTCCATGTTATTTTTCATACTATTAAAAATGTAAGTTCAGAGATAATCACTAGATATCATTATGTTTTGCCAAGATCCAAGCATAGGGGCATGTTTCTTTTCTTTGGTTTCTTTAAGCACTTTCATGGACTTTGACTAAATATCAATATAGTTACCTACACCATTTTGGAGGAAAATTGTACAATTCGTTCTTTGAGAACTTTAATGGCATTGGCATCCATCATAGGAAATGTACTTTTAGCGGTCGTGAGATGCCATAAGAGAAATTAATCACTTAGTCCAGATCCACTGGCCTAGTCCAGGCATTTAAGTAGGGAATAAATAAGCTTGATGCACATTGTAGTTTCATTAATCACTTTTAGTGATTTTTATTGATGCTTTTTGTAGCATAGATGAAGATGGTACTTCCTACAACTCTGACCTCTAGATCAATGTATCTTATGACTTGTTCTGCAATCACAATAATTCAACCATTTGTGACAGTGGTCACGTCTCTGAAAACAACTTGATCTCAATGAAGCTTTCAATGAGTTTTGGTAGCTTCCTTTTTACCCTTTTTCTTTTGTATGTAGTAGTCTTGCTATTCCATCTTGCTCACAGAAGAAGCATTCATTCATTTGGTGGTAGGAAATAAATGCCAAGATAGGTGTGAACATAGTTTGTGTTAGAGTAAATAATTAATATTTAATTATTTATTCTATTACTTAAGCTTACTTAGGTCATGCATTTATTTAATATTTTATATTTAATGCATGTAGTGGTTAGTTGTTGACAACTCGGGAGTTTTCTCCTTTTTTAGCATATTCCATTTTTTGTGGATATGTGCTGAGTTGTCATTTTTGTCCTCTACCTCCTTCCAGCTTGTTCTACAAGCTTCCTGGAGCTCTTTATATTCGGGCTCTCTCTCATTGTAAAATATAAAATCATCACATCACATTATTGTAAATACATTTCTTCTTGTGTTTGCATTATGATGGCTCTCATGTTCGTTTAGGGTTTTTGCCCGTGCTCCATGCTCCTCCCCTTCTATGGCTTCTCTTTGACAGGTTTCGCATGCAGGTGATCTTGGCGTCTTCGGAGTTGGCTTTCCTCAACTCCAACATGGTATCAGAGCCTTCCTGCTGCTGCTTCGTTGAAGAAATTTTGAAGCTGTGATTTGGAGTCACAAACCCTAGTTTGTTTGTGCAATTTTTCTCCAAATCAGGGGATCAGCAATTTTTGGAGCACTTTCAGCCCAAACGGACATCACCAATTGATCCAGAAGGCCGTTTGCAGTCAGGATTCATATAAAGCTTTTCGTTTTTGGAGACAGGGCATTTTTGGCAATTTTTTGAAGAGTCCAGGTTGCTGCCGTACGGATCGTACGGACGCAGAGCGAAAAAAAAAATTTAAAACACGCATTTTCGGCAGCGCCACCGCCGCGCCACCGCTGGGCCGCCACCGCGCCACCTGCGCGCCGCCCGCAGCGGCCGCAGCAGGCAGCGCCGCCCGCGCTCCGCCGCGGCTCCTCCCGGCTCCGCCGCTGCCCAGCCGCCGCTCGTCCGCCGCCCTCCGCCGGCGGCTCCTCCCGGCTCCGCCGCCCTGCGGCCACCTCCGCCGGCGGCTCCTCCTGGCTCTGCCGCCCTGCGGCCGCCTCCGCCACTCTGCAGCATGTCAGCCGCATAGGCCACTGCGGGGGTGACACGTGGCATGGGCGCCACGTGGCACATTGCCACGTGGACCCGCCACGTCACCCCTGCCACATCAGCTGCCACATCAGCTGCCACGTGGCTATGCCACGTGGCACTTCTTTTTTGCGGCGACGGCCTCCAAGCCGTCAAATTTAATCGCGTGAATTGCTGACGTCAGCACTACATCAGCCCTTGCATGCACCTCTCCCGATTGCTTTTGGACCTACTTGTGGTTTTTTGGCCATAACTCTTGCATACGGAGGTATTTTTCTGATCCGAAAGAAGCGCCAAAAAGTTGGTTCCGAGACAAAGATTTTGGTGTAGGTATTTTTAGGTTTTGATGCTTTTTTATTGCTTTTTTTTTTAGTTAAAGTCCGAAGTCTTGTTTTTGACTCTGGCATGCATATCTTTTGCGTCCCATGTCTGTTTTTGGAAAACTTTATATTTCTGGAAAGCTGGTTCTGTGTACTTTTCAGAACTATCATCTTTTTTCCTCACTTTTGGCCTCTTCTCTTTCTATCATAGTTTTGGCGTTTTTGCTCTATGGTGGATATTTTGAGTGTTTTAGGCCCAAGGATCGTTTTCCTGGCATGGTTTGCTTTATTTTTCGCTGTACTTTCTTTTGGTTCAGCTCTTTTTCAGTTCTGATCATTGTAGCTATCCTTTTTGAAGCATTTTCTATTTTGCACTGAGATAAATTGTCACTTTTGTATTTCGGGAGTCATGAACGTTGTTTTGAGTCAGGTGTACTTGCACTATTTCATAAAGCACCATGGGGGGGATTATTGTTTGCTGTTTTAGGCATTCTCCCTTTGTCAAGTGAGTGTCCCTTCCACGACATTAGCCTATGCAGAGTCAGTTAGACCGTGTCTTTATCGGTGTCTGTACTTCTTTTCCTCTCTCCTCGTTCTTGGTTCTTTTGCAGAAGATTTGGCTCACCTTCTCAGTTACCTGTCATCACACCCCATCTGCATTAAGGGGGGATTATGCTGTGTTCTAATGCATCCATGGTTCGATGGTTCGATGGTGTGAACTATGTATTCAGTGGTTGATCCTACATACAAGGCGATTGCAGTGGCTGGCTACCTATGCATTTCGGTGAGATGGATCATCTACCATATAGACATGCTCGGCTCGTGCCTTCTTCTTCCATGGAGGTTTCTTCAGATCAGCAGTTTGACAGATTTGCAGCTCTTCATGCTTCAGTGATGCTGCTTCTTCATGATCATTCCTTGTTCCTGTTTTAGGGGACATTTTCCCTAGTTGGAGACTTCTTCAGCTCTTCACTGGGTTCTTACCTCTTTTTAGGGGAGGGTTTTTCCCATGTGGTTTTCTCTTTTTCCCTGCTTACAGAGGTTGCATCTTCTTGCATTGTACTTGGGTACCTAAAATGGCCTCGTTGCTGGGACCCATTATGCATTCATCTTAGCTTTGTGAGCTTAAGGCATTTCCCTAAGTTGCACTTAAGGGGGGGTGTTAGAGTAAATAATTAATATTTAATTATTTATTCTATTACTTAAGCTTACTTAGGTCATGCATTTATTTAATATTTTATATTTAATGCATGTAGTGGTTAGTTGTTGACAACTCGGGAGTTTTCTCCTTTTTTAGCATATTCCATTTTTTGTGGATATGTGCTGAGTTGTCATTTTTGTCCTCTACCTCCTTCCAGCTTGTTCTACAAGCTTCCTGGAGCTCTTTATATTCGGGCTCTCTCTCATTGTAAAATATAAAATCATCATATCACATTATTGTAAATACATTTCTTCTTGTGTTTGCATTATGATGGCTCTCATGTTCGTTTAGGGTTTTTGCCCGTGCTCCATGCTCCTCCCCTTCTATGGCTTCTCTTTGACAGGTTTCGCATGCAGGTGATCTTGGCGTCTTCGGAGTTGGCTTTCCTCAACTCCAACAGTTTGCACTTGTCAAGATGCTTGTTGGTTGAGGGGGGAGAGATGCAGCATGAACATGTAGAACGATTTTTAGAAGGCTCACAAATTGTTGCCCATTATTAATCAATATAATTCTCTTGCCTCCAACATGTTTCTGATGTACATCTTACACCATTCTTTTTGTTTTGAGACATGTTTCATTGATTCTACTTATGCCTGAGTCTGTACAAATAATTTTTGAACATTTATTTGAACCTTTTGTATCCTACACCATTTCCTACAAAGGTTTCCAATTAATTCTTTTATCATTATTATTTTGTTTTACATTCTATTGAATTGAATCTAGAAACATGCACCACCTATTTCAAACAAATGTAAGTTGGGGTGAGAAGCATGCAAAATGCTTATCAGAGATTTAGAGAGAAATAAAGTTAACATGTAGCCTGGCTAGGAACAATCATATGACAAGGGCAGTTTAAAATGATATTCCTTCAATAAAATTTTATCATCATTGAGAGAGACAGTTGGGTCTACTAAATGTTTGTAGGTTTCAAGGGTCTGCTGAAGGAGTTCTAAAGTTTGAAGGACGAAAAATTAATTAAGAGTAGTTTAAAACACTTCCCCACCCCACCCCCCAACTTGCTGTGTTGACTGGAGGTATTATTGAGTATTATTTAGTAGTATGATTATCAATTGAACCCTAAATTTTTGTCTCAATCATTTATCATGGTGATTTTCTATCCAATGTTAATTATGTTGGTCAGTTTTTTATAGGCCATAATGAAGTAGCCTTTTTAATATTTTGAACAAGAGTTTAAATTGAGTGCAAAAAGTAAGTTGTCAGCTTAGGATTGTTATTTTAGAGTTCATTCTCCTAATATGTTATTCAGTAATATAGACAACTATAATTTGAACCATGTATTTTAATGCATGCACTGTCATTAGAGATGAAGTGGGGCTGGCCCTTGACACTATTATGAATGAGGTTTTGGGAACTGTTGCCAAGATAGTGCTGACAACTAGTGACCTTTTACCACTTGTAAATGGATGTAGTGTACTTCTAGATTTATTTAAATACTAAAAT
This sequence comes from Cupressus sempervirens, assembly GCA_028749045.1. Lineage (NCBI taxonomy): Eukaryota > Viridiplantae > Streptophyta > Pinopsida > Cupressales > Cupressaceae > Cupressus > Cupressus sempervirens. The sequence goes on from CM053792.1 coordinate 92,190,519, forward strand.
GTGTAATAGAAACTCTTATTATTTTTCTTCGGCAAGGTAAATATTAGAAAGCTTGCCTACCATAACACCACCCAGGTTAGATTATAATTTTTGAGAACCGAAATATGACTAAACAATTCTTGATTCCACTTCACAAATGCATCATTTGATTTATAATCACTTGTAGCAATTAAAATACTATTTGTGATATAGATTTTTAGCATATTTCTCAATCCCCATCTTTAGTTATGTGTATCTCTTGTCTGCCTATAAAGTTGGACTCCGCCCTTCATTTGTTATGATTTTTGAGTTTGTGATATAAAGCCTATGATATGATAGGTGTTTCTTTGGTTAGTTCTTTTTTATAATTGATGGTATTTTCCTTTTCTCTGATTTCTTCCAATCAATATTTCTCTTTTCATGATTACCCAAGGATATGTAGATAATTCTTTGTCATATAAGACTTAGCTCTGCAATGTGTTTTTACAGGTCCTTTCCAATGATAATCCCAATTATGGATACAATGCTGCTACAAGTGGTTATGAAGATTTGATGGCTAAAGGAATTATTGATCCAACTATGGTAAGATGGTATATTCATTTGATGTAATTTATTTTTATTTTTTCAATTTCTTAATAAGTGAAATGAATGCAAATTAGTGTCATTTAAGTCCTTGCAAATATGGTTTATCAGGATGTTTACTGACTGTGTATTTGCGTAGTGCCCTTGTTATAAAGAAAGAAGGAAAATTCAAGCCTAAGTTGGATGTGATGCCAATTGTCTTAGGCCCTCTACCCTTTTTGAATTATGATGTGTATTGTACATAGGTTGGGATTATACTATATCATATTGAAATTGAATGAATACCAATATCTATCATAATATGACAGGCAACTAGTTGCTTGCAAATTGTTAGGAAGCTCACAAAGATAAATTGTTAGGATAATTTTACTCTTTGTGAAATTATAAGGTTGGTACTTTCTTTTGTTGAATTACTAGATGATTCAGTTACCCTGTTATTTGCCTCTGTGAGATCGATACAAATCTAGGTATGCTAATATTTATTTTGTTGTATTTGTATGCATTCAATCACTAGCCTTGCATCGAACTCGAGAATCAACATGGCAAAAAGATGTCATCTATTTCAAAGAATGATCAAAGGTAGTATTTTATGATGGCTTTTAATGTTTCTTTTGCATATGGTACCCATGTGGTGATACATAACATAATTAATTGTACTTGGCACAAATACAAATATCAGTTTCATTGCCATTTTCATCAACAATATATTTTTTATGCTCGCAATCAATGTCCCTTACTAATGTTTTTCATCCTAATTGTATAAACTTGTATAAGTCTTTTCTTGTGAACCATATTGAATAAAAGGATGCTTTTCCTTGAATAGGGCTATTATGATGGGACTAATGCTTCATGCAAAAGGTCAACATTTAATTGAGAAGTCACAATATAAAGAGGCTCTTGAAATAATTTCCATGGGAGAGGTATCTAGTGTATAGACAAGCATTTGTAGGATAAACATTTCCAGTGAACATAGATGTTGCATAGACAAGCATTTCTAGTAAACATAGATGTTGTAGTTGGTGTACAGTGCCATTTGGCTTGCCCTTCTCAATGTGATTGTAGCATCTAATGTAATAGTAATAAGTTATAATTGAACTAAAAATTTATTTATATGCTTGTGATTGATGACTAATTCAGCCACAATAACCATGATTGAAGTTTCTCGTTGCAGTCTAGGAAAATTCGCACTAACCTACTTTGGCATTGTTTGAAGGTTGACAGATGGGGAAGTCATGGATGTACAAAATTTTTGCAATGACTTTATTCATATGGGTCACAAAATTGGAGTCTTTTTATATGATGATTTATTGTCAATCATGTCCATTTGCTACCAAACAATTCATATTCTACAAATTTGAGACACTGGAACTTTTGTGGATGTGCAAGCCATCAGAGCATACTGCAGGGAGGATGACTAACTTATTCTCAATAGTCAGACTTAGGCAAGTGATACAAATTGTAAAATCTTAACATATGGTTGTTCAAATTCTGTATCTCCTAAATGATTTCCTTTTAGCATATAACTTGTTGTGCATAGTTGCCAAGTTTGCTTATTGTATCGGGCATATTAATGAAGAAGCATATTAGTTATTGTTGGTGTTTATGAAAGTTTGATTAGTTACTATCAATGTTTATCAGGCATTCTATAAAATAGTTCACATGCCTTGCGTATGATATGACATTTTGCATGCATCTTGCACTCTCTGATCTGGCTGATGATGGATTACAGAGAGTGATCTGAAACCATGATGCTAAAAAACACACACAATCAAATCCAAAACGAACTTGCATTACAAATGGATTGTGGAAATCTGATATTGTTGATTTTGCATGCATGTCTACGAGGAAAATCACAAATTAAAATTTGTGATTGTCCTCGTAGACATGCATGCAAAATCAACAATATCAGATTTCCACAATCCATTTGTAATGCAAGTTCGTTTTGGATTTGATTGTGTGTGTTTTTTAGCATCATGGTTTCTGATCACTCTCTGTAATCCATCATCAGCTAGATGAGAGAGTGCAGGATGCATGCAAAATGTCATATCATATGCAAGGCATGTGAACTATTTTATAGAATGCCTGAAAATTTTTTTACACCTAGGCGTTGGTAGAAATTTCTACCAATGCATGGGAGTTTTCTACCTTCATTGGTCAAAATTTCTACCTTCATTGGCCAAAATTTTCTACCTTCGTTGGTCGAAAGTTCTACCTTCATTGGTCAAAATTTCCACTTTCCTAACCAAATTTTTCTACCATCACTCGTTGAAATTTCTACCTTTTTTGGTTGAAATGTTCCCCATCATTGGTCAAAATTTCTACCTTTTTTGGTCAAAATGTTCCACATCTTTGGTCAAAAGTTCTACCTTTTTTGGTCAAAATGTTACCCTTCATTGGTTGAAAGTTCTACCTTTTTTGGTTGAAATGTTCCCCATAATTGGTCAAAATTTCAACCACTCCCTGCTGGAACTCACACTCTAGCATGCAATATTTCCTACTAGAATGTTGGTCAAAATTTTGACCAAAGAACCAGTTGGTCAAAATTTTGATCAAAATTTTTTTGACCAATAGGCTGGATGGATTTGGTCAAAAAATGGGTTGAAATTTCAACCAATAAAAATTAAAAAATGGGCCCAAATGTACTAGTGTGATGTTGAGAAAACTGCAAGGAACATAAATGTATTGAGATCTAAAATCCAAGATGAAATAAGTTTTGTGAAGTTGGAAAGTGTAGAATAAGCATATCAATATGCCTTAAAAGTTGAGGAGATATTGACAAAGAAATATGAACAAAGACAAAGAGGAAGATGTGGTCGATTCCAGAGGGATAGAGGTAGGTCTTATGGAGAAGGTGGCAGATCTGACAATTCTGTGCATGATAAAGGAAAATCTAATTGGAAGAATGTTGACAAAGACAAGATTGAGTGGAAAGGTGGTAGCTCATATCGAAGAGGTACTGGATCTTACCAAGAAAGAGGTAATTCTTATTCCAGAGGTGGTTTCTGTGGTAATTATTTTAGATGTGGTAAATAAGGGCATAGGTCTTTTGAATGTAGATCTTTTGAGAGTGGGCATAATAATAGAAATGTTGCAATTCAAGAAGACATTGAGAGTTCACCAAGTGGACTTAAGGTTGAAGATAATCTAATGGTGAGAAGAAGCTTATGTAATAAGGGAACTGATGGGGAACCTATCCTTAAAAGAAGTATTTTCAAGACCAGATGTAAGATGGCTAAATTTGGCATTAAAAGAGTTGGTTACAAAGTTGCAATTGTAAAGGCTAAAGCATCCCAAACCCTATCATGTTTTATGGATCAAAGATGAGCATAAGATATTGTTAAGTGAGCAATGTGTTGTGAAGTTCAAGACTGGACATTATTTTAATGAAGTGACATGTGATATTATGCCTATGGATTGTTGTCATATTTTGTTGGGTAGACCTTGGCAATATGATAGATATGCTGTACATGATGGAAGATTGAATCAATATACTCTTTGGGTGAATGGAAAGAAAAAAATATTGTTACCTTTGATTGAAAGTCTAGATGAGGCTAGTTGTATTGTAATAAAAGTTTGCATGGTTAATTGGAGGCAATTTGAAAAGCAAGTAAAGAAGAATCAAGTTTGTTTTGCTATAGTTCCTAGATGACCAAGTGTTGGTAGTAATGGTCAAGTAGCAAATAGTGGTAGCTGAGTACCGAAAGAAATTGAAGAATTTTTGGATGAGTATAAGGATATTATTGCTAAGGATATTCCTAATGGTTTACCACCAATAAGAAGTATGAGTCATTGTATGGATCTAATTCTTGGAGCTAGTTTACTGAACATGGCACCATGTAGATTGACACCTATAGAGAATGAAGAACTTAACAAGCAAGTGCATGAGTTGCTGTAGAAGGGTTTAACCAGAGAAAGTTTAAGTCCATGTGTTGTACCTATTATATTAACACCTAAGAAGAATGGAGAATGGAGGACATGTATTGATTCAAGAGCTATTAACAAGATCATAGATAAATATAGGTTTCATATGTTGGGAATGGATGACATAATAGATTATTTGAGTGGAGCAAAGTATTTTACCAAGATTTATTTGAAGAGTGGCTATCATCAGATTAGAATCAGAGAAGGTGATGAATGGAAGACTACTCTCAAGACAAAATATGGTTTGTATGAATGGTTGGTTATGCCTTTTGGTTTAACTAATGCCCCTAGTGCTTTCATGAGATTAATGAATGAAGTTTTGAAAAGCTTCTTGGGTAAGTTTGTGTTTGTTTATTTGTATGATATTCTAATATTCAACAAGAATAAGGAAGAACATCTTGAGCAAGTTAGACAAGTATTGCAGAGGTTGAAAGAGGAAAAGTTGCCAATTAATCTAAAAAAATGTTCTTTTATGCAAGAGGAGATTATGTATTTTGGATTTGTTATTTTAGTTGATGGTTTAAGGATGGATCCAAAAAAGTTTAAAGCAATATTGGAATGGCCTACACTTGAGAATGTGGGTGAGGTAAGATCATTTCATGATTTGGCTAGTTTATATAGGAAGTTTATAAAGAATTTTAGTGCTGTTTGTAATGTTATGACTGAGACAATGAGAGGAGATAAAAAGGAATTCAAGTGGACACATGGAGCTGATAAGAGTTTTGAAAATTTGAAACAAAAGGTTTTTGAATTATCTATATTGGCTGATTTCAATAAGGTATTTCAAGTTGAGTGTGATGCAAGTGGTAGTGCAATCAAAACTATATTAAGTCAAGAAGGTAAACCTATTGCTTTCTTTAGTGAGAAGTTGAATGATGCTAAAAGGAAGTATTTTGTGTATGATCAAGAGTTTTTTGCTATTGTTCAAGCTTTGAAGAAGTGGAGACATTATTTGATTCCTAAGGAGTTTGTGTTGTATAATAATCATAAGGCTTTATAGTACTTGGGAAGTCAACATAAATTAAACCAAAGACATATAAAGTGGGTTGAGTATTTGCAAAGTTTTACATTTGTGATCAAGCATAAGAGTGAAGTTACTAACTGAGTTGTTGATGTATTGAGTAGAAGATGTTCTTTGCTAACTGAAATGAAAGTTGAAGTTCTTGGTTTTGATGAAATGAAAGAGTTGTATGATACTAATCCTAATTTTTATAAGGCATGGAGAGAGTGCAGAGCACCAAATTTGACCAATCACATAAGTAAGTATGATGAATATTTCATTCAAGAAGGTATGTTTTTCAAAGGTATTCAGTTGTGTATCCCTAGGAGTTCTATGAGGTTGAATTTGATTAAGGAAAAGCATGGTGGTGGATTAGCTAGACATTTTGGAATTGATAAGACATTGAGTTTGCTGAAAGAGAAGTATTTTTGGCCACCGATGTATAAGGATGTTCAAAAATTTATGAAGAGTTGTGGAGTTTTTCAAGTTACAAAAGGAGTAAGTCATAATACTAGATTGTATACACCTATTTCTATTCCTGAGAAATCTTGGAGTGACATTAGTATGGATTTTGTTCTTGGTTTTCCAAAGACAACAAAGGGGTATGATTCTATACCTGTGGTTGTGGATAGATTTTATAAAATGCCTCATTTTATACCATGTAAGAAGACATCAGATGTTGAGCATGTTGCTTATCTTTTCTTCAAAGAGATTGTTAGATTGCATGGATTACTAAGGAGTATTGTTTTTGATAGAGATAGTAGGTTTGTCGGTTATTTTTGGAGAACTTTCTGGAAGAAGATGGGTATGAAGCTAAAATTTAGTTCTACATTCCATCTGCAAACTGATGGACAAATAGAGGTTGTGAATAGAAGCTTGGGTAATTTGCGGAGATGCTTAGTTGGAGATGAAACACATAATTGGGAGATAGTATTGGCACAAGCTGAGTTTGCATATAATAATTCTATGAATAGAAGTATAGGGAAGACACCTTTTGAGATTGTTACTGGAATGAAGCCTAGAGGAGTATTAGATTTAAGAGATATTGTTGGTAAAGAGAAGAGAAGTGCTGTAGGAGAAGAATTTTCTAATTTCATGGAGTGTTTGCATAAGGAAGTGAAGTTGAAGTTGGAACAAAGCAATCAAAAGTACAAGGAGAATGCTGATAAGTCTAGAAGACATCATATTTTTGACGTTGGTGATGAGGTGATGGTTCATTTGAAGAAAGGAAGATTTCTAGTTGGAACATATAGTAAGCTGAAGATGAAGAAATTTGGACTTTGTAAGATCTTGAAGAAGTTTGATAGTGGAAATGCTTATGAAGTTGAGTTACCTGATGACATGGATATATCTCCTATATTCAATGTTGTTGATCTGTATAAGTATCATAGGTTAGATGATGAAGTTGTTGTATATGATGATTATCCTAAGAAGTAGATTGAAGAGGTTGAACATATATTGGATTAGAGAGTTGGAAAAATCACAAAAGCAAAGGACTATTATGTATATTTGGTGAAGTGGAAAAATAGACCAGTTGAAGATGCTACATGGATTTCTCAATCTAAGTTGGATTCAGCTTAGGTTGTGACATCTCAATGATTTAGGAAAATCATTTCTTTCTACCCTGGTTGTCTAATGTAGGAGCATCCTAGGTTGACATGTTATCTTGCTCATTTATTTGCAAACTGCCTATTTTTGCTGAGTTTTAGACATTGCTGAGTTGCAGCAATCACTGAGTGCCAATAATTTTGTAGTTTAAGCTAAGTTTAGGTTATCCCATGTCATGTTAACACTTAGGTTCATGTGTTATCCCATATCTGTAGTGTGTGTTGAGTTCCATAGTGTGTGTGTCGAGTTGCTCTTCATGTACCGAGTTACCTAGTGTATGCTGAGTGTCTCTTCACATGCCAAGTTATCCTGTTTATGCTGAGTGTTAGAATTTTGGATGTGATTTCTACATTTTTTGTGCAAGCTGACTTGTAGGTTTTATTTCATTCATGACATGTTAAGATCTTGTCTTGGGATTTTTCTAGACTGTTATTGGGTTGGCCTTGCTACTTTGTAATGTTCTAGAATAATCTGTAAGCCATTTTGGTAAGTATAAATAAAGTATTTAGGCTTAGAGTTAGGCAGTTTGGGGGGAGAGTTTGGTAGATTGATTTGGAGAAAATTTGAAGTTACAAATATTGATGTTGGATCTTAGATCTTGAATGCATATTGTATCTGGTCATAACCCAGAAGGTCTTATAGTTGGGCATGTATGCTGATCATTTCATGAATCAATAAAGAATATTGTTCTCTCTCTTTGTGGTGCTATTCTCTTTGTATGTTTGCTTCCATTATTTTAAGTGTGCGAGGTTGATTTGGATTACTGGGTGTGCCTTTGGCCCTAGTTATTCTTTGCCCTCTTTGTGTCAATGTCCCTTCAACTTAGTTTGTGCCCACCTTACTCTAAGTGGATTCTTAATATCCTCAAGCTTAAAGTAGTCTTCCAATTCACCAATCCAATCAATCAGGTCTTCAGGATTCAAAGTACCTAAAAAATTAGAAACCTCCATCTTATGCTTTAGCTTCCACTGAGATCCAAACCTAGCAAACTGACTAGTCCTAGTTCCAATAGGTCTCTCCACATGTTTAGTTCTATCCTCACTACATAACCACATAGTGGAAACACAACAACAAGAAACAACAGTGTAAGATTTGATACCAACTTATAATAATTTGTTCATAAATATAACCAATTACATGCAATATGCCTGGCTATAAGGCCTTCTGGGTTAGGGCCAAATACAAATAAAAAATTACAAAATTAGTTCTAAGATCCAACATGATCCAAATTACAACCAATCTCAATTATTTTAGGTACACAACTAGATAAGAACACTAAGAAGAATCCACACTTGTACCTACAGGTCCATCAAGAGATCCTCTAATTCCTAAGCCGTAGCTCTAGCTCTTCAAATTTGCATCTATTCTTCCTTTCATCCCAACTTAATAATGACTAAAAACTCCCCAAGACCCATAATTTTACTAATATAAGACAAAAGTCAGCCCAAAACACAAATTAAATAAAAATACATAAATTAAATGGCACAAGTCGACCTACAACTTCAATTAAATGTCCAAAAATTGATATCCGAGTAAACTCATGATATCTCCTAGCTCCTATCAAATTAGAACTCATGATTTGAACCATAGGTAGAAATCTAGGTCCTCTACAAATAATTAAATGTGTACAGGATGATTCCCCAAGGAAAGGTGCACATCCTTCCTGAAAGTCACCCATAGCATACTGTCATTCGAAATTGCAAAAAATCAATACTTCAGGAGAATTTCCATATCTCCCAACCTATAATGAATTAGGACTTGTACCCTTAATAAGAGATATTAATCTAGGCCCTCTTCAATATTTTAATTACAAAGCCTCTCATTCATTAAGGATAATTAGTTTCTAGGTGCAACAGGCACCTAGAAACCAAAAAAAATATAGTTCCAACAACAAGGTTCAAATAGTTCAAACTTCAACTTAATCCATCCAATCTCTATGAAATCATGAGAAAAGGTTCCCCAATGTGTCTCCAACACATAACTAACCATGAAATCATATATCCACCAAAATTCAAGCTTGATGCTCCTCAACACTCAACCAAAATACCTCCAAACATGCAGGATTGCAGGAAAGCCTAGGATGCTCCTGCATCAATTTCTTACTTCAATTGTTGTTTCTGCAAAATCCTCAAGCTTGGTGTCTAGTTCCAATAGTGCTTCCTTAGTTTTTAAGGCATCTTTGATGTCATATTTTGATGAAGCTTCTTAAAATGTACCTCTAAACTATTGGACAACTAATTACACCACAAAAAGCTTGGTCCTTGACTCATCCTAAAAAATCTCAAGGCTAGCGGCATTGTAATACCTCTCCAGTTCCAAAAATTGCTCTTGAGCCTTATCTTTAATTTTCTAGATCTCTTCATGTAATACCTCCATAACCTTATCACCTGCCAATATTTTCTCTATCCAATCATCAAGATTATCAAGCTCCTCTACTACATACACTTCCATTAGCATTTGATACCTTTGACCTTTCATTGATTTTTACACTTGTAGGTCCTTAGCCTAGGTATGTATTTCATCCATCATCCCAAAATCTTGGTTCACTATAGAAGCCAACTTTGGAACTTGATTGGATATGGTGCAATAGTTTTAAATTTCCCTATATTATTTGTATTCCCTTTTCCTCAAAATTTTCACGCCATTGCTGACATGCTTCCAAAAATGGATCTAATTGTGTTCTAGTTCCTTTCCTCTCTAATGCCACTACAAGAGTGATATCTGGATTCTCCAAGTCAATGGAGCCCACAACTTCATTCAAATAGCCTCTTAGTAGCTTGTTTTTCTTCCACAACATTATCAATTCTGACTCATCCTAGTCTATATACCTGAATAACTCTTTCATGCTTGTAGTGATTATCACTTTGGCTATATCTATTGTGGGTCTTCCTAACATGACCTCCTTGATTTGATAATCTTTAGGAGTTAGCTATTTGGTGTCAACTTGAGGAGGAGGAATGATAATATGTGCAAGTAGGTCTTGATCTTGGTTCTTCATTTTAAAGGCCAACGTTCATGCATTACCCTTAGGTGGCTCAGGCCTCTTGATTGCTTTTTCCAACTTGTTCATTCTCTCCTTAGTTGTTAGTTCTAGCTACCTTTTTTGGTGAAACACAACCTCCATCTTCAACCATGCCAGTGTGGTACCCATGGGTAACATATACTTGGCTGAAGAGGTTTGTCCTATAGTAGGCTCCTTTCCCTTATCAGTCCTCTTTGGAGTCTTCTCCTATTGAGAGAGATCTTAAATTGAAGTGTCTATATCTTATTTGGAATAATGTCCCAACCTCTGTATCCTGAGGAGTTTGAAGAACTTTTTCTAATATTTTCCCTCCATTAGATACTTCATCAAGTGCAATTTCTAGAACTCCCCTTTCTTGGTCGCTTGTTCTTATTCTTCTTGGGTAGCCGAAGGGAGTGGTGTCATTGATCCTTTATCCAAAACTACCAAATCCTTAGATGGTGGTCGTGGAATGTCCAAAGGTCCTTGAGGTAAAGGTGGAAATTGATTCCAATCTTTTCCTAAGGGTTCACTTGTGGGAATATCTCTTATTTTCTCTCCCACCATCTCTGTGCCCACTGGTATAAAGTCAAAGTTAGAGACATCAATTTCTTGACCCTCCATATTAGCTATCCATTTTTGTTGTTCATCTTCTAGGGTTGACACTTGGATATGCTCCCTTGGAGAAGGAGGTGTCACTATGGAACTTCTTCTCCTCTCTTCCTTTGTTGCTTTAGCCGAGTGGGTTCTTTGTCTTAAGGGGACAAATTCTATTTTCTCCTCTTCTTCATCATCTACCCCCAGGATGGTCTTGAACCTTTGGGGACAAACTATTTTTCTTCTTAAGTCTCCTCCTCCATGTTCCTACCATAATTGTTTCAATTGTTTCCTCCTTTGAAGCTAAGGGGGAGGCTTCTTCCTCAGCAACTACTACTAATGGAACCCTCTACTCTTCTACCTACTCCTCCTCTAGTTGTTCTAGTTTTACCTACTCTTGTGGCTCTTGTGCTAGCTTCTATGCTTGAGGCTCAACTTGTTCAGGTTGTTCACTATTGTGTAGGTTTTTGAGTTGGTGTTTCTTGTTTCTTTTCCCTGGGAGGCACCCTCTTCATCTTTTTTCTTTGTTAAAATTCAAAGTACTCAACCTCCCACTTATGTTGATGTACAATTTCTAGTCTTACTAGGGATTAAATAGGGAAGGTTGGTTGGTGACCTTTGCACCTTTACCTTTTATAGGTCTTATTGTGGCCTGTAGGGGTATGAATTGAAGAATTGGATCTATCTAAAATAGCTTCTAAATTTGTTCCTTTGTTAATTCTACTATGTGCCTACCTTGATGAGCTATGTCATCACTCATACCTTCCTATTTCAATATTCATTATTGGTCGATCATAGATTTTATCCCTATTATATAAAGGATACATAACTTCTGGAGTATCCTTTTCCATGGCCAAAAGAAGGATCCTTATCTTTAGCACATTTTCTACTAAGTATAGAGTCATCCTACAATAATCCCTTATACATATATCATAGTCATCTATATCATTCATCCAATGATCTTCTAACGCTTCTTCTTGAATGAACTCTTTTCCTTTCAAGTGTTGTACCATCCCAGTGTTATCAAAGTATGGGTGAGGGGAGTTGTTTCCAAGAGATATTGATCACACTAAGAGTTGAAGGTGGCAATATCTTGATTTTTCTTCACCTTGAAGGCACCAATTATGATAGGCCAGACCCATGTCTTCTCACTCTATCATATGTAGAAGTGAGTGGGCATATAATCTCCATAAGTATGATGCTATTAGATCGATATCTTTGGAGCCTCTTTGGGAACAATAGAGTACTAGTTGCTTGAAGAAAGGTGAAGGTATTAAATTGAATGTAGTAGGCATCTATATCCATGATTTTGGATCTCGCCTCTATTGACATTCTCTTGGCATAGTCACCTTAAATGAACCTGATGATTGCAAAGATAAACACGTCATTCACCACTCTATATTCCACACTTTATAGTGGGAGCTTCTTCTTCACCAATTGTGGATCTACCACATAGGGCCAAGAATTTTCATCCTACATGCTTCCCTTTATGTAAAGTCCTAGGTAATCCATGATTCTAGTCTCCAGTAAAAATATCGTGTATGATGTCATATAGAAGTGCGGGTTTACTTTGATGGCTACTAATTTCTCATCCAAGTTTTCACTTAGGATGGTAACCCAATCAACTATCATCTTTTCTATTCTGATGGTTTCAATGAAGTAGACTATCTCGGTCTAAAGGTGAACTCCTTCTCGGAGGTCCATAACTCTACTCAATAGGATGATTGCATATCTAATGTCATTCTTCATGTAACCCCTTTTCATATCAACTTTTCCCACTCTAGGGCTCACTGGTGTTTGGTCAATCAGGAAAGAGGATTGCACTATTTCTTTTTCTTATTTCTCATTCTTCATATACCATCTTTAAGACCCATCATATGAAATTTGTAAATACTAATATGCCCTTGGGAGGTGAAATACCTTCTCAATGTTCCCAGGTCGGAGGTCCATGACTATCACTCCTATGATGCTATTAACAACCTTCACTTTAGTCACATAATGATCTGCATAGGTCATTATCAGTTTAGAGGATTGAACTAATGTTGGATGGGATGCAACACTTACAAGGCCAGATCAGATGAGCACCAATACCATAGTAGACCTCTCTTTAGGCTTGTTGTAGATTGTGAGGAATGCATTCAAATTAATGTGTCAAAGTTTCATGTCTTTAATTTCCGTCTGTCCATCTTGAAATCCTAACTTTTTGGGTGCCTCTTGATATTTTAATGTGACTAGTTTTGGATTCATTTTCTCCACCATGGAAGAGGATGATGTTTCCATCTTATCTATAGAAGAGAATAAAATATTAATTGGAAGGTTAAAAATTGACCTAAAATGGACTCTAACTGACTCCCAAATATGTCAAAATCATGCAAAGTGAAACAAAAGCAATTCCCCCCTTGTAGAATGCCCTGTTCTACACTTCAACACACCTAGCACACCCTTACAAGTGCATTGATTTAAGCCCTAAGATGGATTTTTGCATAGTTGCACACGTGCACACCTTAGTGACATATGCACATGCACAATGCACAATTCTCATTAGGGGGGGACTATGTAAGACATGTTCTTTTTCTTTCCCTTAAGGTGAAAAGGGGCACACATGCACATCTTCATGGTGTCCTTATTAAAGGTTTTGATTGTTTTTTATTACTTTAGCTGTATGAGAAGGTGCACACATGCATACCTTCTGGAGGTGCACATATGTACACCTTCATTAGTTCTAGGATTTCTTAGTTAGGTTTTTTAATGTTTTTGTTTAGTTTTTTTGTTAGGTGTGCAGAGGTTTGCACTTGTGTACCTCATGAAGGTGCACATATGCACACCTTATGATGCTTCTAACCTTTTCTTTGTGTGATGTGTAGGTGGGGGGAGCTTTCTTAATGGAGGAGCACATAGTTGATAGGTTTATAGATGTGCACTTGGAAGGGAGGTGGAGGAAAATTATGAAGTGTAGGGGTTTGGGGTCTTATATAGACCCTAGGCCCAGTGCACACCCGTTGGTGCACACCTTTTAGGGTTGCACACATGCACAGGTGTGCATGTGCACATCACTGGAGTAGGGGTGCAATGCACACTTGCACATTGAGATCACATGCACATGTGCATAAGTACACTAGTGCACACTTAAAAGCACATGGGAATAAAAGACCTCATTTTTTTCTAGTCTTGATTGTTAGGACCTCCCCAGTCAAGCATTGGGGTGTGTCTAAGACCTACAGGAGGGTTCAAAATGACTAGGACTCTGGACTGGGAGCCCGATAGAGAAAAATCTATTAGGGGGTCCCCATTTCTAGGAGAAATGAGGTGTATATTGTGAAACCACAACAAATAGCCCCAATGAAAAGGGAAGAAATGAAAAAGGCATTTCTTCATCAACAAGCATTCTTCGAACATGTATCAAGTGATAGTTGAATTCTGAGCACTTCAAGTAGCTTTCAAGTCCCTTGATGGTCAAAACTTCAGAATATCGAGTCTTCAAGCTCAATGTGTATTTAGTGTATTCATTTCCTTTTGATGTTTCAAGGTGTAGTCTATCATAAGAATCTAGAAAATTGGAAAAAACCTTTAGCTCCAATAGTCCATTCATCAGGAATCCTCGTAAAACCTAATTTTAAGTCACTGTCTAACTAGAGAGAATCTATTTTTAGGGTTCTTGATGAGTTTCATTTCTTTCATTTTGAGTTCTTTGGTAATCTCTTGATTTTCTTCATAGAGCTCACATTTTTCCACTTTATTCTTCCTTGAAGCCTTTTCCATAGAATAGGATAGCAATTTCAGAATGCTTATCCCTTTTATTTGATTAACTTTTAGGATTGTCTAGAATCTTTAGATTTAACATCATCTATATATTTTTCCTTTCTTCTATACCTTGACCATGCTTTGATTGTGTTGCCAAGACATTGATGTTGTTTCTAGATTTTTTCTTTAGTTTGATAACCCTTGTATTCCTCTTTTAATAAACTTTTGGGAGACTATCACATCAAACAATGATCATAGCAATTATTTGAAAATACCCTTTTTTTGAACTGACAAGTTTGGAACTATCCCTTGCTACTATCAAACTAGATTTGAAAATTACCAAGATAGTCAATTCTTACTTTTGTAAAGTGTTGAGAGCTATTGATCTGTAACACTAATTTTAAGACTGAAAGTTGTTAACAACTACAAGCAATATCTATTTTCAATTGGTACAAGAAACATAATCATTTGAATACTTTTACAAAGAAATGCCTCTTCCCTAAAGTCAAAACCAAATGGAGTAATCTATTGAATGTGTCAAGAAAGAGTCCCAATTTCACCTAACCCCAAATTGAGATGAAAGGACAAGAACAAATTTTAAAGAAAACACAAAGCTAAAATAAAAACATAGCTGAAATAACACATACTTATAGGAAATAAACACATAACTGAAAGGAAACCCACTTCTAGAATTTTTTGATTTTTTATTTGAAATGCTTTTAGTTTTAGGCCTCAAAGTAATGTTTTAGAAATTGGCCATTGACTAGCAATGGGACCCATTCCCCTTGTAGAGAACTTAACATTAAAGTATTTTCTTCCAAAATCTTCACAATTTGATAAGGGCCAATCCACAAGCGTTGAAATTTAGTGTGATTGCCTGGATTTTCTTTTGCCTTGTCCCATAGGAGAACAAGGTTGAATATTCTAAAAGATTTGATTATGGCTCGCTTGTTGAATGACCATCTAATGACAACTTGATGTTTTGAGATGTACTCCAAAGCTACTATCCTTTTCTCATCCAATTCCAAGAGATTCATCGATTTAATCTAGACTCTATCAGCATCCTCAACATACCCACTCATGAATTTAAAAATAAGAATCTTAAGATTAAGTGGAAATACTAGTTCCTGTCCATAGATGAGTAGATATGGGGATGTTCCCAAAGCATTTTTGTTCGTGACTCCATTTGTCCACAATGCATAAATTCCCTTGTAGTCTTTTATAAAGTTTCCTATGTTGAAGCATATAAGATTCACATTTCATCTCGAGTCTTTTGTGTTGGGAACTATTCATCTAGTTAGGGTATTGATTTTACAAAAGATAGTAGACAATATCTTGATACCAAACATTTATGATTATTCCTTAATTAATATCCACTTGAGAGACTATGATCTTTTTTCCATTGTTGGTGTTGATTTCATCATCAAATCTTATTCCATTGTTAGTACCAATCTCATTATCAACTATCATCTTGGTTAGCCCTTGTCTTCTCACCAACTTCATAGGTTGAATCTCCAAATCAAACTCTTGTAATATAGCCATAAATTTTCCTCATCTTTTTCCTAATTCA
Organism: Cupressus sempervirens; assembly: GCA_028749045.1. Taxonomy (NCBI): domain Eukaryota; kingdom Viridiplantae; phylum Streptophyta; class Pinopsida; order Cupressales; family Cupressaceae; genus Cupressus; species Cupressus sempervirens. The sequence goes on from CM053792.1 coordinate 92,206,518, forward strand.
TTTTGCATTAGTAATGATTTGACTATAGGATTTGGTACAATTGCATATGACTTACTCCTAAGTATATAATAGCAAAATTTCTTGACTTTCTTTATCAGGGCAAAAGATTGTTTGTCAAGATTGTAATAGTTCAATTCAACATTCTTTAGTAGACAATTCATGAATGTGATGGATCTCTCATCTTCTTTGTCTTTCTTTTGAGTGAGAATACTGGTACATCAGTGTTCCAAAGAAAAAGAGTAGATTTTGAAAGAAAACTCATAATCTAGAATCACAAGTATTGGAGTTGTGGAGATAGCTACTTTGATGCCCTCAAAAGATTTCTTAATTTCTAAAATCCATTCTATTTTTCTCCCTTTTTTAGCAATTCATTAAGGGGGCGTACTATCTCAACAAACCCACTAATAAACTTGCACATAAAATTAATCTTCTAAAAGAAAGACTTGAGTTATTTGCAGCTATTGGGAGGTGGAAACTTTATAATTTCTCCAATTCTCTTGGGAACAATGGAGATTCCTACTTCAAAAATAATGTGAACTAGAAGCTTTCTTTTTATGACCCTGAATGGACACTTTTTAGGATTGACGATATGCCATTATCTCTGGAATCGATTGAAAACTTTTCTTAAATCAACAATATGAGTGCTCCTATCTTTTGAAGAGATAGTTAGGTCATCCATGTAGATAACTATACATTTGTTTATCATCCCCTTGAATTCTTCATTGATCACTCTTTGGATTGTAGCTCTTGCATTGATCAATCCAAAAGGAATTCTTCTATATGAAAAGGTTCCCCATTTTTCATGAAAGCAATATTTAACTTGTCTTCCTCATCTACCATCACTTGGTAATATCCTAAATATCCATCTAGAAAAGACATCATTTTGGATCTGTTCACAATTAGCAATACTTCATCAAGTGAGGGAGAAGGATAGTTATCTTTCTGGGATGCTTGACTTAAGTTATAGAAATCCACATATAAGAAAATTTCTCCAATCTTTTTCCTTACTCAAATCAAGTTGACAACCCACATTTAGTGTCAAATTGGAAGGATAATTTTAGCATCAAGCAACTTCTAGACCTCTTTCATTATTAATGGTTCAATAATGGGATCTACCGATCTCTGCCTTAGACAAAAAGGTTTAGTGTTTGATTTCAATGGAATGTCATGAGTGATGATTTCAAGATCATACATTTTAAGCTCCTCATAACTCCATGCTATGAAATCTTTGTATTTTATAAGTAATTGAAGCATATTTTCTCATTCTTGAGGGTTACACACCTTTCCAATTCTTACCATCTTAGGATCTTCTTCCGTACCTAGATTATATGAATCACACTCTTCAATTCTCTTTTCTTCAATAGTTCTTATTTTATGTGTTGATTCATCTTGTTCAATGATGCATTCCAACTCTACCATCCCCTTAGGAATGGTATTGGTTTTCAAATTTATAATCCCATCCTTATCTTCAAGCTCATTGTCCTTAGGTTTATCATTGAGACTATCATCAATCTATTGTCCTTTGAAAAGACCACTATATATAATAAAATCAAGAATATGTTGGTCATATTGCAAGACTTGAAAGTTCATAATGTTGTTTGGGATAGACAGGGAAGAAACTAATTCTACTAAAACTATTTTAATTTTTTTTCTTTCAATAGGCTATAATGTACTGGCTGAAATTACAAGGGTATCGACTACCATGTTTCTCCTTCTTGGGATGGAATTTATGTTTAAGGCCTCAAAATATTCCATCAAATCCCATATTCCTTTTTGGTAAGCAATTATTCTTCTATCATTGCAAGAGTAGATTCATTTCACCTGTCTAATCACCAATTGGGAGTCTCCTTCAATTATGAGAGCTTTGACATCCTTCTCTAATGTGAAGAGAAGTTTTTGAATCAAGGCTTCATATTCTATAACATTGCTATTACATCTAAATTGTAAATGATATGCCAAATAAAAAGAACTACCTTTGGGATTAATTAGTTCAATATTTTTACTGGCTCCTGATTTACATTTAGAGCCATCAAACCTGAGTGTCCAGATTGGTTGTTCGTTGTGCTTTTTGGACTTGTGTTTATTTGTTCAAAGCTTTTGTTTCATTTGAACTTTGAAGGACTATTTCTTCGGGATCCATTGCAATATTTCACATGGTGGAATTGGTGAGTTTCCATTGTTTATCTTTGATATGGGGGGTTTCCATTTCTCTTCTTGATCTTGAATCTCCCTAATCAATTCTATAATTTTATCAAATTTTGGCTTAGGATGCACAACTACCAAAGTCTAGCCTTGACCTTTTACAAGACATATCCTCCTTAGGACTTTGATCATTCTTGGTGGGGGATAAGAAAAAGATCCACCATCTAAAGAGAAATCATTATATGATGCATTGAGGTCTTCTTTTTCCTCTTTATCTCGATCCATGACTTCAAATATGCATGTGGAACTTGAATTTTTGTTTTGTATCTCCGTTAGAGTTTGGTCACTTTTTATGTGCATTATCTGAGTTTTTACTTGAGTAATTAATTCTTGTGAATGAAAATGCTCAAATTTAGAATGACTAACTTTGTGCAGCCTACAAAATCCTAGAAGGAGAAAAACATTTGGGTCCACTTCTTTTCTTAAGCATTGTAAGTTCACAACCATGCTTTCTATAAACTGGGTTACAATCTCTTCTTTTGTTATAGGGATCATATATTTTCTATTCAGATTGTCTAGTGTCTTTGTTGAGGTTATGTCAAGAGCCATCACTTTATAAGAGCCTAAATCTAACTAGACAAATACTACCTAGTTCGGTGCATTATGTTATGTGATCACCATCTTTAGTTTTGGCTCAGTCTCTATCTTGATCTGATTATTCAAAACTTTCCAAGGTAACCATAGTTGTATAAAGTCAATTGAGAACTATCCTCTTAAGAATTTTATCCATTCTCTACTTAGGAAAAATCCATATGTTTCCGGAATTTCTACCTCATGTATGTCAATGATGTCTTAAAATTGAGGGTCTACCATTAACTATACTTGAACATCTTTCAATAGCCCAATAACCTTTACTTCTACTTTTTCTAGTTGTATCACTATCCAATTTGAGGGTTGTAGAGTGACTTCCAACCTCTGAGCTAGTGAAAGTGAAATGACATTAAAAGAAGCTCCTAAATCAATAAGACAATTGTGAAGGTTTCTTCCAAAGTTTTTGATACTTAGCAAGAAAGGAGGTACTTCAACCTTGTCTTTATACATGGTTGGAATAGCCTTAGAAGTGTTGACTTGTTGCCATACTATCTTTTGAGGAACAATATTTGTGTTAGGAATTTCCTTTTTATGATCAAGAGTCTTCAACATTGCTTCCCTTTGATTAGGACAATTTTGTAGCATATCAAACAAGGACATGTTGGCCTTGGTTCTCTTTAAATCTTCCACTGCACTATAATTTTTAGTTGTCCATGTAGAATTCTTCAAGATTGTAGGCACATTCCCTTGGTTCTAATTTTGTTGTCCAACATAAGGTGCTTTAGTAGGTACTAGATTGTTGTTCACTCTTGGATCTGGAAGTGTTGGTTGCATGGTGGGAGTAATCCCATTAGTCATGGTTCCCTTTAGTTCTACAAATTATAAGTATTTTGATTATCATTCCAAAAATCTAACATCTCTTTTGGTTGAGGACCTGATTCTTGACCGATCCATTGAATTACTGCATTGGCAAACAGGGCCATCAGTGGAGGATTGGGTGGAACAATAGGTGGAGGCAGGTTCAAAGGACGAACTAAAGATGATGAAATTTGAAATGGAATTGGTAGAATTATTGGTAATCCTTTATCACTATGAGGCTTGCAAAAATGACTAAGTTCTAGGAACTTGTGTGCACTAGGTGAAGATCTTAAAGCTTGTTGAAAGGAGATGGTGGATTAGGATCTTCCAATTTGTGTCAATTTAGAAAAAGCACACCTCTAAAGAAGTACACCTCTTCAAAAAGTGCACCTGCATACCTTCTAATAGTGATAGATGAATTTTTTTTTGAATTTCAAAAAATTTTAGAATTCTCTTGAAAAGCTAATAGAGGATCAACTCCAAGGTTCCAAACAGTCTTGCAACCTACCGAAATCTACTCACTTGAAGATAAATGTGTATCTTCATGAGGAAGCCTTTGCTAGTTTGAACCAATTTTGGATAATCTATTTGATCTATTATTGTCTAAAACATAACCACAAAAGAGATATATTTTTATATTTCCTATTTTATGATGAATACAATTTATCAATGAAACTAGATGAATTCCTATTTTAACCAAGTGGCACAAAAGAAAACAACAAGATAGAGTAAGAAGAGATTAAAGAAAATAACTTGAAAGGGAAATTCTTAATGAACATAAACCAAGGTAACAATACATTTGCAAATTAAATCATCAAAAGGATCAAGTAGGAAACTAATGAAAATAGGAGCAATGCTTCCTCAATTCCAATGATGCAATCTTTGATGGGGACTCAATATAAACTAAAAGATGTTTCACGTTGCATTAAATCACAAGGCCATGGAAAATGCACTCATGTGAGACAAGACATTATGAAAGAATAATAGATGACCATTTCTCCAATTTGTTATGTCAGCAGAATTCATTAACATGAGGAAAACACTAGAACTAAAAGGTTGCACAATTATAATAACACAATAAAACCATTTTCTCCATTATTATTGATGAACATGCATTCTCAAAAATAACACACTCTAACAAGAATAACTATACTTAGAATGAGAGCACCAATAGCATATATTATTGCATCAAAATAATGTCCTAGAGTACATATTACATCCATGTATTTATAAGAATTCATCTCCTCCCTTTGTGTTAGGAGTGAGAGTTCTTAAAATGAAAACTTATGCTAAAACTAATAAAACAAATCTAATTATATACAAACTAACTCTCTAAATGGTGTTAAGTAGGTCTCCACCCTTGTTTATATCAATTAATGGGTGCATGAGCCTTTACATGACATAAAAGAATAAAAAAATGAGAATATAAGAAGAAAGAAACTATAAGATGATTTGGGAGTCTCTAGAAGCTCTTAAAAATAGAATCTCAACCTTCTCAAGGCATTTATGGGAGTTGAACTACTATTAAGATGTGTTTTTGGTGCATGAAATATTCTAAAATAGCAACTAGTAGTTAACTATCAGTGCATTGTTGTTTCTTCAAAATTGTTAGCAACTCTATGAAAAGCACACCTGCGTACCTTGGTGACATGTTCCAAATTTTTTTTCTAAGTGTCAACTAAATTTCTAGCATCTAGGTTTTCTTCCCCTTTACATAAAAATGATGTTTGGATGTGTATTCTTAAACTTCTCTATTATCTTCACCACTTGAGTAGCTTCTAGAAAATATAGAGACTCATACTTATTCTTCACTACTTGTTGGTAATTGCTTACTTTGATCCTTGTTTTTGCAAAATCCTCAAGCTTGGTGTCCAATTCCAATAGTGCTTCCTTAATTTTGAAGGATTGTTTGATGTCACTTTTGATGAAGCTTCTTCAAATGTACCTTTGAATTATTGGACAACTGATTGCACTTTAAAAATCTTGGTTGTTGAATCACCCTAAAAGATCTCATGGCTAGCAACATTGTAGTACCTTGCTACTTCAAAAAACTGCTCTTGAGCCTTAACTTTAATCCGTTGGATCTCTTCGTACAATCCCTCCATAACCTTATTACCTACCAATATTTTCTCTATCCAATCATTGAGCTTAACAAGCTCCTTAGCCTCATACATCTTCATTAGCATTTGATACCTTTGCTATTTTATTGATTTCAACACTTGTAGGTCCTTGGCCCAGGTGTGCACTTCATCCATCATCCCAAAATATTGGTTCACTATATAATCCAACTTGTTGACTCTTGGCTAGATGTGGTGCAATAGGTTCAAATTGCTTTGTATTATCTACACTCCCTTTTCCTCAAAATTGTCATGTCATTGCTGACATGCTTCCAAAAATGGATCTAACTATGTTCCAGTTCCTTTCCTTATTGAAGTTGATAAAATATCAACCCCACAACTTCCAATAATCACTTGCATGCAAACATCTATCAAAGAAGATAGAAGTAAAAGGCTCTGGAGGCAAGAATTGTCAGGTTCATAGATGAGACATTCTTAATTTGAAAAAAATGAGATTGCTATTATCAACAATGAATTGTCTAAAAATTTCAAAAAGAGATCATCCTTATAAAGGAGATTGAAACCCTAAAAAGGTGTAATCTAGGTTCCATCATAATAATTAATAAAAGAATTGATTATTATATGCCTAAAGTTTAGCTTAAGTAGACAAGAGTTAATTAGGAAATATCTAATTACTCTAACACCCCCCCTTAAAATAAACTTAGGGAGTAGCTAAAAATATAGAAATCACTACTATAAGTAGAATTGGGTCTTGACAACAAGGCCTAATGAGGTACCCAAGTACAACCAAATCTCTAAAAAGAGGAAAAATAGAGAAAACCACATGGGAAATAGCCTACTCCAAAAAGAGATGGAAAACATGCTGAAAGAAACTAGTGAACGACTGAAGAAGCCTCCAAACTAGGGAATGTTCTACAAGATAGGAAAGGAAGATGATCATGAAGAACATCACTAAAGCATGTAGAAGCTGCAAAGCTATGTCAAAAGTAACTACTGATCTGAAGAACCTCAACTGAAATAAAACCCGACGAGGTAAAGAAGACTATAATCTGCATCAAATTAGGAGGCACACAAAGACAAACAATTGAACTCAAAGATATAGATGGCATGAAATACCAAATCTTGAAGAGCTAATCAATCAAACCAAGGAAGCATGTGAAACGATAGAAGACCCCCTAATGTAGACAAGGGTGAGATGATATGCAAATGAAAAAGTGGGCCAAAAGAACTATATGTGAAGGAATCATGATCAAGATGCATAAAAGAGTACATATGTGTGTAATAAGGTGATCAATCTTAGACAACTCACGAGGCTAACATCACAGAAGGGACATTCACTAAATAAAGGAAGATGGAAAACACAGAAAAAACATCAAGCTCCCATGACACTTTAATCATGAGTAGTGCATGTACAATAAGGAACAAGATATAATGAATCCCAAGAATACAATAATCAGCATGAGTGTTCTTAGATGACACTGCTCAAATTAGAAGGGAAAACAGGGCAAAACACCTGAAACAAAAATATAGATCTAGTATGACACTCTATCTCAGTGCATTTGTAAGAATACATACAAGTGATGTCTAAATAGACCTGAAGAGACATAGGACTAATAAAATAGATAGTACAAGCCATGATGAATAATCTAAAGAAATAAAACCAATCCTCAGACCCGAAACAACCAAGATATCCACTAGAATGAAAAAATGCAAAAGATTGAATAGAATGTACTTAGAGAAAAATTTGGAAAAACAACCAAAATCACTGGAAAGAGCTCAAAAGACCTTTCCAACTATATAAAGAATTCCCAAATCGAAGATCAAGTGCTCAAGATATGTCTCCTAGAGTGCAAAACTATACCCCTAACTTTGAAAGTAGGAAAATCCATAAAAAAATATCAAAACATCAAAATAACTATATCACTATGATAGGCTCAGAACCAGCTTTTTAGAAATATCTTATTTTTGGAGAAAAAAGTCCATATGCCTGAGATATGAGCAAAAATGTGAAGGTAGGTCCAAACAAAGTGTGAAGAGGTGACATGATATGTTGATGCAGTGCTAAAATGGTGCTGACATCAACAAGGGATGAGCCCAAATTTGATGGTCAAATGACCATCAAGGCAAAATAAATGCTTGAAAAGTGACCCTTTCCAAAAAAAAAATCTAGCCATTGGAAACAAAAATAGGATGACAAAAAAGTCGCTATCACTAGATCAAAGGGCCAGTGCTAGAGTAAAAATCTGGTTGCCAAAATAGCACATGTGTGGAAAAATTTGTAATAAACAACTACCAAGAAAAGAGAGGCAATAATCAAATGTGAAATTCCTAAGATAGTTGTAGATATGGGAGTCACATGGAGTCTATGCGCTACTCTCCCAGGCTTGCACTAACTTTAACAGAGAGTCACTACCCCACCCAAAGCATGTGGTGTTAGAAAAAACATACCATAGATCACCTCTACATCAGAAACCAATGTAATTTCCTTTAGAGATAGGCCCATGCTCATCAACAAACATTATAATCATGCTTTGAGGTGGACCCATATGCTAAAGATAACTATTACCATAAACCACTCAAACATGGCGCTAAAATTGTAAAAAGAACCAACCACAAATACCAAAAATCACCATAGTCCATGTTGATTGGTGCTGATAGATCACAAGGGGTAGGGTCAAAAACCAGATTCTCCTATAGTTTCATGGAAGCCAATCCTCAGCCTCACAAAAAAAGGGACTATAAATTGAAATGGTTGTTGGCAGTATCCCATAATGATAGAAACACTTCTACCTACACTTTCTCATTCCACACCAAAAATGTCGAGCATCAATACCTTGAAACATGGGTAAAAGTCATTGTTGCACACTCAAAATTTAGTTGAGTATAATTCTTTCCCCTTCAATCAAGGCAAGAAAAACATCACCAAACACAGAGGTTGTAGATGTGACAACAATGCAAGAAGACTAGGCCTATATATATGGAGGATTGGAGTCAAAACCAAGAATGATGCACTTTGAATCCACAAATCCACCATAAAAATACTAACTCAAGGTAGAGGGTAGTACCAAATAATTCCAAAAAATCTTGCATTTTTCTGTAGGATATGTGACCCAATAGAAAAACGAGGTGGGAGCATGCATGGTGAGCACACTAATGGAAGCACAAATAGGGTGTAGGAAGTAGAGACACAAAAAACACCAAACACTTGCACTAGAAACCACGATCAAAGTCCACAAAAAAAATCTCCCAAGTTAGAGGAAAACAACAATTATAGGCCAAAATACCTCCCATAAACTAGTTAATCAAGCCGTTGATCTCCAAAGAAGCCAAAGGAGTTATAAAAATACGTGGGACGTGGGGTAGAATTTGAGGTAAAAAAATGCATGGCCACATGATAGAGTGGAGATCATTGTGAATGACCAAGGGAATCAAACCACTCCCTCCTATGTGGTGTTTATGGATCTTGAGCACATCATCAGAGATGTTGCGAAGAATCAAGTTGGAATGAATTTGATCAACACCTTTTTTGATGCAAAGTGACTCATTGGTAGGAGAATTTTTGACCCAATAGTGCAGAGTGACATGAAACTATGGCCTTTCAAGGTTGTTTCTAGACCATGTATAACCCAAAAAATGCTTCTTCCACACAGCTTGAAAAAAATCCTAAAATCACAGAATCAAAGGAGGCCATGGGAAGGACTTGGGTGACTAGATCACCAAATTCAAAAGAGATTCAAAATTTTTATTCTATTTTTTGAAAAATAAAATAATCACCATCTCGATTTGTGGACCTAGATCAATATGGCCTGGGTACAAAATTTTTTTGCCACTGATTTCAACAATGTCCAAAATTGATGTATTTTATATGGAAATGGGGGTTTTCAAGCACTCTGAGCTCAACAATGATGTTCATTTTTGTTCAAAGTGCCTCAAAAATTAGTGTCCCCCAAATCCAATAAAAAAATCCTTTGAAAGTCGATGCTAAATAGAATAGGGGCATGAAGATCTAGAGCTCTGATACCATGATGAAGTTGATGAAAGTTCAACCTCATAGCTCCCAAGAATCACCTTGATGCAAACACCTATCATAGAAGAGAGAAGTAAAAGACTACAGATGCAAGAATTGTCAGATCCATAGACGAGACATTCTTGATGAGAAAAAAATGAGATTTCTATTATCAACAATGAATTATGTAAAAATTACAAACAGAGATCATCTGTATAAAGGAGATCGAAACCCTAAAAAGGTGTAACCTAGATTGCATCATAATAATTAATAAAATAATTAATTATTGGATGCCTAAAGTTTAGCTTAAGTAGATTAGAGTTGATTAGGAAATATCTAATTACTCTAACATTCCTCTCTAATGCCACTGCAAGAGAGATTTCTAGAGTCTCTAGGTCAATGGGGCCCACAAATTTGTTCAAATAGCCTCTTAGTAGCTCATTTTTCTTCCATAGCATTATCAATTCTGACTCATCCTAGTCCATATGCCTGAACAACTCTTTCATGCCCATAGTGATCATCACTTTGGCTATATCTTCATTAGGTCTTCCCAAGATGACCTCCTCGATTTGGTAATCTTTAGGAGTCAACTATTTGGTATTGGCATGAGGAGGAGGAATGAAAATATGTGCAAGTAGGTCTTGATCTTGGTTCTTCATTATGAAGGCCAATGTTCGCACATTACCCTTAGGTGGCTTAGGCCTCTCGACTACTTTTATCAACTCCTTCATTTCTTCCTTAGCTATAAGGTTCAACTATATTTTTTGGTAAAACATAACCTTCCTCCTTAACCATGCTAGTGTGGTGTCCATTGGTGACATGTACTTGGCTAAAGAGGTTGGTCCTACTGTAGGTTCCTTTCCCTTATCAGTCTTCTCTAGAATCTTGTCCTATCAAGAAAGATCTTTAGTTGGAGTCTTTGTATCTTGTTGGGCTAAGGTCCCAACCTCTATATCCTGAAGAGTTTTAAGAAGTTCTTCTAATATTTGTAGTTCCTTAGATACTTCACTAATGTGCAGCTATTTAAACTACCTTTCCTTAGTTGCTAGTTCTTCTTCTTCCTAGGTAGTCAAAGGAAGTGGAGTCACTAATCCATTATCCAAAATTGCCAAATCCTAAGATGGTGGTGGTGGAATGCCTAGAGATCCTTGGCATAGAGGCATAAATTGATTCCAATCCTCTCCTAAGAGTTCACTCATGGGAGTATCTGTTATTTTATCTACCACCATCTTAGTGCCCAATGGCATAAAGGCAAAGTCAAAGAGGTCAAAGACATCAGTATCTTGACCCTCCATATTGGCTATCCACTTTTGTTGTTCATCTTCTGAGGTTGACACTTGGATAGGCTCTTGTGGAGAAGATGGAGGTGTCCCTATGGAGCTTCTTCTCCTCTTTTTCTCTATTGCTTTAGCTAAGTAGGTTCTTTGGCTTATGGGGATAAATTCTATTTTATCCCCTTCTTCTTCATCCTCTACATCTAGGATGGTCTCAAGAACCTATGGGGATGGATTTTTCTTCTTCTTAAGTCTCCTCCTCTGCATTCCTTCCATGGTTGTTTTAATTGTTTCCTTCTTTGGAGCTGAGGGGGAGGCTTCTTCCTCTATAGTTGCTACTAGTGGAACCCTCTACTCTTCTACATGCTCCTCCTCTAGCTATTTGCGCTATACCTACTCTTGTGGTTGTTGTACTAGCTTCTATGTCTAAGGCTCAACTTGTTTAGGTTGTTCCTATTGTGCAGGTGCTTGAGATGGTTTTGCTTGTTTCTTTTTCCTAGGAGGTGCTCTCTTCCTCTTTTTGCCTTGTTTAGGTTCAAAGTACTCAACCTTCTGCTCATGTTGATGTACCATTTTTGGTCTTACTGGGGATTGAGTGAGGAAGGTTAGTGCAATGACCTTTGTACCTTTACCTTTTATAGGTCTTGTTGTGGCCTATAGGGGTATGGCTTGCGGAACTAGATCCATTTGAAATGGATTCCAAATCTATTCCCTTGTTAATTATACTATGTGCCTAGCTTGATGAGCTATATCATCATTCTTATCCCTCCCAATCTCAACATTCATTATTGGCCAATCATAGATTTTATCCCTATTATATAAAGGATCCATAACTTCAGGAGTATCCTTTTCCATGACCTTAAGAGGGATCGTCATCTTTAACACATTTTCCCCTAAGTATAGAGTCATCCTCTAATAGTCCCTTATATGAACATCATAGTCATCTATAGAGTTCATCCAATGATTCTATAATGCTTCTTCATGAACAAACTCTTTCTATGCTAGGTGTTGTACGATCCCAATGTTATCAAAGTATGGGTGAGGGGAGTTGTATTCTTCTAAGGGATATTAATCCCACTCAAAGTCGAAGGTGGAAATATCCTACTTTTTCTTCACCTTGAAGGCACCAATTGTGATGGGCCAGACCCATGTCTTCTTGTTGTGTCTTCTCTCTTTGTCATATGTAGAAGTGAGCTGGTGTGCAATCTCCAGAAGCATGAGCCTATTAGATGGGTATCTTTGGAGCTTCTTTGGGCATAATAGAGTACTAGCTATCCAATGATATGTGAAGGTCTTAAAATAAATGTACTAGATGTTGATCTCTATGATTTTGGCTATTGCCTCTACTAACATTCTCTTGACATAGTTTCCTTCAATGAGCCTAATGATTGTGCAGATAAAACCAACATTCACCACTCTATATTCCACACTTTGTAGTGGGAGCTTCTTCTTCACCAATTGTGGATATACCACAGAGGGACAAGAATTTGCATCCTGCATGCTTCCCTTTCTGTAAAGTCCTAGGTAATTGGTTGTTCTAGCCACTAGTAAATATACCATGTATGATTTCATATAGAAGTATAGGTTGGCTTTGACAACTACTAATTGCTCATCCAAGTTGTCACTTAGGATGGTAGTCCAATCAATTTCCATCTTCATCATTATGATGGTTTCAATGAAGTCGATCATCTAGGTCTAAAGGTGACCTACTATTGGGAGGCTAAAAACTCTACTCAATAGGATAATTTCATGTCCAATATCATCCTTGATGTTACCCCTTGTCATATCAACTTTTCCCACTTTGCAGCCCACTAGTGTTTGGCCAATCAAAAAAGAGGATTGCACTATTTCATTTCTTCTTTATCATTCTCCATGTACCATCTTTCTAACTCATCATATGAAATCTACAAATATTGATCTGCCCTTGGGAAGTGAAATACCTTCTCAATGTTCTTGGGTCATAGATCTAGAACAATCTCTCCTATGAAACACTTAATGAACTTATCTTCAGCCACATAATAATCTACAAGGGTAATTCTCATTTTAGAGGATTAAATTGATGTTGGATGGGGTGTTGAATTCACAAGGCCAGATAGGATGAGCTCTAATATCATAGCTGGCCTCTTTTTAGGCTTGTTGTAGATCGTGAGGAATGCATTCTAATCAATGTGTTCCAATTTTGTGTCTTTAATTTTTGTGTGCCTATCTTGAAACCTTGACTTTTTGGGTGCCCCTTGATATTTGAATGTGATCAATTTTGGAGCCATTTTCTTCTCCATGGAAGAGGATGATAATTCCATCTTTTATACACAAGAGAAAAAAACATTATTCAGAAGGTTAAGACTTGACCTAAAACAAACTCTACCTTACTCCCAAATAGGTCAAAATCATGCAAAGTGCAGCAAAAGTAATTCCCCCCCCCCCCTCAAAATTCCCTATTCTAAACTTCAACACACCTAGCACACCCCTATAGGTGTGTTGGTGTCTTGATTTAAACCTTGAGATGGCTTTTTGCACGCTTGCACATGTGCGTACATGCACATGTATGCATCTACACACATGCACAATGTAGAGTGCTCACTGAGAGGGAACTCTCTAAGTCTTTCTCTTTTATTTTTTCTTAAGGTGCAAAGGTGTGCAGATGCACATCTCATGGAGGTGTGCATGTGCGCACCTTCATGGTGTCCTCATTAAAGGTTTTGTATGGTTTTGATTACTTTAGTTGTGCAGGAAGGTGCACACATGCATACCTTTCGGAGTTGCACATGTGTGCACCTTCATTAGGTTTAGGAGTTTCTTAGTTAGGTTATTTTATGTTTTTATTTAATTATTTTGTTAGGTGTGTGGAGACACCTTTGCACCTCATGAAGGTGTGCATGTGCTCACCTTATGGTGTTTCTAAATTTTTCTTTGTGTGATGTGTAGGAGGGTGAGCTTTCTTAGTAGAGGGCCGCATAGTTGATAGATGTGGAGGTGTACACTTGGAAGGTAGGTAGAAGTGAATAAAGAAGTTTAGGGGGCTATGGTCTTATATAGACCCTAGGCCCAGTGCACACCTCCACTGGTGTGTACCTTCATAGTTGCGCACCTTTCAGGGTTGCAGACATGCATAGGTGTGCATGTGTGCACTTGCGCATGTGCACTAGTACAAACTTAGAAGCACATGGGAGTAAAATATTCTTAAATTTCTCTAGCCTCTGATTGCTAGGACCTTCCCAGTCAGTCTGAAGGATAATAGGCCTATTCTCTATGATCATTTATTTACTTGTGAAAATTTCTTCCCTTTGATGCTTAAACCCTTGCATCACGATTTTAACCCATCTTTTGGGTTCAACTTCCTAATCTTCCACTGTATCTCTCATTAGATTCTTTTCTTGAGGAAATTGGAAAGGCCTTAGGAGATTTCTTAATGGTGGATTCATATTCTTTTGCTATGTTACATTCTATGTATGCAAGGATTCTTGTTGATATTGATGCTTGTAAAGGCCTTCAAGCTGAGATTAAACTACATAGTCCAAAGGGATCTTGGATTCAAACTTAGATTGCAAAGGTCTTCCTTTTAGATGTAGAAAAAGCTTAAGATTAGGCATGTTGTGGAAAAGTGCAAGATTGGATGAACCAAATCCAAGATACTCTTTTCATGGTGGAAGGCAACTTTGTCGTAACATTATATGATGGTCAAAAAATCCTCTCACGAGGAGTTCATTCCCACATACGCTTCTAGTTCTAATTAGGGATAAGTTGGGGATGAGGATCCTTCTTTAGTTTTTGTGTTGAAAGATTATTTTTTCCTATTGGTTCCAGTCGATAGGAGGATGTGAAGTCTGCTAGTTTTATTGGCTCTATCCAAAGTTCCTCTAGGTTCTTCCTCTTTGGATGTTGTTGTTGTTTCGTCAAATAATGGTGAGACTATTGTTGATGTCTCTACTTCTCCTCCTACTCCTAAGGTGTTAGATGTCCCTTATGCAATGGGAATTTTTCCCCCTCTAGTGGTGCTAGTTCTACTCCCTGTGTTGAGCATGCTATCCCTATCATTGTTAGTGCAAGCTCTGTTCCCTTGGGAAAGACTATTTCTCATAGCTCTCATAGTTCTATGGATTTGTTTGCTTGACATTTTGAGGTAGAAAAGGTTGAAGAATGATGGATTACAGGAAAAGTAAAACATTTAAAAAAACCCTCTCCTTTTGACATGGCCCTTAGATCCTACAAGTTGGGATCTAAGGGGAAATCTTAATCTTGTTGTTTTTTCTTTTTTTGGGTGGTCTGATGATTGATTGCATTTAATTTTCTTGACCACCAACTAGTGTTTGTGGGGGATGTGAGCTATTTGGTTCCCCCTCTTTGT
This sequence comes from Cupressus sempervirens, assembly GCA_028749045.1. NCBI lineage: Eukaryota > Viridiplantae > Streptophyta > Pinopsida > Cupressales > Cupressaceae > Cupressus > Cupressus sempervirens. Next base: position 92,221,812 of record CM053792.1, read on the forward strand.
CTTTGTCACATTTTATCCATGCTTTGATATTTCTTTGTGGAGTTTAATGCCATATCCTTTGGTTTAGGTTTTAGGTCACTTTGTTTAAAACCTGGCTTGTATTGGGTTTGGTACTCCCTCAAAATCTATTTTCTCTTAATCTAAAACTAATTTAGGTTTTTTTCCCCTACTATACATCACAAGCTCTAAGAAAATAAGGGAAAAGAAACAAATCCTTAAAAGGATTACTGACATTGTAGAATATTTTTCCTAGTATTATAAGCAAGATTTTTGTACTAAAGATATAATCTAGCTTGCTTCACTTCTTTCCAATATTGCCTAAATGCATGGCTCTTTTTAAATTTCTAATTCTTAGCGTATTCTTTGCGATCAACATCTCATCTAGAATTGTAAGAGAATCTATTTGCAATGTCTAATGAAAAATCTTTTAAATTGGATGGATTCCCCTATGAATTTTATAGTCTTTTGGGCACAATAGGTGAAGGTATTAATAATATCTATAGTTGAGGCTTCTCATTCTAAATATTTTAGAGTGTAATCAATTCTTAAAAACAAGTAGCAATATTGAAGAAATTTGGAATTGATGATCTATCACTTTCTTGAATGTCTCATACAAGATTATTACTAATTTTTTAATATCTTTTAAGCTTTGATCTCTTGTTTTTTAATTAGTCCACCCCAAATTTGTCATTTTCATAAGATTCATGTCTACTGTAAATGATACAATTATTATTTTGAAAGGAACAAAATGGGATCAATGTTCTCAAGACTCTTCTTTAATAAAAGTCTAATATTCCAAGACTTGTGATATTTTTGAGTGGTATTTTATTCTTCCCATGCTTTACATGCTTGGACTTGAATCTAAATTTGTTTGATTGTGCAAATGACGTTTTTTGATGTCCAACCCTATATTACCATTAATGATCAGTAGTCCAATTATTTTGGTATTTTTTAGTCCATTCATCATGGACATCCTCTTGCTTCACCTCTTTATGTTCTTATATTAAAAGAATTTGGCTTTTCAATCGTGCATATTATTCATCGAACCCGTTGGACAATGGTCATTTTATGACGAATCATTCTTCATCTTCATTAACTTGATAAAAATAAATTTTAGAAAGTTCATTACAAAAGACTTATGCAATAAATAAATACTTCCTCATAAGCTAGGCTAGTTAGACATTTTTGGTTAGAAATGTATTAACCATGTGTAAATTTTCATTTTTAGGTTTTCCCTTTTCTTTTCAAAATCTCCATGTCATCTTATGGAAATTTGTTATTCCCAAGATTGAGAAAAATGTTAGCTATCATATTATCAAACCATTTTGGCTAGTAAATTCTATTTTTTTTTGTAAATTTTTGGCTATCACTCATTTTTATTAATCATATTATTTTTTGCCTTTATAATCCTCTTATTTGAAGAATGGAAAACATGTTCAAATAATTTCTTTAGGTCTCCAATGATGGACATCAGAGACTTCATCAAGTTGTCTTTGGAGTTCCATTGCCTTCTTTACAATGTTGGAAAAATAGAATTATTTTAACTTGTTCTAGCAAGGTAATACCTTATGTGCTTATAAATTCGAATGGATCTGTTGGGAAATGAATCTTAAAAATTTCTCATTTGGCATTGTATCAATTTAAGTGTACCTTCTAGATGAATAGCTTGAAAAGGATTGGATCTTGACACTCTCTTGATCATGAGGGAACTAATTCAAGTTTAATGCACTTTTTCTATAAAATGAATTAATTTTTAATGGAGGCCATGAATTCTTAGATTTTGCAAGTGAAAAATGATTTATAATGACATGGCAATCAATAAATAGTATATTTTGAGGGTACTTTTCTAATTTTGTCAATACTACTTCGAGTGAAAATCCCATGGACCCATGCCTCAAAATTCTTCAAATAAGTCTTAAGAATACTATAAGATCTAAGATCTCATTAAAAAACCTACTGAGAATTTTTTCTTAGCTAAAAGTTAAAAGGAATTTCAAGCCATCTAATTGAGATTAAGAAACTTTTCAAATTGTTATTGATGCCATCATTCCTAGAACATTTATAAAATTAGGGTAAAATCTTTTAATTTCCTTGGTGAAAGTATTGGAAATGATATCTTGATACAATACTTAATGATTATAAGGTTCACACAAGATATTTGTGGCTTTCTCCTCATTTTATTATAGCTAGTTAGTTGAATTATTTGTAGAATTGTAAATTGTACACTTTCAATTAGGGTGTCCAATTTTATAGTCTTATAGCACTCATTTTAGTATTTTTCATTAATCTATGCATCATAGAACCTTTCTTAATTTAAATTTGATATTTGTATTAATTATATGAGCCCTCTCTTAACTAAATATCACCAAAATCCTATATGAGCCATTTATTATAGGTGCATCTTATAAATTCTTTCATCTCCTCAATTTAAAATGAGCCCAAAAATTCAAGGCATGTTTTTAACATGCATAGATCTCATTTATCATGAGAGATGGGTTCACGTAAACCACTACTCATGAAAAATGGGTCAATGAGTTTGACTCAAGAACTACACCGTTTAATCCTAATAGCAATACCACAATTTGACTTGTTGCAAAAAATATCTCCTACTTATCAACTGATGAACTTAAGAGGTTTTCTAATGAATGGTTCATAAAACATAACACTTAGTGAAGGTTTTGCAAATGGGATTGCAAGAAGAGTGGGTTTAACCATGGAGGAAACTCTGGAGTTAAGCACACTCAAGATGATGTAGTACTGGGATGGGTGACCTCCTAGAAGGTCTTCCTACTTCACCACTGTAAGCATAACCTAGATACAATGAATGCCAAGTGTTACATTCATTCTCATGAGCGATGGGTTCATGTGAACCACTACTCATGAGACATGGGTCAATGAGTTTTACTCAAGATCTAGACAATTACATCCTAATAGCAATATGACAGTTTGACTTAGCTTGTTGTGGAAAAATCTCTCCTACTTATCAAATAGATCTATGATCTTGTAAAAAGGAACAATCCAATCAACTCACCTCTTTTATGTGAAATTTTAGGAGCAAAATTTTAGAATCCTACACTCCTCAAAAAAGTTACCAGAAATGAAAATATTATTTTTCTAAGTTGGCCAAAAGGTGACTATGGGCCTCTCTCTCAATTTATTTCATTGATCAAGCATCATCTCATGTCATTAGCATCTCAAGACTTCAAAAGTAGAACTAATTCAAGGAACATCAAGCTACTTCAACCATTGTTTTGTAATTTTGATAGTATTTTAGTTATGTTATTGCATCAAAACATGGATAATTTATCCCAAGGGCATTGCATCATCAATTAGAGGTATAATTATTTCAATTCAAGAATTTCCTTTCAATTATTTCAATTCATGTTTATTTTTCATTTAATCAAAGTTGCAGGTTTGAGTCTCAACTGAGGTTTGATCGAGGCAAGACCCTATACAATATACAAACACCATTTCCCCCTTGTGTGCACATTCAAGTTCATTTAAAGGTTCTAGGAAGTACATCAACTCAATGCACTATCACATGTTTAGGTTTTCAATTTCATCAAACAACCTTATAACTGGGCCACCTCAGGCATCTGGGTCCACTACTCACATTTGATTGAAATTTGGCTAGGAACATATCAAGACCCCCAAGAGCCTAGATTCGATCCATGGCCAGTAGAGCTCATTTGATAGGTCTTGAAAAGGAAAAATGAATTGGATCATCCCAATTCTTCTCAATTTCACATGCATTATATAATTATCCTTTCAGCTTTGAAGTTTTCTATTTCTAGATCAATCAATATAATTTGTTTAGATTTAGTTCTTAATAATTAGTTTCTCAAATCATGCAATCAATCACTTATAAACAACAAAAATGAATAGAACCCTAAGAGTATGATGTTAAATTGACATTTTTGAGCAAAGTGCTAGTCAATCATCCTTATCTTTTGGTGGCTTCATATTCTAAAGGCAACTAAAGTAGAATTAGGCATAGTTTCCTAGTTTGTATGCACATGCTAGTGAACCCTAGGTCCCACCCTTCACTATCACTTGTAGATTTAGGATTTTCTCACTAATTGACATTACTAATTCAAATCTCTTTGGTTAATTGTTCTCAATCCTAACTCGATCCATTTTTCTAACTACCCTTTTTAATACTAATTCTTCCCTTCCAAGTACGATTCAGTCAAATCACCAAGGTGCCCATAAATATGTTTTTTATCTATGTCTTCTTTATTTAGCTGATCATATATTTCTGTATGTATTTTTGTGGTACAACAAATTTGTTATATTTTGCCACATTCATTGGGAATGTATAGATATCTCCTTTTAGTCACATGATATTTCTTCCATATTTTTAATGGGTACAAAATTGTTGCTTTTGTATGATTTACTTTTCCTATTTTTTGGTGTCTTCCATATGATTAGTTATCGGCTTTTATACCTGTTGTATGATAAGAGTCACGTCGATTGGGAATAGTGCCTTTCCCTATGCCAATAGTATTTGTAATAAAGTATGTAAATTTGTGTGCTTTATTAATTGTAAATATGTAATTTATTGATACATATGTAAATTGCTAATAACTATATAAATATATGAATATATATTGTAGCATGAATATGTAATTAATAAATGAAATGAGCATTAGATAAAATATATATGTTGATAAGATTTATATATATTATTATTATTATTTAGATTTTGTCTCAAGGAAGGGATACTATAGTGCATGCTTTAACATGGCCTTTTGCTTGGTTCTCACCACACTTCTAGGATTTCTTCATACGTGTTGTTTACTTTGTGGATGATTGAAGTTCTCAAGTATCTTCTCTATCTATGCACTAGAGCTCATGAAACTTTACATTGAAATTCATAATTTCTTCAAGATTTATGACTTATAGATTTTTTATGGGATTGACTGTCTCCCTTTCAAGTACCTAGCTTTGAGGGTGGAACTCACTTTTACATATAACAAGATAGAAATGTACTTCTTTTTAAAAGGATTTTCAACCAGTGATCATTTCTATTTGTATAGTAAAGTTACAATTTTCTATGCACTTTTGTAGATTAACATGTAAGCTAGACAAGTTGCACTTGAAGTGGTACATTTGCATGAGTTTTTGGATCACTATGATAATGCCTTTTACATTGTTGTCAAAGTCTTACCTCAATACTCTCCTACTCGAGGATGTTAATAAGATCATAGTTAGTTTGTTGGAAGACATTTTGGTTCCCATTCTCATGGCTCTTAGCTCCTAAACAATTAATATAATGTTGCTCATAGTTGATCTCAACCCTTACAACACCCTTCTACCATTTCTCACGGGGGTGGTGCTCTTTGTTGGCTAGACTATAGAAAGTTTCCTCAACTAGAGTTGGCAATCTCTGTAGTTTGTATACCTTTAGAAGACACTATTGTGGAAGATGACTTTCTTACTAGCTAGGAGCCCATTGGTAAGAATTCCACCTCTAGTAATATTTGATAGTAAGCTTAATGATAAAGTTCTTCCTCCTAATAATATTCTATTAACTAATTTTTAATATATTATATTTGAACTTGAACCTTTAAATTCTTATCTGAATTGGTTCTGATCCCGCATAAACTATAAAATTGTAATTGTGTTTCTCTTTTTCTTTCCATCCTAAACATACTTCTCATATTCAAAACAAAGATAATAAAAGACTAAAATTTTAAATGATCAACTTTATCATTAAAAAACCCATGCCTTAAGCTTGTATTCTTATGTTATATTTGAACTTATCCTTTTACATTGTCATCTTAATTTATTCTGATCCTATATAGACAATTTATAAACCTATTTTTAACTATCCAAAATAAACTTTCATATTATCAAAACAAAGAAAATAAAAGACTAAAATTTACGAATAATTAACTTTATCACTGAAAGATCCACATTAGACTGCTTGCATTCATTCACTCTGATCTTAAACTTTCAATAAATCAATAAATAAACTTAGATTTAACAACAAATTTCATGAACAGAATATAGTTCCCCATAGTTACAATAGGCCATATTCTTTTACAGTTCCCAATGTTTCTTCTGCTTGATTTTCTTCGTTTCTTTCTTGGACTTACATTGAACGCATCTTCCAATAGACTTGGACAAATATAGAGCAAACCCACAAACAGCGCATGTTGTGAAAATCTTGGACAACCTGGAGGCAAGGCTTTTCATCTTTCTATCCTGTCCTCTGCCTGTTTGCTTTGAATCCCCATTCATACATGGATGCTCATGATTCCCTATCACACTTTTCTCATTTTCTTCCGCCACATTTAGAGGTCTCGAAAACCTCTTCTTCCACATTCCATTTGTCTCGCCCTCACCCACTTCCCTGATTTCTGGTACTGGTGACGCCTTCAGGTAGTTGACAGCTGCAATTTGCATCAATGCATTACAAGAATATTTTAGACAAATTGTTTTGGGAAAACAATATAGAGTTAGAGATAGTAAATTTCCACAATTTATAGATGATCTTTGTTTGTTTCTGGATTTAATTGTGTTGTTGTTTTTTGCATCAGCATTTCGGATCACAATCTGTGATCAATCATTAGAATTAATGTGCTGATGATGGATCACAGAGTATGATCCAAAATGTTGATTCAATTGTATTGCTATTTTTTGCATCAACGCTTTGAATCACACTGGTGATCCATCATCAGGATGAATGATAGAAAACAAAAGAAGTGATGATAGATCACTATCATTCATTCTGATGATAGATGATATAGTGTGATCTGAAATATTGATACCTAAAACAGCAACACAATTGAATCCAGAAACATACAAAGATAATATTAAGTTAGTAAAGTAAGAAAGGGTTACTTCTATAGTGCATTTGTTGTTATATAGTGGCGGTGTTGTAATCATCAAGATTCAAAATTCTGTTGGATCAGTATGATTGTATGCTTGTGACTTCGCTTTTGTCGATTCAACTGACTTGTAGGTTTGTACTCCAGCTTTACCATCACTTCAAAAAGTTTACCCGGATTAAAAATACAAAAAGTTATAAACAGGGTTTACAATACCTGTTAATTGAGTTTCCTTAGAATTCATGGAAATGGCGTCCCTCCCAGACTCAGATCTATTAATGGAATAGGGCAGAGTTGTTGTAGCTTTGTTAGAGTCAAGACCATCCATTTGCCCAAAGTGCACACGCCTTTGTCTATGCTTATACGTAGATCCTGGATCAGAAGTTTTTGCCAAAATCTTATCTTGATCTTGCTCTGATTCAGCCTGAAGGCTTCTCCTCCTTACTTCATCTTCAATACTGAAGCCATTTCCTCTTGAAAACCCTAATTCAGTTTGAATGTCACAGCTTTTCCTCCCTGATGTGCCCAACAAAGATTGAAGATCCCAGCTTGATCTCCTCAGTGATGATTTGCAGTCTATATAGTTCTTGCAGCTCAGTATTTCTTCATGCACCCGCTTTTTCAATTCTTGCAAAGCAGAGCTCACTTCCTACACATTTCATACCATGGATTATAACATGACCCACAGAAAAAAAGCTCGTATGTTGATCAATACCAATTTTGGAAAAAATCAATATTCAGCTGGTATAAAAATCATACCTCGTATTTTTTTTAGAATGTATCTTATTAGAATTAGGTGCACCTATTCATAAACAAATCTTACCTCAACTGTTTCAAGTTGGCGAAACATATCTTCCAGTTGCTCTTTTGTTTTTAAGAATTGAGTCTGATCATTTAGCACCTCAGTTGATGGTTCTTCTTTCTGGAGTGCTTCCAACTTTTTCTGGATTTCATTTATGAGGTTTAAATTTTCCACAATTTTGTGGACTCCAATTTCAGCATCTTCATTTCCCTCAGAGTCCATTGTCAAAACTGACTTTGCCACCTGTATTTTTGGAGGAATTTTTATTTCAAACAGAAAGCCCTATCTGATATGTTAATGGCTTAATTGGAAGAATGCCGAATTTGATTGCACAGTTCTTTTTAGCATCACCAGGTTGGATTACATTCTGCAATCCATTATCATATGTTTACAGAATGCAAGAATCTGTAAAATTATAAGTTGGATCTCTAAACATTTCAGTGATGAGTCTTGAACTGTGATTCGAAATATAAACACTCCAAAGTTACAGAATTAGATTTACAAACAACTAAATGATACTACATTGAATTGCAGAAATCTCATATCATTAAAGATGTTAAGATTTCTATCAATTCATGGAAGAAACATCCAAGATTGAAATTTTAAATAATAACAGAAATCTAAGCAAGAGTTAACTTACAGTAAGCCAACGCTCAAACAACCTATCAAGAATGTTTATGTTAAGAAGTTTATAATATATTTCAGCACAACACACAATATGTTCCTGGGACAAATTTTTTACAAATTATAATTTCTAAGTGGTTGGAAAGTGAAGTCCGATGGTCCAACATCTAGTCAGCAAATGTTTCATTTCCCCTGCCTTTTTTTGATCTCTTTGTCTGCACCCATGAGTTATATAAATTGGGAATTGCAACATTTGTCTACATGAATTTATAATGTATTAGCTGTAATAAGTAAACCCAACCTTTGATAAATCATATAAATTCGTTCTGGCCTTTGGTATCTCTGTTATTATTCGTCGATTTTGTTCTACCACAAAAAACACAACAAATTCTTTGTAAGAATTGTAACATTGAAGGTAAAAATAACAAGGGTATCTTGTTCTATAGATTATCTTTAATCTTGCGATCACTATATGTCTTCTATTCGAATAAGGACAAGAAATTTTATACAACATGTCACATTCTTCCCAGATCTCGAACATGAATTATTTGCAGATTCATAAGAGGAAAATGCTCTCACATACTTGATTTTACGAGTGTCTGTTGAAATTGTTTAGAAGATTTTTTGAAACAAATTGACAAATACTTGCATTACAGTTTTCCGTTTTGAATCTGTATTACTTTTTCTAAGATTCCATGATCTCCTATCAAAGATAAGATTTTATTAATAAAATTTGATCTCAAAAATTGAGAAAACATAGGCAATCAAATCAAAAAACTGATTGCACATTATTTCAGACTGCGGGAACCACATATCTACAAATCACAGATGTTTGAAGATTTATGATAATGCAAAACAATGCACATAGATTGCTTAGCTTGAAGAAACAAACCTCTAATCAGATTTTGGCATGGCCTCTTCAGGACAGAATACACTTCCTGAAGATACTCTTGAAAGCTGCAAGAAATTCTACCAGCAGAGTGCAATCTTTGATTTGCCCAACAGAGACTTAAAAAGACCAATGTCTATTCTGAATTCCATCATTGACTTATTTGATGACCGACAATTGCATTAGAATGTAGGGTCTTCTAGAGAGAGTAGCAAAAGGTGGAGAATAATATGGTGAAACAATTGCTATACTTTGTTCAAGTGTTGAAAAACTCAAACCCACCTCATTATGAGGATAATATCGAGTATCAAAGAATTTGCAGGCGATAAAATGGGCAGCTGGCAACTCTTATCTTTAAACCGCGTTAATGGTGTTTGTGCATTAGCGTCGGAGATGGTTGAGCTTAGACATAAGATTATGCAGCGTGGAAGATTATTGGCTGAAAATCAGCACTAAAAATTAATTATCCTATTTGGCAAATGATACTGATTCAAACCCAGACACTCTGTTCTACAAGTGTGCAATCCTTAAAAGTACCAGAATGGCAAGCCTTCATTGACTCAGCTGCCAAATTGTGGATATGACAAGTCCAATACAGCACATGAATTTTAACTAGTTCCACAAAATCTCTTCAAATCACCAATGTAGTGAATTGTGGAGTCTTGCTAAGACCAACTCTCCGAAGAAAGACTACACATGGGAAGAACATACATTTCCAATGAAATCAAGGGTCAGCAACCCATAGAGTTTACAAAGATGAACCATAATGGATATCTTTAATTATTTTTCTATTAAAATAATAAAGTTCATCTGTTTTGGAATATGATTCTAAAATTTTGTAATGGTTAAGTTAAATGGTTCTAGATAAGTCCATCAAGGTCAAATCTCACTAAGTGTAAGACCTCCACATCATAAGAGATGACATCTAGATTGTGACCTATGCGAATTTGGGGGAATTGATATGAGTGTAAGACCCCCATGTAATAAGGAATGAGATCTAGTTTGGATCTAGGAAAATTTTGCAGAATGAATACCCCTTAGCTTATACAAGATCTTAGCCTAAGGTTTGTGCTCTCAGACCCCACATCAAACCTAGATTGTACCTTAGGCAAACTTGGTAGAAATATTACTACTTAGTCTTTAACTCTTAGACAGGCAAGGAGGTTTCAACCCAAAGAGTTTTGCTCCCATAAGGAGTAGCTAAAAATATTTTGTGGATGATATAATCCTCTATTAAAAAAAATCCAACAAACAATTCTTTAATGAGTAGATTGTACTTAATCTCTAATAAACATAAAAGATAATATTATATAATTTATTTTAAAAGAGTAGAGGTAAAAATGTACACCCCCAAAGTCTAAACAAGACATGGTCTCAAATAAAGATAAGAAACGATAGGCCAAGCTCACACAAAACACAAAACAACTAATATAAGTTGTAGCTATAGGAGGGTCTTGTTAGCATTATATGCTCGAACATGTTGCATGCATTAATGTCAACCTGGTGTAGAGAAGTACATGAAAGCATGTGAGTTGTATTTGATGGTTGTTACACAAAAAATAGTATTTGGAAAAAGAGGGGTAAAAATTTATTAAGACAGAAAGGATTACAACAAGGAGAGCTCAACAAGGAGCTCTATCCTAAGCAACATGTTCATCAAATTCTTGCACTATCTCAAAGGGAAGTTTCCTCCTAGATCTATAATATTCCAACCCAGAGCATGACCAAAAGCCCATTTGGCCAAACAATCAATAGTTCTATTCCATTCACGAGGAATGTAAGTAAATCTAATGAACTCAAGAGAGGTACAAAAGAGAAGAATCTGATTAACAACAGCGGCCAACTGCCAACTAACATCCTCAAGCTCCTACGAGGAAAGCAAGTTCACCACCAATTAGGAGTCAAACTCATAGATAATCTTGTGCCATCCCCACAAACAACACTGTTCCACAACACATAAAATGGTGTAAGCCTCCATGAGATTCTTAGTGTAATCAACCTTATGTATTGAGAAAAAGAATTTAATGTCACTAGAACTGCAACGAGCCACTCCCCTAATACCAGTAGGGCTTGGATTCACCCGTGAAGAACCTTTAGTGTTAATTTAAGAGCTCCATGGGGAAGACTCCAATGCCTATCTCGGTTCACTTGACCTTTTCTCTGTTGCCAAGGCTACTTGGGCACTCTTTGATACCTTTGAGCTACAACCCCATCTTGAAGATGAAAATTGAGGTGATTGCATATAGCAAGATCAACCAGATCCATATCCCCATCTAGCGCACACTTCACTTGAATGGTTTCCTGAAGAGAATGTCAGATCTTCCACCATAGATGCATAACACCAATTTGAACATCTTGGAAGATATGACGATTCCTCTCTAGCCAGATATGCTAGAGAATGAACGATGGGCCAGCAATCCAAGTGGCATGAAGAGGAGAAGACTTGGAGGGAGCACTGCCCAAGCAGGCCTAGAACTTAGGCAAAGAGGAAGCATGCCTACAAGAGCACCCCAAGTGTAATACCCCAAAATTGGCTCATTGCCATCTCAACCAATTCTAGTCTATTTCTGATCAATCCTAAAGTCCTATTCCATTAGGCAAATTCTTATTCAGCTACTCGCTACTTGACTTAATTGTCAGATGCAGAAAATCCTAATGTGCATTCATCATGCTTATTATTTAATTCCTACAGTATTTACTCATATTAGTCACATTAAACCTATTGATTAATATTTAATTTAATTACTAAGTATTTATACTTTAATTAAATTAAATTATATCTTAAGGCTAATGTATTATTAATAAATGTGCCTATTTTAATTAATTAAATGAATTTATTTAATTAAATGGAGAACTTACTTCTAATTAATTAAAAAAAGTTATTTAATTAAATGGGAAGCCATTCCTAATTAATTAAATGAAGTTATTTAATTAAATAAGAAAAGTGTCTCTAATTAATTAAAGGATTATTTAATTAAATAGAAAAGGTAATTATGAGAGCATATCTCATTTTATTAAATTAAATATCTCACCAAAATCTCTTTTCAGTTCAAAAAGGGAAATTTCTAGTTCACTATTGATCAAAACGGAATTAAATCAGTTAACTCCTTATTCTACTCAAATTAAATCAGTTAACTCTTTATTTTACTCAAATTAAATCAGTTAACTCCCTTTAATTTGGGAATCTTCCTTTATGACTGAACTTCACCTTTAATCTTGACCGTTGATTGAAATCGATCTCAACCATTGATGGATTCTAGGAAAGTCTATTTAAGAGACCCTCATCTCTTCATTTTGAGAGAGGATGAATTAGAATTTACATTGGATTACTGTTGAAATTTATGCTCACATTTGCTCACATTTTTGCATACATCTTGCATTCTTAGTTTAAATTCATCTAGCTTAATAATTCATACATTTTTAGTTTAATGTCTTTTATTTCTTAGATTAATTGCTTGCACTTCATCTAGATTACTTGCACATTCATATAGCTTAAATTGCATTCAAATCCTTCATTCTTATAGCGTCTGGTTGCTTAAACACATCAAATTTGAGGATATCTGACAAGCAATTCTCTTTAGATAGAAGGCACAGGTCGCTTTGCCGGCTGATTTTCGGATAAACAATCTAATGTTCATTCCGGGATGAATCCACATACAATGACTGTGTTGAAGTGTGTGAGTTAGCATAGGCCACATATTCATGCATACATTTCTGGCACCCACCGTGGGGAAGGGAAAATCAAATTTTCTGGCCTCTTTCTGCATTTAAAAAATCATTTTTTGTTCTCTGTCCGTACTGTTCCGTACAGATTCAGGAATCTTCGCGTGAAACTGTTCATTTTCGCGCGAGGATCCGAAATCTTCGCGAGAAGATTCTTTACATATCGTGCAAGAAATTTCCTGAGTGCACGAAACTTCGCGCAACACCTACTTCTTCGCGTGGGTCGAATATAATTTCGTGCAGGTTGTAGAACTTCTTCGCATGGACTGTCAAGAATTTCGCGTGAGACTCTGCTGACACAGGCTATTTTTTGCATTGATTTTCATGTTTTTTGGTTTTTTTGCTAACTGCTCACGGTTTCTAGTTTTTTCTATGTTTTCTAATTTTTTTGGAACAACATAACAGCGGTTTAGGAGACAATTGGAAAAGCGTGATAAAGTTGGTAAAAATAGGTAAAACATTTACTAAGCACATTGTGAAGATTACCAGGTAATTCTCTTTGACTAATAACCCTTCATTTGGAGCTAAAACGAACATCTCTTGTGTCAAGCTTGTGTGTATTTCCTTCTATGTTCTCATTTTACAACACATGCATAATTTGATACTAAGTTGTGATCTCTATTGGTTTCATCTAGCTGGCTTAGTTATTAGTGATAGATCTAATTAGCTATCTTGGGTTATTGGACTCGCTAAATCTGCCGGCCCCTCGTTTCACCCTGTGGTTGCAAGATCAACACCACGTTAAAGGGGAGGGGTCTACAGGAAAGAAGTGTTAAATGCACCACAAGGCAACCCTTTTGTGCTTTCTAGAACTCACTAGTTTCTGAGTTGTGGACTCGTTTTGGCCTGTGTGAGGAGTTAAATGTTCCACATCTTTGGACTCACCTCGCATTAGTTAAAACGTTAAGTGTACCAGCTTGTGCTCTTTGACTACTTTTGGATAGATTTTCTTTCGAGAATTAACATTTGTACACATATAGTAATTAGACCCCCATAAACACTATTCGTGAATCTTGAGAGAGTGGTTTCCTAGTGAAACTCCTCTCTAAGACAGATTCCTTGTAGGCAGGGAGGATACTTTGAGCATCTCATAGATAGATGAATCTTCAACTTGTTGATTGAGACATCCTTTCTCTAGAGAGGTTGATAGATCACTGGGAGTTGATATCATAGATCTTTAAGAGATAATCTTAGTTTAGCGTGTCGGATTAATTTGCTTGCTTTGATTGGGCTGAAAGTGTAAAGGTGTCAAAACCTTAGATCTGGAAGCTAAGTCCCCTTGTGGTACACTATTGTGAGTCGGTCACCTTTAGAGAGGGTTAACCATAGCAGACAATCCCTCTACAGGGCAATCTACATTGATGAAACCTCGAGCGGTAATAGCCATTTTTGACGTGGTAGTGACAACCGCTATATAAATGTCCTTGTGGAAGAAATATCCATGGGTGTGGTTCATTGTGGGTTGTCAGATCTCCCCAGTAGCTCTTGAAGATTAAGTTCTCGGATTGTGTTAAAACCTCGGTGCACTGGGATTGGAGGTCACCCCTGTGAGTCATAAAAGTCACAGAGTCAAAACATTACTAAAAACCTTACAGAGGCCAATCTTTTCATTTTTTAGGAATGTGTGCAATGATTGAAAAACTCTTTGAAAACATACACAAATAGCTCTTCTAGGGATTAACATAAACTAAGTCACTTGGTTGTTCATGCGCAAGGTTTCTTTTGCCCTTGCTCATTATTTTTAGACGTGCTTGAAATAACCTGCTTGCTATTCTACGTGCCTGTTTATTTTCTTGGTTACTGAAATGATAAAAAAAAAAAATTGTCAAAATCAGTTGCTATTGTAAAACAGCTCTGCCTTCTTGTGCGAAATCATTTTGGTGTCATGCGAAATCATCTGGTCCTCGAGCGAAATCATTTTCTTCTCGTGCAAAATTAAATTGATGTTATGAGTCTTTGCGTGACCCTGTGAACTTCTTCGCGCGAAATTAAACTACTGTCACTGACCTTTGCGTGAGACGAAAACTTCTTTGCGCGACCTGTAAAACTTCTTTACGTGACCCGTAAAGGTTTTTTGCGCGATATCTTGTGTTAGCATTGCCAATTTGGGTCTGTTTTAGCTATTTGTGGCTTGCACGCTGTCCTTTTTTACATCCGTTTATCGCTCTCTATTTGCAAACAGTCCTAAAACAATGACCCTTCGCTTAGCTGAAGACTTCTGTCTTACACCTTGACTAGTCTCATCTCATAAGTAATTTGTTTGGTCTTTGTCTTAATGCTTGTCATACTTTGTGTTGCATTAGTCATAATCTCTAGCTGTTCTAGCCTTTAAATCAGACCATTTGTGCCTTAGTGAACAACATTCTTACTATTATCTTGTCCTTTTTGAGACTCAATCTTAGTGTAGTCCTTGTCCAAGTTCTAGCTTCTTGTCCTTGTCTATGACTGTCACAACCAGAAGTGGCAACATGTTTTATCTCGATAACCTTAGATGTGGTCATGCTAGGGGTCATAATCGTGATAGAGGTCGCTTACCTTTCGTTATGCAATTTGTATCCAGTTTGGCTAGTTAGGCATCTTCATGTTCTTCCTCACTTGCCAGGTCATCTCGAGTTCAACGAACATTTTCCAATTTGCAACAAATTAGGAATCCTTTTTACCAAGAGGATACTGAGATAGGTAGAAGTCCTGCATTCCCAAACACAATGTATGACCCTTTCTCCAGAGACCCTTTTGAAACACAACATATGGAAACTGAACACATTCCTATAATGACTAATCGTGAACCTAAACATGGTAGTCATAGTCGATATCAAGAACCACCTAGGGATGACAAAGAGAAAGAGAAAGAATATGACACTGATGAGGAACAAGAAGAGGTGGAAATCCTCCCTAAACACATAGCAAAATGTCGAAGAGACAAAAACTTTCAGAAGGTCATGGGAATCCTAATCAACGAAAAGAAAGAAAAATACTTTCTGAAACTTTCCCAAGAGGGAGCCAAGTTACCTTCTCAATTCAATGTAGAAACCATTGTCAAAACTGAAGAAGAAATTGAGACCTCAAAACTCCAAAAACAATTGAAAATTATGCAAGACCAATTGGCTCAGATGATGCATGAGAAGGAAAAACCCACAAAGACATACACATTGGACGCTCTTTGTTCATTTCCATTTGACAAAAGCATAAACATGCCGCCTTTCCCACGAGGTGTAGAACTACCCAAATATGACAAGTACTTTGGTACTACTGATCCCCAAGATCACTTGCGAGAATTTGGTGCTTTTTCTATGGAGTTTATACACAATCAAACATACCTCATGCGTTTATTCCCTAGAAGCCTAGGTGGTCAGGCTTTAGAGTGGTTCTCACATTTACCTCCTATTATCAAGACGTTTGACAAAATTGCCAATTCATTTGTTCAGCAATATTCTCATAACATTCAACATCCTGTAAATATTCGAGATCTATGCAACCTTAAACAGAAGGCTGGTGAGCCTTTTCTCACTTTCCTCCAATGGTGGAGACAACTATACACTAAGTATTCTCATAAAATCCCAGAAACAGAGAAGCTTGACATTTTCACTAATAACCTCTTACCTGATTTTGGGTATAGAGTCCAACTACAAGGTCCACATACCTTTGAAGACATGATTACATAGGCTATCCGTATCGAAGAATTTATGGTCAAGAAAGGTGAGCTCACTCTTCAGAGAGACACAAAACAAGGTTCCACTTCCAACAGGGATAAAATCAAACATGTCAACAAGAATCGAGAAATTGTACATGATGGGGTTGTTGACAATGTCACACCCAAACCTACTAAAATGACATTTAATCTCATAGACTGCCTCAAAGCGGCCAAAAATGCTGAGAAGCCTTGCTCTGACAATAAGGCGTCCAAGAACAAATCAAGAAACTCATGGACAACATGACCCAAGCGAGAGTATACACCTTTGGGAGAACCTTTGGATGTGGTTTACAAAACATTGCTACAACACAAGCTTATCTCACCAATGGATAACCCTCGTCCCTATGATCCACAACCACGTCCACCATGGTGAAATGAGACCTCATTTTTTGAGTATCACCAAAATGAGGGACACAAAACCAACAACTATATAAACTTGCGTCATAAAGTCTAGGACATGATTGATGCTGGTGATCTTGTGGTAGATGGACATAACAAAAACTCGGACCACAAGGCATTCAAAGAGCCTTTCCCAGCTTATGAAAAAGGAGAGACTTCGAAACCAGAACCCTACAATAAGGTCAACTATACATATTCCAATGATGACAATGTCATTCACATGGTTGAACCTGTAGATTCTGAATACTGCAACGTTATTACCATAAAGGGCAAGCAAGATAACGACAAACCCAAGACACCATTTGTCTTGAGAGGCCCTACTTCCAATAAGATGGATAATGTGTCTTTGCAACACTGTGCTAATGTTGTTACTCGCTTTCATGTGAAGTTGGTGCTCAAAGGCCCTGTACCTCCTATTTCAAATCTTGAACAACACAAAGACAAAGCCCTTGTTGGTCCATCCGGTAAAGGTGCAAAACACATAACAAACTTGACTGCAACCAGTTATAGTGTTCTCGATTAGTTGAAACAAACTAATGCTTAGATTTCCATCTTTGAGCTGCTTAAAATCTCGCTTGCTCACAGGAAAATTTTGGACAAAGCCCTCAATGAGGCAAACGTTCCTCAAGATCTTGATCTTGAGTGATTTCAATCTATGGTAGGTCACCTGACCTCACCTTATCTTATGACCTTCTCCGAGGAGGATGACAACTCACTGAATCATCCACACAATCAGCCTCTACATATTGAGGTTATGATCCACCAGACACGTGTTCGTCGGGTACTCATTGACAATGGTGCTAGCCTAAACATTGTCTCTACTGCTCTACTTAGACAATTGGATTATTCTAAGGACTCTATTGATCCTCGATGAAAGATCACTATTAAAGCATACGATGAAGTGGAACGAAAGTCACTAGGTCTTGTGGTTTTACCAATTTGCGTCGATCCTATCAAAAGGGATGTCACCTGTCAGGTGCTTGACATTCCCTTAGCCTACAACATTTTGTTGGGATGGCCATAGATACATGAGATGCATGTTATGCCATCCACATACCAGCAATTCATCAAATTCCCATTTCATGGCTCCAAAGTTACTATTCTTGCCACTACTAGCTACATCTGCAATATGCTCAAAGCTGCTGATTCTTTCGTCCCTACTAATCGTGAGTCTACTAATTGTCACGACAATAAGCTGAAACAAATTGAGTAGTCATTCAAATTGAAAGAAACTAGTATGGGAGAGTACCACATTGAACTAGTGCTATCATTAACATCTCTCCCAGAGTCCCCTCAACATTTTGGGAGACCCTTAGAGGCAAAGAAACCGTTCGTGCTGACAACTCAGACCAAGTATAATGGTGCTTTCATTAAGGCTACAGTTTCCTTAGAAGATGAAAGTGAAAACAGAGTCATTGCTGCATGGCTTTACAAAGAAGAGGCTCCAGTGGACCTAACAGAACAAGCTCGAGAAATCACTCCTAAGAAATATGGACCTGGTCTTAGGCTTATGAAGCATTTTGGTTACAAGGGAACTGGCCCTAATGGGTGCAATAAAAATGGCCTAATTGATCATATCAAAGCAAAAGCTCTAAGCAACAGTGATACAATTGGCCTAGGGTTTAAGAAGGTCCCTTTCCATCTGGGATCAAATCAATTCATCCCCAAACCCGAGAGTTCATCTAAAAATGAGTCACAAGATGAGTCAGATACTCAAGAGGAAGAATTGGATGATGAGGATTCCTACCCTCATCCGATTCCTTAAGATCTTGCTAAGTTCTTTGCTGAGCCAGATGACTTTGTGCCACATGTTAGCACCGTGGATGATACTAGTGATTCTTCTGAGGACATTACTGAGCAACTCAAATATCATTTAGAAAAGGGAGAATTTAGTCAGTCATTCCGTATTGAGTATTTGAGTAAGAATCCAAAGGCTAAAGGAGAGTATGTCCCTATCACTGTTGGGGAGTTCTATAGTCTCTCACCATGTAGCACCGATTCTCATGAATATGAGTTTGACAATCTTTTAGAAGCGACTACTGATAAAGACATTGACCAAGTGCATGTCTATGAAAATTGAATTGAAGTGGGTGAAACGTCTAGGGTTAGGTCACGGGGGTCTGATCCAACTAGTGTCCTAGAGTCGTCAATTCCTAACGTTAGTATTTCAAGACATTTGAATACACCTGTGGATGATGTCGCCATAGGTCTGTAATTGCTGGTCCATGCACTTAATGACTATACTATGAATACAATTGAACCAGCCACTACTCTCTCACTCGCACATCCTGAGCTTATAGACTGGAACCCCAATGCATCTAACGAAGTCCCCATGTTCCAGAATGACTATGCTCTCACCTATTACCTAAATGCTATCGAACCTGTAACGTCTTCCACCAATGAGAAGAGTATCAATATGACTAAGGCTAACATCAAATATCTCAGTCACACAATTAAAAAGAAAAAATGGAAGAGGTCTGATGGTGAAAACCACATTGTGGCAGTGTCAGATCCCAAAAAACTAAAAACAAAAGACATATCTAAGGGTGAAAACCTCTTTGAGGCACCTGCGGATGAGATATTTGATGTCCTTCCCAGTCACTTTCAGGAGAGATCATCAGTGTTAATAGAGCCGACATAGCCAATTAACCTGGGTACAAAAGAACATCCTCATGTGATACATCTGGCGTAGTTATTGTCACCTGAAGAGAAGGAACAATTCATTGACTATTTCAAGGAAAAGAAAATAAATTTTGCCTAGACATATTTTGACATGCCAGGATTGGATCTTGATCTTATCATGCATCACTTGTCCATCACACCAGGCATCAAACTAGTTAAACAGAAGCTTCAAAAAATGCACCCTCACATTGCATTGTTCGTCAAAGCTGAATTGGAGAAACTTCTAAAGGCTGGTTTCATCCATGCAATTGATTATGCTGAATGGATATCCAATATTGTTCTTGTTTCCAAGCATGATAAATCTATTAGAGTTTGTATAGACTTTCATGATCTTAACTTGGCATGTCCTAAAGATGAATTTTCGCTCCCTAATATTGATATGATCATAGACATGATGGCTGGCTATGAGATGTACTCACTTATGGATGGTTTTTCTGGATACAATCAGATACAAATTATGCCAAAAGACCAAGAGAAAACGGCTTTCGCATGTGCATGGGGAACCTTTTGTTGGAATGTGATGCCATTTGGTTTAAAGAATGCTGGTACTACATATCAATGGGCTATTACTACAATTTTCCATGATATGATGCATAGAACCCTAGAGGACTACGTTGATGATACCTTGGTCAAAAGTGCTAAACGCAATACCCATCTATAAGATTTGGGTCCCATCCTAGATCGTATGGAAAAATTCAGTCTTCGGCTCAATCCTAAGAAATGTGCATTTGGTGTCACATCGAAAAAATTGTTGGGATATATTGTTTCTACAAAGGGAATTGAAGTAGATCCAGAAAAAGTACAAGCAATAAGGGACATGCCACCACCTCGAAACATCAGTCAGATGAGAAGACTATAGGGAAGGCTTCAATCTATTTGCAGGTTTATTTCACAATTGGCGGATAAATCACAACCCTTCACAAAGACTTTACATAAGGGTGTGAAATTCAACTAGAGCCAGGATTGTGAGCAAAGCTTAACACAGATCAAACAATATCTTGTCAATCCACCAATCCTGATGCCTCCTATGCATGGGAAGCCTTTGTTTTTATACATTTTAGCCACTGAAACATCTTTGGGAATCCTGTTGGCTCAGGAAGACAATGACAACAAAGAAAGAGCTATTTATTACTTGGGCTGAACATTGGTCTCTTATGAGAAAAACTACAGTATTATTGAGAAAGCTTGCTTGGCAGTTGTCTTTGCTTCCCAAAAGTTGAGACACTACATGCTTGCCCACACTACATGGCTTGTGGCTAAAATAGATCCATTAAAGTACTTGTTCAGTAAGGCAGCTCTCACAGGAAGATTGGCTAAATGGGTCATGCTACTGAGTGAGTTTGACATCCAATATGTGGAACACAAAGCTATAAAGGGATAGGCAATTGCAGACCAGCTGGCCGAGACACCCATACAAAGTCTTCTACCAATGAACATTGATTTCCTAGATGAGTCAATTCTGACACTCACACACCATACATGGGTTATGTTCTTTGATGGGTCCTTCACACAACAAGGATCAGGTACTGGATTACTCTTCATTGCACCACAGAGATACTCATTGCCCAAAGCCTACAAGATTTTGTTTCCTTGTACAAATAACATTGCTGAATATGAAGCTTTGATCAATGGTATGAAAATTGTAGCTGAATGGATAGTAGATCAGTTGGACATATTCGGTGACTCTTAGCTTGTTATCAACCAAGTAAATGATGTGTATCAAACAAAGGATGAGAAACTAATTCCTTACAAACACATGGTTGATGACTTGACAAAGTATTTTGCACACATCACCTTCCAACAAGTTCCATGTGCAGATAATAAAGTGGCTGATGCCATGGCCACTCTGGCCTCCCTGCTACAAATGCCAGAAAATGATCTCTGACATGAGTTCTTGGTGGAAGCGTTACACTACCCAACCTATGACACACTTGATTCCAAGATGATCTATTCTATTATAGGAAAAGAATCATCCCGCTACCATCACATCTATTCCTACCTTCATAATCAAACCATTCTAGAAGGTCTGACCCGAAATGAGAAATGTTACCTAATCCGTAATGCTTCACATTATGTCATTATTGTTGACGATTTGTATAGGAGAGGTCTCGATGGAACACTCCTTAGGTGTTTGGAACCTGACGAGTCCAAACGCGCACTAATTAACGTTCACGAAGGCATTTGTGGATCTCATTCTGATGGCCTGACACTCACTCACAAACTCCTTCGTGCTGGTTATTACTAGCCTAAAATGGAGCAAAACATTGTTAAGTGTGCTAGGTCCTGCAAGCAGTGTCAGCTACACGGGAATCTCATTCACGCTTCAGCCAGAGAGCTGATTCCTTCTACTACAACATGGCCATTTCAACAATGGGCCTTCGACTTGGTGGGGCAGATTCACCCAACCTCTTCCAATGGACATAAGTTCATTATCATGGCTATAGACTATTTCACGAAATGGGTAGAGGTAGTCCCTCTCATAGTTTCTGATGGAAAAACTATAGTGCTTTTCATCACAAACTACATCATCTGTAGATATGGTGTACCGTCCTCAATAATTACTGACAATGGAGGATAGTTCAAGAATAAAGACCTCAAGAAACTGTGCAAAAAATTCAAGATCACACAACATTGGTCTTCTATTTATTACCCCCAAGGTAATGGCCAAGCTGAGGCATCCAATAAGGTGATCCTCAAAATTCTTCATTGCACAGTCAATAAGTCAAGGAGAGACTGGCATCTCCAGATCAACCTAGCCCTGTGGGCATATAGGACAAGCATTAGAACTCCAACGGGCATGACTCCTTTTGCGTTGGTGTATGGGGTGGATGCTGTGCTTCCAACAGAGGTCGAGATTCCTACCTTGAGAATCTCCATGAAAGACCTTATCACTGATGATGACTACAGGATAGCTCAGCTTCAAGAGCTTGTGTTACTGGATGAACGACGACAAGTGGCATGTGATCATCTACGAGCATATCAAAAAAGAATGACACGAAGCTACAATTGACGAATCAGGCCACGTGACTTCCAGCTGGGTGATCTCGTCTTGAGAGAGAATCCTAAGAATCAACAACAATGAGTGCAAAAGGGAAAGTTCAAACCAAACTAGCTAGGTCCATACATCATCACTGCAATATATGGATCTGGCACTTATCAACTTTCCATGACCGAAGGAGAAGTGCTTAAAGAGCCTGTCAACACTCTCCACCTGAAGCCATTTTACAGTTGATTTAATCTTAGCAAGCTCTCTGTACATATCTATATGTCCTAGAAAAAATCTAAAAATCAAAAAAAGTCTTGAAAAAATTGTTACCCTAGTGGAAATCTAGCAAATAGGCACCTTGGTAACACCAAAAAAAAAAAATTAAAAAGAGAAAAATAAAAAAAAATTGAAAAACAGAAAAGTACAATTGATGAAAACTTGGAAACAGGCATCATGGTAAAAAAAGAAAAAGAAAAAAACTTGCCAAGAAGGTGAAAACCTGGTAAACAGGTGCCTCTTGTTCCCAATGCCTCATCTTGCAACGTACCTTTAGGCTTTCTATACAGTCACTTTCGCTTTCCTTCTTTCCTACTTTCTACTCATGTATCCATGGATTGAGTCTTTTCATAGCTCAGGGGCATCCCCCTTAGTGTCACTCTTTTTTAGATTCTCCTCATAGAATCTCCTTCGTGACAGTCACCAGTGGTTCTCACTACATCTACCTACTGTCGCTAGTGTCATTCTTTTTGAGATTCTCCTCATAGAATCTCCTTTGCGACAGTCACCAGTGGTTCTCACTGCATTTGCCTACTATCACTAGTGTCACTCTTTTTGAGATTCTCCTCATAGAATCTCCTTCACAACAGTCACCAGTGGTTCTCACTGTGTCTGCCTACTATCACTAGTGTCACTCTTTTTGAGATTCTTCTCATAAAATCTCCTTCATGATAGTCACCAGTGGTTCTCACTGCATCTGCCTACTATCGCTAGTGTCACTCTTATCAAGATTCTCCTCATAAAATCTCTTCTGCAATAGTCACTAGTTGTTTCAACTATGTCTGCCTACTGTTAGTTAGTTCATGTCTCCAAATTCCTTTATGGAAGATCTCTTTTACGTTAGTCACCAGTCATCCTGGCTGTTTCTGTCTATTGTTGCTCAATCCTTCTTAGGTTCTTCATCATGAAAATTCCTCTTTGACCTCAATCACTAGTCATTCTGGCTACGTCTGCCTACTGTTGTCCCCCTACTGAAGAGATTTCTTTCAAACATGTTCTAGACACTAATACTTGACATCAATCCCAAAAATGAACTCAAAAATGATATACTTGTTTGGATATTCTGAGCTTTTTCTTTGTTTGATTTGTTTTTGCTTTATCATATCTCCTCGAGCAACTTGATGATGTCATCTTCGACTAGAGAAGTAATGACTGGGGGCATGATATTTTTTTAGCTTTTTGTCTATGGTTTAGTTCCAAAAAGTTGATACGTTCCTATAAAATGGTTGTCCACTATAATAGCCTCCATCTCGTATTGGATGGCTGTGTGTACCTCAACTCCTTTTATACAGATACATCAATGACATTGGTTCTTCTCCTTGTTTGTTGGAGTGAACTCTTCATGCTATAGTACATATTGATACTCGTCCTATTAAGTAAATGTACGGGTCACTGCGAGTATATTTAGCACACTTTTGTCTCAGGTTACGAATGCAAGGGTTGTTGCGGATAGTATAAATACTGAGTACTTAGCATAAGATGGATCTCCTGTGTGTTTGGTGTGTCTGTTATGCAAGCAACATTCAGGTCATCCTAGCGTCTATGCTTTGATGCTTATGTCAACTTGCTATATTAAAAGGGACAAATGTTCTGGTCATTTTGGCTTCTTGTGCCTCGAATGCTTACATTTAATCCTGACAAACCAATAATGTATGTTATATTCATATTTCCATGATCGCAATGTCAGTGGAAATTGTATAACATACGAGCTCTATTTTATATCTCGTGATGATTAAATATCGAGGCTTGGTAACCAGACCTAGGGTTGCACTTAACATAGTCTTGCATTACATACTTCATTTGCATAAGCACACAATTCGATGGTCATTCTATTCATACTCTACATGCATTAGATTCCTCCACAACTATACAAGCATTTGGTTCGTTGATTCACTCTCCTTAATGGAATAACCTGTGACTATCAAGAAAAAACATGCAACACTACGTGAGATGTTAGTTCATACATATGCATTCTATCTAAGTACAACATACATCTCATGTACATCAAAGTAAAACAAAATAGATAATGACATGTACACAAGAATACTCGGCTCAAGATCTCATATATGTATATATATCAAAAGAATGGGTCAGTACAAAAAATAGGCGTTACTCGAGCGCAATTGATCAAAAATGATACATGTGGTGCTAGCACACCAATCGATACATAGCCAAGAATTGAAAAAATTAGGCACAGAGCGTCTAACTCTATCTTGAACCCTCGCCTCTAGGAGGAGTAGGGGCAGTAGGTGGTGAAGGTGGTGGTGGCATATCTGGCCTGATAGGAGGTCGTGCACCCCCAGACTCTCGCATGTACTGAGAGAAGTGCTAAACCTACAATGTCTCATCCGGTACCGCGCTGGTATATGTAGCATAATAATAGGCAGCCCTAGCTAACTGAAAGTGGATCTCATCCTACGCCAGCTCCAACCTTTGCTTTGCAGTCTCAGTGCGCTCCCTCTGTCGATCTATCTCCCACTGTCTCTCCACTAGCTGTGCATCCCGAACTACTACTGTAATCTGCAACTCTCCCAACTGTCGGGAGGTTGCATGAACTCACTCTTGATACTGTCGTACCATGTCCTGCACCCCACCTACCGACTGATTTGGCATGTCCTCATCGAGCATCTGTGGTGCCTGCCACTATCATGGTGCCTCTGGCTGTGGTGGTGCCTACTGCTATGGTATCTCCTGCTCAGGGGCCTGCTCCTCTATCCTCTACCTCCTCCGCCAACTGTGTCCTATCCCACTGCCCCCAACACTTGGTTCTAATCCCATCTGATGAGGGGGAATAGGCATCTGCTATACCTGGTGAAAGACCTGTGGTGGAATCTATGGCTAACCTAGCAGCTATGGTTGTGCTTGCTACTACTGGGGCACCTGTCTCTGTACCTGCCCTGCCATCCCTAGTGGATTTGTGAAGCATGGGAATGGATGGCTAATAAAAAATGCTTGATATGCAGGTGTCATCCCTGCATCTACTACCTCTGGCAGGTAGTCCCACTAAACTGCAGCTAGACTGTGAATATCTATCATGGATCGCCCTAGATCCATCCTTAGTGGCCATCCCCGCTCAACATCCTTTTGCACCTTGGTATAGGCACAGTACTCATGTGAAATGTCCTAGGGACGGCCATACTACCGCCACACTCATGAAATAGAAAATCTCTCTATAATTGATGTCGTCCTACTTGCTAGAGGTCGAGAACTAAACATCCATGACAACTCTCTGGGGGCATCATCCCAGTCCTCTATCTCTCTCCAAAGTTGCCATACAATGGACACCAGGTCATCAAGATGCATCCACTAGTGCTCAGTCTTACCTAGGTGGGCCAGGGTAATATGCCCTCGATATCTGCATATGTATGGCTCCATGGGCTCTCTAGCATCTTCAAAAATTGGCTAACATACAGGAAGATGCTCCCAAGCCCAGATCTGTAAAACATATACCCTCGCTGCCATGGTCTTCTTCTATTGGAAGATGACATTGTGCATCTCATGGAAAAGGTGGGCCAACATGCACTGACCCCACCTGAAGATCTCTGGTGCCTCCAGCATCCTATGAAGCATGGCACCCCATCCGCACTCCAACCCATGCTGTCCTCTGTCAAGACATAAGAAGCAGCTCATAAATATACCCAGTGTAATACCCCAAAATTGGTTCATTGCCATGATACCGATTCTGGTGTATTTCTGATAATTTCTAAGTCCTATTCTAATAGGCAATTCTCATTCTGCTATTCGCTACTTGACTTAATTGTCAGATGCAGAAAACCCTAATCTGCATTCATCATATTTCTTATTTAATTCCTATAGTACGTACTCATATTAGTCGCATTAAACCTACTTGATTTAATTATAATTTAATTATTAAGTATTTATACTTTAATTAAATTAAATTATATCCTAAGGCTAATGTACTATGGAATTAAATTTATTTAATTTAATAAATATGCCTATCTTGATTAATTAAATGGGAAGCCATTCCTAATTAATTAAATAAAGTTATTTAATAAATTAGAAAAGTGTCTCTAATTAATTAAAGATTATTTAATTAAATAGAAAAAGTAATTATGAGAGCATATCTCATTTTATTAAATTAAATATCTCAACAAAATCTCTCTTCAGTTCAAAAAGAGAAATTTCCAGTTCACTATTGATCAAAAATGAGTTAAATCAGTTAACTCCTTATTCTACTCAAATTAAATCAGTTAACTCCTTATTTTACTCAAATTAAATCTGTTAACTCCCTTTAATTTGGGAATCTCCCTTTATGACTGAACCTCATCTTCAATCCTGACCATTGATCCGAATTGATCTCAACCGTTGATGGATTTCAGGAAAGTCTATTTAAGAGACCCTCGTCTCTTCATTTTAGGAGGATGAATCTGGAGAATTTGCATCAAATCACTGCTAGAATTCATACTCACATTTGCTCATCTTTTTACATACATCTTGCATTGTTAGTTTAAATTCATCTAGCTTAATAATGCATACATTTTTAGTTTAATGTCTTTTATTTCTTAGATTAATTGCTTGTACTTCATCTAGATTACTTGCACATTCATATAGCTTAAATTGCATTCAAATCCTTCGTTCTTACAGGGTCTGGTTGCCTGCACCTTGATTCTGAGGATATTAACGAGCAAAATCCCTTTAGATAGAAGGCAACAGGTCGCTTTGTAGGCTAATTTTTGGATGAACAATCCAATGTTCATTTCGGGATAAATTCGCATACAATGACCATGTTGAAGTGTGTGTGTTAGCAGAGGCCACATATTCACGCATACATTTCTAGCGCCCACCGTGGGGCCTAGAAAATCAACTTTTTTGGCCTCATTCTGCATTTTTAAATCATTTTCGTATTTTCTATCCCGTACAGTTTCGTATAGATTCGAGAATCTTTGCATGAGACTCTTCATTTTTGTGCGAGGATCCAGAATCTTTGTGTGAAGATTCTTTCTGCATCGTGTGAGAAAGTTCCTCAGCATGCAAAACTTTGCGTCGCCACTATTTTCTTTGCGCGAGCTATAAAATAATTTCGCGCGGGCCTGAAATAATTTTGCGCGAAACCTATTCCTTCGCGTGACACTGCGCAAGATTTTGCGCGATCCAAAAATAGTTTTGCGCAGGCTCTGAACAGTTTCGTGTGAGACAGAAATAACTTCGCGCAAGACTCTGCTGACAGATGCTATTTTTTGCATTGATTTTTGTGTTTTCTGCTAACTGTTCACTGTTTCTAATTTTTTCTGTGTTTTCTAAAATTTTGCAACAGCAATACAGAAGATAGCAATAATGTAAAAAAAAAAAATTAAACAAAAAAAGAAGAAGAAGTATAAAAAGAATTTTGACTTTTGATGTTTTCATAGGTTTTAGCATTTTCTAAGCTTTTTTATGGGTATAAAAATGAACAAAAAAAGTTAAATTTTATTTTCCCATAGTTAAGCTTCAGTTTTCACTAACATGTTTTCTCTTAAGCATCTTTATTTCCATTTTTTTGATTTTTTTGCAGCATAACAGCAGTTTGTAGGACAATTGGAAAAGCATGATAAAGTTGCTAAAAATAGTTAAAACATCTACTAAGCGCATTGTGAGGATTACCAAGTAATTCTCTTTAATTGATAACACTTCATTTGGAGCTAAAACAAACATCTCTTGTGTCAAGCTTGTGTGTATTTCCTTCCTTGTTCTCATTTTACAACACATGCATAATTTGATACTAGGTTGTGATCTCTATTAGTTTCATCTAGCAGGCTTAGTTATTAGTGATAGATCTAATTAGCTATCTTGGGTTATTGGACTCGCTAATCTGTCGGCCCCTCATTCCACCCTGTGGTTGCAAGATCAACACCACATTAAAGGGTAGGGGTCTACATGACATAAGCGTTAAATGATCCACAAGGCAACCCTTTTGTGCTTTCTAGAACTCACTAGTTTCTGAGTTGTGGACTCGTTTTGGCTTGTGTGAGGGGTTAAATGTTCCACATCTTTGGACTCACCTCACATTAGTTAAAGCATTAAGTGTACCACCTTGTGCTTTTTGATTGCTTTTGGATAGATTTTCTTTCGGGAATTAACATCTGTACACACATAGTAATTAGGCCCCCATGAACACTATTTGTGGATCTTGAGGGAGTGGGTTCCTAGTGAAACTTTTCTCTAAGATGGATTCCTTGTAGGTGGGGAGGATACTTTGAATGTCTCATAGATAGATGAATCTTCAACTTGTTGATTGAGGCATCCTTTCTTCAGAGAGGTTGATAGATCACTGGGAGTTGATATCATAGATCTTTAAGAGATACTCTTAGTTTAGTGTGTCGGATTAATCTGTCTGTTTTGACTGGGCTAAAGGTGAAAAGGTGTCAAAACCTTGAATTTGGAAGCTAAGTCCCCTTGTGATATACTATTGTGAGTCGGTCACCTTTAGAGAGGGTTAACCATAGCAGACAATCCCTCTACAGGGAAAACTGCATTGACGGAACCTCAAGCAGTAATAGCCATTTTTGCCATGGTAGTGACAATCGCTATATAAATGTCCTTGTGGAAGAAATCTCCACGGGTGTGGTTCATTGTGGGTTGTCAGATCTCCCTAGCAGCTCTTGAAGATTAAGTTCTCAGACTGTGTCAAAACCTCGGTGCACCGGGATTGGAGGTCACCCCTGTGAGTCATAAAAGTTGCAGAGTCAAACCATTACTAAAAACCTTAGAGAGGAAAACTTTTATTTTCTAGGGATGTATGCATGATTGCAAAACCTTTTAAAAACATACATAAATAGCTGTCCTAGGGATTAGCACAAAACTAAGTCACGTGATTGTTCATGCGCAAGGTTGCTTTTGCCCTTGCTCATTATTTTTAGACATGCTTGATATCACCTGCTTGCTGTTCTACGTGCTTGTTTATCTGTTTGCTTACTAAAATGATCAAATTTTTTGTCAGTTAAATTGAACTTGTCTCAAAAATCTACCCAATCTGTCTGAAAAGTCCAAAAATCTTGCCAAAATCAGTTGCTATTCTGAAACTGATCTGCTTTCTCACACAAAAAACTTTTTTAGTCTCGTGCGAAATCATTTGGTCCTCGCGCGAAATCATTTTGTTCTCACGCAAAATTAAAATTCTGTCATGAGTCTTCGCATGACCCTGTGAGCTTTCTCCGAAATTAAAAATTGTCATTGAACTTCGCGTGAGACAAAAAATTCTTCGCATGGCTTGCAAAACTTCTGCACATGACCCGTAAAAGTTTCTTGCGCAAGATCTTGCGTCAACATTTCCACTTTTGGTTTGATCTAGCTATCTGCGATCTGCATGCTGGCCTTTTCTATGTCCGTTTGTCACTTTCTATCTGCAAACATTCCTCAAATAGTGGCATCCTACTTAGCTAATGACTTATGATCCATACTTTAACTAGTCTTGTCTCTCAGTTATCTTGCTCTTGTCCTTTAGTGCTTGTTGTACTCTATGTCATGATAGTCATAATCTTTGGCTGTTCTAGCCTTCAAATTAGACTATTCATACCTTAGTATACTGCACTCTTATCTTGCTTTTCTAAGACTATGTTCTAGTGTGGTCCTTGTCTAAGCTGCTGCTTTTTGTCATTGTCTATGATTGTGGCAACTTGACTTATGTTCTAAAACTTGGCTGTCACTACTTGAAACATAGTACATCAAAATGGCTAACAACAAATGTGCTAAATCCAATATTCCTAGTGAGGAAGAAGGGATTCTTATTGCAAACATGAAGCAACAAATTCAATCAATGAGCGCTTAGCTTCATAGACTAAAAGAAGAGGAAAACACATCATCGAACAAATTCTCCTTGAGAGAAATTTTCCCTTCCTTCTATGACAACCAAAAATCACATTCTTGTGATCTTGAATCTAAGATATCTGAGAACACTTCACAAACACCCAAGAAATCTAGAAATATCTTTGAAGAAAAACCTTGGGAATCTAAACCAAAGCATGATTTCACACCTTTGGGAAAATCTTATGAATTAACCTTGGAAGAACTTCTTGAAGAAAAACTCATTAGTTTACCTAAGCTCACTTTGGTGGGAGTTTCCTTTATGAGTAACTATTGTGCCTATCATAGACATAATTTACATAAAACTTCACATTGTAAGAAGCTGAAAAACAAGATCCAAGATCTTTTTGATAATGGCATAATTTGAAAATCTAAGCTCTCAACTACTAAAGATTCTACTCTCAAGAAGGATCAACCTCATGAAACCATGTTTAGTAATGGTTCAAACGCAACTTCTACTTCTTCCAACATACATCCACCTTCTAAATTGTCTAATCTTTCCAACACATATTCACCAAAAGAACCCACTACTCCCCCAGTTGACTATGTGTACCCTCAAGGACTACCTTTAAAGGAAACTCAAGCTAATCTTGACTTAGTTGCAAACCTCTCCCATACTACACAAAGAAAAGATCTAAAACCTCCATGTGTTGCTCCTCCTATTATCCCCAGTCCAACTATTGCTCCATTGTCCCTTTTAGAGCCTGCTATGGAGCCTCCGAAAATATATTTGAATACAAATTCAGATACTCCCTTATCCTTGGATTTGGTTTCATGTCAAGAGGACCACTTAAATGATGAAGAAACAAGTGTTGATCAAGACCAAGATTCCTTCATCCCCTTTCAAATCTTCCAAGATCTTGTGCCTCCATCTCAAGAGCCACATAGTCCTCCATCTCCCATGTCATGCACCTTTACTAAGCAAGATCAAGATATTCCTTCCACCATCCTTAAGGAGATTACAAAAGATCAAGAGAAGGATACTTTTCCTATGTTACCCAAATTTCCTTTTGAAGAGAAAAGTGTTCCCTCGCTCTCTTATTCTACCTCGCTACATTCACTTCCAAACTATGCTCAAGCTTTAAATACTCCTGTCAAAGGTATTGCTCCTATAATAGTTCCTCATAAATCTATTCATGGCTTTGGTCATTTTTCTTACTCTAAAGATGTTGATATCCATACTCATGGTCTGTTCACATCTTCTAAATCTATTCTTGGTCCTTATCCATCTAAGCTAAAACCTTCAAGTCTTCCATCCATATTGGGACCTTATGTTCCTCTATCTCCTACTTCCATGCTCAACTCATTACATGTTCCTCCTACCCTACCCCAAGATCAACAAAGATACACATACTTGAACTCTTCATGTTCACCTTTCCATCTAAACCAGTCATATTTGCCTCATTCATCCACAAGTCCTAAGTCCTTTGGAAGAAATTTGGATGATCAACTCAAACACAAGTGCATGAATCCATCCTCAAAAGTTCACTATGTCTCCTCTAATCGACATGTGAATGTTAAGAAGGAAAATATGCAAAAGAGACTGCAAAGATCCACTATTGAAAGAGCTCAACCAAAGAAAGTATGGGTTCTTAAATCTGTTATTGAAGAAATGCATTCCAAAGAATCTAATGAAAAATCAAAAGCTATATGGATTCCAAAGTCTCTTTTGAAGGACTTGAATATTGAAAACAAATCAAAGTTGACATTAAAGCTTCCAAAGGTTTCCACTCCATCTTCTTCCTAGCATCTTCCTAAAAAGGTTTCAAAACCTTCTACTCCACCCCTCTCCAAAATGGCTTTTCTACTTCATATATCTAAGCCTCAATCTATTTCATCCATATTTCCTCCATCATTCCACTACCCTTCAAGGTGTGTGTCAATGTTGATCTTGCCTAATATCTCATCCACCCTCATGAGATCCTCTAAATCTTATGCCCTGCTTGCCATCCTTGCTTGTTTCAGTCTTCCAAAACCAACAACCTATCCTCCATCTACCTCTCATTTTTCTATCATTTCCCTTCCATTACCTTATCATCATCTTTGAGTGTACCTTGCTATGGCCTTGGCTTATCATAACTTATCTTTCTTATAGGAGCAGTATTCAAATTGAAGAAGGCTTGAATTATTTCCAAAAACTCTAAAAATTCAAAAAAAAAAAAGAAAAAAAAAAGAAAAAATGAAAAAAAATAAAAAATGAGAAAAATACAAAAAAAATTGAAAAACAAAAATAGTGCCATTGATGAAAACTTGGAAACAGGCACCTCGGTAGCAAAAGTAAAGAAAAATAAATCCATCCTATGGTGAAAACCACTTCTTGTGGCACCTTGGATAAGTACCATGATGAAAACCTAGTAAACAGGCATCATGCACAATTCTTCCATCCATGACATCCTATCATGATCTTGCTTATCCTTCAAATGTCCTCATTCTTGAAGTCATTCACTCATAACCTCCATAACAAACTTTGCTATCCTATTCAGTTGACCCTTTGGTCTTGGTCAATGAAAGAAAGAAGAAAACTCAGTTCTTAGCAATCTCTTGACATGGTCATTTTCTTGGATTACTTATGTGACACCCTTCATCACACCATGAGCTCATATTGTTATATCCTTTTCCCTAGCTTGGGTAATCTTGTGAAGGCTTTCCTTGAGGGTAACATTCATTACTTCATACTCCTTGCCTTTCCATCTCTGCTTATCCACTAGCTTACTCCTACATATTGTCTTGCACCTTGCTAGACACTGGAACAAAATCAAGGTAATCCTTCTTCAGAGCTAGTAATCTCTGAAAAAGTTCTAAAATTTTGCAAAAAAATCTTAAAAATCAAAAAAAGTCCTAAAATGTTTTTTACCCTAGTGAAAACCTAGCAATAGGCGCCTCGGTAACACCAAAAAAAAGTAAAAAATCAAAAATACAAAAAAATTCAAAAAAAGAAAAATACAAAAAAATTGAAAAACAAAAATAGTGCCATTGATGAAAGCCTCAGAATAGGCATCATGGTAGCAAAAAAAGAGAATCTTACCAAGAAGGTGAAAACCTGGTAAACAGGCGCCTTTTGATCCCAATGCTCCATCTTGCAGTGCATCTTCTGGCTATTCTGTACAGTCACTTTCATGCTTTTGCTTTCCTGCTTTTCTCACTCATGTATCCATGGATTGAGTCTTGTCACAGCTTAGGGGCATTCCCCCTTAGTGTCACTATTTTCGAGATTCTCCTCATAGAATCTCCTACAAAATAGTCACCAGTCATTCTGACTATGTCTACCTACTGTCTCCAGTGTTACTCTCTTTTTGAGATTCTTCTCATAGAATCTCCTTCACGACAGTCACCAGTCATTCTGACTGCGTCTGGCTACTGTCACCAGTGTCACTTTTTTCGAGATTCTTCTCATAGAATCTCTTTCACAATGGTCACCAGTTGTTTCAGCTATGTCTGCCTACCATTGCTTGGGTCATGTCTCAAGATTCCTTTATGGAAGATCTCTTTTGCGTCAATCACCAATCATCCTGGTTGTGTCTGTCTACTGTCACTTAGTCCTTCTTAGGTTCTTCATCGTGAAGATTACTCTTTGACCTTAGTCACCAGTCATTCTGACTGTGTCTACCTACTGTTGTCACCCTACTGAAGAGATTTCTTTAGAATGTATTCTTGACATTAGTACTTGACATCAATCCCAAAACATTGAACTCAAAAATGATATATTTGTTTGGATATGCTAAGCATTTTTTTTGTTTTCTTTCTTTTTCTTTATCATATCCCTTCAAGAAACTTGATGATGTCATCTTCGACTAGAGAAGCAATGACTGGGGGCATGATCTTTTTCTTTGCTTTCTATTTGTGGTTTAGTTCCAATAAGTTGATCTATTCCTATAAGAGGGGTGTCCACTATAAGAGCCTCCATCTCGTATTGGATGGCCATGTGTACCTTGACTCCTTTTATACAGATACATCAATGACATTAGTTCTTCTCCTTGTTTGTTGGAGTGAACTCTTCATGCTATACTACATACTGATACTCATCCTATTAAGTGAACCTATGGGTCACTGCGAGTATATCTAGCACACTTCTGTCTCAGGTTATGAATGCAAGGGTCATTGCGAACAGAATGAATACTGAATACTTAGCATAAGAGGAATCTCTTGTGTGTTTGGTGTGCCTGTCATGCAAGCAACATTCAGGTCATCCTAGCATTCATGCTTTGATGCTTATGTTAACTTGCTACATTAAAAGGGACAAATGTTCTCGTCATTCTGGCTTCTTGTGCCTTGAATGCTTACATTTAATCCTAAAAAACTAATAACATATGTTATATTCATATTTCCATGATTGCAATGTCAGTGGGGATTGTATAATATACCAGCTTTATTTTATATCCAGTGACGATAAATCATCGAGGCTTGGTAACCAGACCTAGGGTTGCATTTAACATAGTCTTGCATTACATAATTCACTTGCATAAGCATGCGATTCAATTGCAAATCTACTTTCACCTTCTCTGATGAGGGATTGCTGATCTCTTCAAAGTATCATGATCTTTCACGAACTGCACAATGATTGATTAATAACCCTCTTGGCTACTTTGGTTGCTCCTAACCCATTTTTCGAGATCGAATTCAAAATCTGACACACTTAAGTGGCTCAAAATGCATTTAAAATTTTTTTGTGCAATCCAAATTTTTCTAATACTTTGTGATTCTTGGAATCTTTTCAACACAAACTTGGTCTTTTGGACCTCGAGATCATTTTGATCTCTTCATATTTCTTTAGATTGTTCCAATCTCTTTATATTTCTTTAGATCATTCTGATCTCTTAATATTTCTTTAGATCATTCTGATCTCTTTATATTTCTTCAAGATCATTCTGATCTCTTTATATTTCTTCTGATCATTCTGATATCTTCTATATTTTGCTATATCTCAGATTTCTTCTGTATCTCTTTCATCATTCTCATCACATCATATTTCTGGTGTGTCATCTTTCGGTTTCACTCCCGAGGGGGCAGGATGATTACATCATTAAATACTTATTGCTTGGGGCATCTAGTTCCCATCTTATGTCTTAGTCACTTGGGGCATCTCATCACTTGGGGCATTTTGTTCCCTTCTATCTGGCATCTTTTCCATCTATCTTATCTTTTCATCAATTGATCAACCTTATAACAACTCTTCTCAGAGTTCGATAGATAGGTATTGGGACAGTCTAAACCCTGACTCCTGAAGATCAAGCCTCGTTCTGGGGATGATTCAATGACTCATGATGGGACCTTGTTATCTTTTATCAATCTTAGGTATCTAGGTGTTCTATCTAGATCCTTGAAGGTTAAGCTCCATTCTGGAGATAGTCTTCTAAATGTTATTATTCTCAGGTATCTAGGTGTTCTATCTGGATCCTTGAAGGTTAAGTTATATTCTAGAGATAATCGTCTAAATTCTATCAATTTCAGGTATCTAGATGTTCTATTTGGATCCTTAAAGATTACACTTCATTCTGAAGATAGTCTTTTAAATGCTATCAATCTTAGGTATCTAAGTGCTCTACTTGGATTCCTTAGGATTAAGCTCTATTCTAGAGATAGTCCTTAAAAGCTTATCAATTGGTCTCTATATCATCAACTTCGAAACCAATCTCATCTTTGCATCATGCTTTCTGATTTACTTTGAATTGAACGTGCTTCTCACACATTCATTCAAAGAGGGGCAAAATGTAATACCCCAAAATTGGTTCATTGCCATGATACCAATTCTGGTCTATTTCTGATAATTTCTAAGTCCTATTCTAATTGGAAATTCTCATTCTGCTATTTGCTACTTGACTTATTATCAGATGCAAAAAACCCTAATCTACATTCATCATATTTCTTATTTAGTTCCTATAGTACGTACTCATATTAGTCGCATTAAACCTACTTGATTTAATTATAATTTAATTATTAAGTATTTATACTTTAATTAAATTATATTATATCATAAGGCTAATGTACTATGGAATTAAATTTATTTAATTTAATAAATACGCCTATCTTGATTAATTAAATGTAATTATTTAATTAAATGGGAAAGGTATTTCTAATTAATTAAACGAAATTATTTAATTAAATGGAGTACTTACTTCTAATTAATTAAACAAAGTTATTTAATTAAATGGGAAGCCATTCCTAATTAATTAAATGAAGTTATTTAATAAATAAGAAAAGTGTCTCTAATTAATTAAAGATTATTTAATTAAATAGAAAAAGTAATTATGAGAGCATATATCATTTTATTAAATTAAACATCTTAACAAAATCTCTCTTCAGTTCAAAAAAGGAAATTTCCAGTTCACTATTGATCAAAAATGAGTTAAATCAATTAACTCCTTTTTCTACTCAAATTAAATCAGTTAACTCCTTATTTTACTCAAATTAAATCTATTAACTCCCTTTAATTTGGGAATCTCCCTTTATGACTGAACCTCATCTTCAATCCTGACCATTGATCCGAATTGATCTCAACCGTTGATGGATTTCAGGAAAGTCTATTTAAGAGACCCTCATCTCTTCATTTTAGGAGGATGAATTTGGAGAATTTGCATTGAATCGCTGCTGGAATTCATACTCACATTTGCTCATCTTTTTACATACATCTTGCATTGTTAGTTTAAATTCATCTAGATTAATAATGCATACATTTTTAGTTTAATGTCTTTTATTTCTTAGATTAATTGCTTGTACTTCATCTAGATTACTTGCACATTCATATAGCTTAAATTGCATTCAAATCCTTTGTTCTTACAGGGTCTGGTTGCCTGCACCTTGATTATGATGATATTAATAGGCAAAATCCCTTTAGATAGAAGGCAACAGGTCACTTTGTAGGCTGATTTTGCGATGAAAAATCCAATGTTCATTTTGGGATAAATCTGCATACAATGACCATGTTGAAGTGTGTGTGTTAGTAGAGGCCACATATTCACACATACACCCATCATGGATCCTAGCCTGTGTGTCGATCCATAGGTATGCATCAGCTCATACCAGCTGATGGCTCTGCCCCTCGATAACTCTCTCCCGAACACAATAGATAATGCCTCTGTCTCTGCTCGAGGCACTGTGTCATAGATGACTCAGGCGCTGTGAAAAGGAATCCTCAGAATCCTCCATATGTCCTCTGAAGTGATGGTCATCTCACCCATTGGCAAGTGGAAGGTGTTCATCTACGAATGGATATGCTCCACCAAAGTTGTGAGTAAGCCGTGATTCACCATCATGGCTAGAATTCGACATAGAGGGGACAAACCCAATCGGGCAATGTGAGCCCGATCTGCATCATCAAGACTCCACAATAACTCTCCATATGGCAGATAGTGTGATCTAAACGAAACATCACCAAAGACCTCTTACATACATAAACAACAAACAACAAACAAAACGATCAGTATAAAGTCAAAATGATGCACCAAAACCAATTAAAAAGAAAATTTTGAGTACAAAATTCAAAATTTTGAACAAAACTATCACGAAATTTCGTGCAAAATCATTCTTTCTTCATGCAAAGAATCTTGTCAATGTACGAAAAAAGAGCTACTCGTGCAAAAAAAGATCTATTCGTGTGAGAAAAGAGATTCTCACACGAGAAACGAATCACCTCATGCAAAGAATATAAATCTTTGCGTGAAACCTATTGCATCCCACGCGAAGATCCTTCGGCCACGCACGAAGAAACAATGCACCTTGTTTCTTCACGCAAAGAAAGAAGATCTTCGTGTGAGAAGAGATAGGCCTCGTGTGAAGACCAAGTTGACAATCGTAAAACATGCTAAAACGTGCAATAAATGACCTTAAAATGCGTGAAAATAAAAGTACAAAGGAAGGGACTCACTGACTCACTGGTGGTCCGTATTCTGCTGAGCAGCCGTGACATTTGGAGTGCTTGAATTGATGACGTCTCACACTGACTGCCATGTCTCTCTCAGAGCTCAAATCAATAAAAGACAAAAAGCACAAATGAATTGAAAATGACCGCTCGAGCCCTTATATAGTTGTTGACCCAAATTTTTCAAAGTGCTCAGATTTGCACAAAAATCACATCCCTAGCTAATTGGACCGTTCTAGATCCATTTTTTAGAATCAAATTCAAAATCTGACACACCTAAGAGCCTCAAAAATGCATTTTAAAATTTTAGGGACTGACGCAATCTAATGCTTGTGCAACCCAAATCTTTTTGATACTTTGTGATTCTTGGAATCCTTTCAACTTTACATTCTCCATATTTTCAAAATTCATTTTGAAAATAGTCAACTGAAGTCAACTGTGGCTAAATCTGGTCAACATTTGGTCAAACTTGGTCTTTGCAACTTCGCAATCATTTCAAATCAACCCTGAATCTTCTTTCGATCGTTCTGGTCTCTTCTATATTTTGCTGAATCTCAAATTTTTCATAGATCTCATGATATACTACTTCAAATCATATTTCTAGTGTGTCATATTTCGATTTCACTCCCAAGGGGGCAAGATGATTAAACATCATTAAATACCTATTGCTTGGGGCATCTGGTTCCCATCTTATGTCCTTATCACTTGGGGCATCTCATCACTCGGGGCATCTTGTTCCCTTCTATTTGGCATCTTTTCCATCTATCTTATCTTTTCATCAATTGAACAACCTTATAACAACTCTTCTCAGAGTTCGATGGATAGGTATTGGGATAGTCTAAACCCCGACTCCTGAGGATCAAGCCTCGTTCTGGGGATGATTCTATAACTCATGATTGGACCTTGTTATCTTTTATCAATCTTAGGTATCTAGGTGTTCTATCTGGATCCTTGAAGGTTATGCTCCGTTCTGGAGATAATCTTCTAAATGCTTTTAGTTTCAAGTATCTAGGTGTTCTATCTAGATCCTTGAAGATTATGCTTCATTTTGGAGATAATCTTCTAAATGCTATCAATTTCAGGTATCTAGATGTTCTATCTGGATCCTTAAAGATTACACTCTGTTTTGGAGATAGTCTTTTAAATGCTACCAATCTTAGGTATCTAGGTGCTCTACTTGGATTCCTTGGGATTAAGCTCTATTATAGAGATAGTCCTTAAAAGCTTATCAATTGGTCTCCGTGTAATCAAATTCAAAACTAATCTCATGTTCGCATCATGCTTTCTGATTATCTTTGAATTAAACATGCTGCTCGCACATTCATTCAAAGAGGGGCAAAATGTAATACGCCAAAATTGACTCATTGCCATGTCAACCAATTCTGGTCTATTTATGATCAATCCTAAAGTCCTATTCTATTAGGCAAATTTTTATTCGGCTACTCGCTACTTGACTTAATTGTCAGATGCAAAAAACCCTAATCTGAATTCATCATGCTTATTATTTAATTCCTATAGTATTTACTCATATTAGTCACATTAAACCTATTGATTAATATTTAATTTAATTACTGAGTATTTATACTTTAATTAAATTAAATTATATCTTAAGGCTAATGTACTATTAATAAATGTGCCTATTTTAATTAATTAAATGAATTTATTTAATTAAATGCAGAACTTACTTCTAATTAATTAAACAAAGTTATTTAATTAAATGAGAAGCCATTCCTAATTAATTAAA
Source organism: Cupressus sempervirens (assembly GCA_028749045.1). Lineage (NCBI taxonomy): Eukaryota > Viridiplantae > Streptophyta > Pinopsida > Cupressales > Cupressaceae > Cupressus > Cupressus sempervirens. Next base: position 92,262,119 of record CM053792.1, read on the forward strand.
TGAAGTTATTTAATTAAATAAGAAAAGTGTCTCTAATTAATTAAAGGATTATTTAATTAAATAGAAAAGGTAATTATGAGAGCATATCTCATTTTATTAAATTAAATATCTCACCAAAATCTCTCTTCAGTTCAAAAAGGGAAATTTCCAATTCACTATTGATAAAAAAGGAATTAAATCAGTTCACTCCTTATTCTACTCAAATTAAATCAGTTAACTCCTTATTTTACTCAAATTAAATCACTTAACTCCCGTTAATTTGGGAATCTTCTTTTATGACTGAACTTCACCTTTAATCTTGATCGTTGATTGAAATCGATCTCAACCGTTGATGGATTCCAAGAAAGTCTATTCAAGAGACCCTCATCTCTTCATTTTGAGAGAGGATCAATTAGAATTTGCATTGAATTGCTGTTGAAATTCATACTCACATTTGCTCACATTTTTGCATACATCTTGCATTCTTAGTTTAAATTCATCTAGCTTAATAATGCATACATTTTTAGTTTAATGTCTTTTATTTCTTAGATTAATTGCTTGCACTTCATCTAGATTACTTGCACATTCATATCGCTTAAATTGCATTCAAATCCTTCGTTCTTACAGGGTCTGGTTGCTTAAACACCTCGAATCTGAGGATATCTAACTAGCAATTCCCTTTAGATAGAAGGCAACAGGTCGCTTTGCTAGTTGATTTTTTGATGAACAATCCAATGTTCATTCTGGGATGAATTTGCATACAATGACTGTGTTGAAATGTGTGTGTTAGCATAGGCCACATATTCACGCATACACCAAGCACTCCACCAAAGGTGCCATAGCTGAGTAGAAAAGGAGCAATGGAAGAATAGATGGGAGACAAACTCGTCCCCATTACCACATAAAACACAATAAGAGGGGCCCTAAAATCCATATTTACAAAGATTATCCCACGTAAGACAGCGGTTGTGAGCCATTAGCCACATGAAAAAATTGCACTTGGGCAAAGAAACTTTATTTCAAACTTGCATCCACCAAGGGACCTCAACATCCCCAAATAATTGTCTAATTATCTCTTAATACCCAATAGAGACATGATATTTACCAAACGAGGTACCTCCCTAAGCTGAAACATTTGGTCCTAAGAAAGAGGAACACTCCCTAGAGGCCAAAATTTGAGAAATCTCTTGACAATCCACCTTTGTGCCTCTAGGAGGCCAATTAGAAGAGTGCTTCCATTTATAACCAACAATAGGTCCCAATTGATAAGGAGTCTTGTAATGAGCCACTTTATCCCATCCAGTAGCATGAAAAGAATCAAAAAGAGTCTGAAGATGAGGGTACATGGATAATATGGATGGGAATCCATCCCAAGCTTTAGACCAAAACAAAGCCTCAGAGCCTCCCTTACATATCTAGAACAAACCTCTTTTGACTAACACAAACCAATCTTTAGAGTATGCCAAACCATAGAGCCACAACCTTCAAGAGGAAGTGTAGAAATAGAGCAAGGATCAACACCAAAAAAATATTTATGGGTGATAATATGAGCCCAAAGTTGATATTGTCCAGAGCACCATCGCCAATAAAGCTTAGTAGCCAATGCTTGACTACTCAAGAGAGCTGATTGAAGACCAAGACCACGCTCCTTTTTAGGCCTACAAATAGTCTCCCAACTAATCAAACTCTATTTAGTCCTACACAAATTACCACTCCAAAAGAATTTCAAATAAAGAGCATCAAACTCCTTGAGAAAGTAAATGGGAGCAGCCTGAACCATGCTTCTATAAGTAGGAAAGGCTTGAATAATAGATTGAAGAAGAGTAACCTGAGCAGTAGTAGAAAACCATCTATGAGTCCAATGATTTACCTTATCCTAAAGCTTGGTAATCAAAATTTTCTAGAAGAGTTGTGGCTACCTAGAAACATCAATAGGGATGCCAAGATAAGTCAAAGGAACCGACCTAATCTGAAACCGTAGGATATCAGCAATCCTTTGTTAAATAGATTCAAGAATGTTAAAAATGTAAATGAAAGATTTTTGCTCATTAAATTTTTGGCCTAAAGCTACCAAATAAATATCTAGAGTATGTCAAAAGGCTTCAGCTTCCTTGATCCTAGCAAGACCTGCAAGAGTATAATCATCAACAAATTGGAGGTGAGAAAGAGTAGGTAAACCATTATGCCACCACCACCCTTGAATAGAATTCTGGGACACTGAATACTTAATTAATCTATCCAAGCCCTCAACCATGATTATGAATAGATATGGAAAGAGAGGGTCACCTTGATAGAGGCCTCTAGAAGCATCAAATAGCTAGGAAGGTTGACCATTAAGAAGAATTGAAAAAGAGGTGGAAGTAACACAACTCATTGTCCAACTCACCCAGTTAGAGGTAAAGCCAAAGGTAAGAAGAATATTCCTTAGGAAACTCCATTTAATTCTATCATAGGCCTTAGCCATATCTAGCTTAACAAACATTTCTCTCTCCCTTGAACTAGCTATTGAGTGAATAGCCTCAGTAGCCATAACCACCCCATCCAAAATTTGTCTTCCAGCCATAAAACCACCTTGTTCCTCTGAGATAATAATGGGGAACCAATTTTTAAGTCTCTCAGCAATCAACTTAGTAATGACTTTGTAAACCACATTACATAAGGCAATTAGTCTAAAAAATTCCAATTGATTAGCACCCTCTCTTTTTGGAATAAGAGTCAGGAAAGTAGAATTAAATGCCCAAAGCATCTACTTGCTAGAATATGACTTCTTAACCACCTCCAACAAATCATAATTAATGATGTCTCAAAATTCTTGAAAGAACTCAACTAGAAAGCCATCAGGACCAAGAGCCTTTCCCTTAGGCATGCCAAAGACCACCTCCTCCAACTCTTCTAAAGAGATCGGTTACATGAGATAATCATTCATTTCTTGAGTGATAAGGGAAGGAATAAAAGAAAAAATAATATTTTCTTTATTATTAGCAAAAGGAGAGTCCTTAGAGAAGAGGGTAGAAAAGTACCAAGTAGCGCCCTAGAACAAAGCTAGCAAGGAAGTCAGTTGGATACCTTGAGAATTAACCAAAGAAGAGATATTGCTCTGATTCCAGTGTGATTGCATAGTTTTATGGAGAAAAGAAATGTTTCAATCACCTTCCTAGAGCCAATCAACTCTAGCCTTCTGCTTCCAAAAAAATTTCTCTCATAGTTCCCATTCTTCTAGAGCTCTAGAAGCAAGGGATTTAGCCCTTCCAAGATCCTCCAAGAAACCTCGATCTCTAATCTACCTAGTGATGACATCAAAATCTTCCTAAGAAAGCCTCTTCATAGAGTGAAGGTTCCTAAAACATTGTCTATTCCATATCTTGAGTTTCTTTTTAACATATTGAAGCCTTTTAGAAAATGAAAACATAGCATAACCATATGCAGGAGTGCCATATCTCCACCAACATAAAACAAAAGCACGAAGAGAGGAGTCACAAAGCCAAATCAACTAGAACTTAAAAGGTGGACACTTTGGAATAAAATCTCCAGTAGCAGAAAATTTGATTGGCCAATGATCAAAACCTCTCTAGTTGAGTATTTCTGAAGAGAGAGTAAGGGTACCACTAACCCAGAAACAAGAAACAAGAAATCTATCCAGACATTCTGAGATAGCATCAACCCTAGTCCTTTGAATATTCCAAGTATAGATACCATTAGAAGGCTTAACATCAGAAAGATGCAAAAGCTATTTGTGTTGCCAAAGAAGAGCAAAAGAAGGCCCCAATCTAGCCAAACCACCTTGCTTGCCCTCCAGACTTAAAACTGAATTGAAGTCCCCTACTAACACCAAGGATGAAAAGGGTGACAATTTCTAACATACTAAATATGCCTCCAAAGTTCCTCCTTTCCAAAAAAATCAATAGGTGCATACACATTAGTAATCATGATTACCTCTCCTGAGTCCAAAGAAAAAGCCACCATAGAGAGAGCTAAGCAAGAAGACACCCAAACAAGGGGAGAAATTTTCCATAGATCCCAAAAGATAGCCAAACCATGAGCACTGCCCATCACCCCAGCACATTGGCATTGCCTACAAATCCAAATACTAGAGGCATGTTGGGCCATAGACTCCATAGAGAGCTTAGTCTCTTGGATAAAAAAAACATCAGGAGAATGATCAACCTCTAGACTCTAAATAGCCTTTTGTTTAGGGATGCTATTCAACCCCCTAACATTCCATGATAGAATAATCATCATTGAGTAGAATGGGGAAAATGAGCATCCATTGGTTTTGCTAACCTAGGCTCTATCAATATATCTCTTGAGAATTTAATCTTCTCTTGGTCTATTTTGCACCCACTCCTTAGAGGAGAGTAAAGGAAACTCACTTAAAGGTTCTATGCATCAACCCCAAGGGGAGAGGAGACCCCTTAGCCTTACCAGATGCTAGCACATCCTTAACCAAGTCTACCAGAACAATGCTATTCCTCCAACACCATAGGTGTCACTAGATCATCTAACACAGGAGCTATAGGGACCTCACAGTTCTGAAGTACCACAACCTAGGATGCCCCACAAGTGTCCTTAGGTGAAAGTCCCTCATATGGGAAAAGTGGGTCAGAAGAGACATTTGGAGGAATACCCTCCTCTAGAACTATACTATCCAGCACCTTAAAGTGATTAAAAGCTAAATCGAATATTCTATCTTTCAAAGACCTCTTCTGACCACACCCCTTAGCTCATGGGTGAGTAGGGGTAAATCCATCCTTATCCTACATTGGAGCCTTTCCCTTTCTTATAGCATCTGGCTAATTCTTCCCCTTTCCCTACAATATCTACTAGACCATCACCATTGCCAGTCGTAGATCCATCCACTCCTTTGTAAGTCAAGTTTTAAGGACACTGATACTATAAATGACCATACTAATGACATATCCGACATTAGAAAGGGAGGGATTCATAATCTAATTGTTGCACCTAGGAAGAAGCCCTAAGATAAAAGATATCTGACATCATAAATAGTATTTAACATATGATATAGATAAAAGATTATTTGGAAGTCTGATATGCAAGAAATAGTATATGAAGTCTCATATGCAAAAATGATCATCTCAAATTTGATATGCATGAAAGAGTATCTAAAGTATGATATGCAAAAAACAATATTTGAAACTATTGTACTATAAACTAATATGATTGTTCTAATTTTTCATGATAATAACAAGTTAGTATGATGTAAATTCAAAAGATGAAAGTATGGGGAGCTAGTCATGTAGCAATCAGAATTTGAAGTCCTTAAATGACAAAATGATTTGTAGTCTTCCACATAAGGACTTTATGGGTGGTGTTGGCATTCCAATGTATGGTATGTGAATGTTGTATTATCATATTTTCAAGACCATAATGGTTTAGAGGAAGAAGTTGTGTTTTACTATTTATTGAAAGGAAGGTTGGTTGCTAGGAATAGTCAAGATAGGTTCAAATAATGCTTTGTATTGGCATATTAGGTTATGCAATTTGGTGGATATGCTTCTAAAATTTGTATATTATTCCAATTCAAGTACATTACTTTGGGTTGCTCCACCAATGAAAAAAATTTGTTTTGAATTCATTATTGTTGCTAGAGTTGGTCTTTGGCCAACCTATCAAGTTTAATGAATTTATTTATAACCTATTAGTATAGATATGATTTGGAGGATGTTTTAATAGATTGGAATAGGTCTTGCCATGATTTTTTGTGCTTTGCATGATATTATGTGCATTGAAGAATGTTTCTAGGATGAACAACTAATGCGCTTTATGATCTTCTACATGTTTCTTTTGGGTTTTACCTTAAGGATGGCTATAGTGATTTTTTTTCCAATTTCATGAATTTAGTTAAGGAGGACATGTCATTAAAAACTTGGATCCCATTCATCTCCCAAGTGGACCACATTAAATATTTGTGCTCATGGTGGTCAATTTTGTACTACAAACATTTTGATGTTCAAAGTAGAGAGAGAGAGAGAGAGAGAGAGAGAGAGAGAGTTTTTAACAAGATGAATTCAATATGGAAATGATACACACAATATAAGGATAGAATTTATAGGTAGAGTAATACAAATGTGAAAGAGAAATGGCAAAAATATGTGAGTCTGAGAGAGTTGTTATAGGGTTTGACCATGAAATCCTAAATTTTTTGTATGATCATTTTGCTATACCAGCTAGAAGATATTGTTTTCTTTTGGTATTTTGTGCAAAACTATATCTTGTTATGAGGCAATGTGCTTTAGCCTTCAAGTGCTTCATTAGAGAGTAATGTGCCTAAAAAACTATTGTAAACAATTATTCATTATGATTAGTTTCTCAGATTTTTTTCTTTTCTTTTTCCCATAATGGGTTTTCCATTTAAATATGGTATTCATGTGTATATGTGTTTATTGGAATATCTTTTTTTAATGGTTAGTTGGATTAAAGTAAAATGTTAAAGATACGAAAAAATAATATAATTTTATATGCATGCACATTTACTATCCCCCTCTCGACATCTTGAAAATACATTAGAAGACAAAAATCCAATTCTTTGGTCAAACCTGATTCACATAACCCAAAAGGATGAAATGATACAAATCTAAAGTCTAGGTAAAGGATGAAAGTTTAGGGTATTCCATGTATAGACAAAAATGTAGTGTATATGCAAGCAAAGTAAAGAGAACACCTATGCAATGATATGGAAAAAGACATTAGATCCAATGTATCAAAGTAAGTTCTATGAAAGAATAAGGAAAATGAAGTACTCAGCTTGAGGATTAGTAGAGGAAGTAACTTCATACATGCAAAATTCCTATCAACTCATGCCAGAGCTGGAAACATATTGGGATATGGAAACCTAAAGGCTATATCTACAAGTTGCCAAAATCCAAAGGTTGTAAGAAAAGGTCAAAATAGTTTTGACCTATACCTGAGGGGGTTGAACCTAAAGGTCTCAAAACTAAAACTAAAACTATATCTTTAGATTTGCAAATCCAAATCTTGAAAATCTATAGCTACACACAAGAGAGAAGGGGAAATTGTTGGAGATGGAAATTTCCTTGGTCAAACTCTTATCTAGGAACCAACCTTGAATTGAAATAAATAAAATACTATCATGTAGTAGAGATTAAATCTAACAATGAAATATATCATACCATGTACTAGATGTAATTGTTCTTAGTCTGTGGTCAAATATGTCAAATATGTAGTAGCTTTAACACAACACAAAAACCAAAAAAATCATGTAAGAAAAATTATCATACAATAGATGTATTAATTCTCAATGTTGGATTAAAGAAAAATTAGAGGAAAACTTGAATGGATGAATGCGAATTTCCTCCCTTGATGGTCAACTACTTTACTTCCTATGGAGGAAGAAGCTAGATCTATGGAATGGAATGAATGCATAGCTAATAGATGAAAGCATTCAATGAATTATTTCTTTCTTACTTTCTCTAACTCCTTAAATGCACAATAAATTTCTTTCATATAGGTAGCTTTCACAATGATGGATTTGTTGAGATTATGGGTGTTGCACATATTGCATAATATTGTTATATTGTATTATTTTATTTTATTATGTAATATTGCACCTAGATGGACATTCAACATGTAAAAATTCCCATGGGATATAATTGACGAGTTATATTATAACATTGTGATAATATTTGATGTAATTATTTAATATTGGGAACAAGAATTAAATTTTCAATAATAAATGTGGGGTCAATAGGTTAGGTAGCACATGGTTTATGTAATACCACTTGGTGGTTTTTGTGGGAATTTCTACTATATAAGTAGCCACAAGGGTAGTTGTTGGTGTAAGACAGAAGGCAAAAAGACAAGATTTGAGCAAGAAAAGGCTTGATAGGTTAGTCAAGGTAACATTTGTGAAGTTTGGAAGCATGGCACAAGATGTGCACATTCATGATTGTTCGCATGGATTGCTTAGTTGTGGCTATGACTTTGAAGGCTTCCATGGTTGTATTGCAATGTTATCTTGCTGAATAATACGTGGTGATGGATGCTTTTGGAGGCTAGTTTTTTTTTTTCCCTCAATGAGGGTTTGCTAGGGTATATATCTTGTGTCACATTTTTGTGGGTATGTTGTCTATTCTATTGCATGTGAGTTTTAATTGCATATTTATTTCAAATCTATTATGAGTTATGTGGAAACAATTATATTCTTTGTTGCAAGTGGTGGTCATGTTTTCATTTCTTTCTTTTTCTAAATATGTCTCATAGTAAATGTTCTTGGTTCTCTTTGTGCAAATTAGGGTTTGGTTTCTTTTAAATTTGTTAACCCTAATTAGCTTTTTTTGCAAAATTATTTCCCTAAGAAAGCTTCTTAGGTTTTATGCCTTTTCCTTATAATCAAGTGGGAAAATAATTTTAAATTACTCCTTTCCAAGAACCTTTAGAAGAGTATTCATTTTGTTCCCTAAAGTTCCCAAAATAATCTTTACTGTCAAATCTTTTCAAAATCTACGATGGTCATGTTGTCGCTATTGGAAATCACAAGGTTTTTACCCTTAGCGACATAGTGACCACTGCAAAAATGAAATAAAATGGAACCAAACCTAAAGATAGGTGCCATGGTTTTGCCTGCCATTAATAAACCTCATCAACATGATGACTTGTCAGAAGTTTCTATGAGAGCCTTTTAGCATCAATTCTAATAAAATTCAAATATCAGGTTTTTGGTTTTTGGTTTTAGCCACTCATAGATTACCATGAGATCATTGACTTGCTAAGACTGGAGAAGGAACAATTGTCTAAGAAGAATCAGGTCATGCAAGGTGCATTAAGAGCGCACTCGACCAAAAATGGAAATTTGAATTTTGTTATAGCATCAACTAAAGAGCCTTTTAGAAAGGAATTTTTTACTACTAGGGTCATAAATATATAGATGACTTTGTGTAGAGTTTTTGGTGAAGATGAAATTTTTTTTATGCCAATAAAGTTCATGTATATAATGACACAAATGTCTTCTTTTGGTGTGGATATTATCTTTGATTTTGCATCTTATATAGTAGAGGAAATTCATATAGGATTAAATGGGATTACAAAGAGCAAGCTAGAGAAGACATTTGGCCATTATTCATGGTTGATGCATAGGTTATTATTTAAAGAAGTTACCTACTTTAAAAAGGAGATGGTTTTGAATAGAGAGTATGAGGGAGAAGCTCTACCAATCTAGTTATGGAGTGTAGATATGACCTAGGATGCAGAGGAAGCCAATTTTGGTAGATTTGATAGGTATTTTGCATCTAGGTTAAGAAGCCTCATATTAAGGAACAATCCCAAAATTCCCAAGGCATGGTTAGATTTTATCATGCCTATAGACAATCCTTCTAGTTTGAAAGTATCCCATAACTAGGCAGATATTATACCTTACCCTATTCTACAATTTTTAGGGTATATGGTTTCCAAGAGACTCCCCATATACTGCCCTACCAAGTGCCTCTGGTAGTTGGGATAGCTAAAATGCTATGGGAGATAGGTGGATTGGAGGAAGCACAATTGGTTGGTAGACATAGGGGCTCAATTTTCCCCACTTGTATTGTGGCTCACCAATTCATAATCACTAAGGGTCATTGGTTGTTCCTGTTTAAATTCTTGGACTAGTTTAAAATGGTTGTATCCCATGTCTATTTTTGTAATAGTGAGGGTTTTTTTTAATGCATTCAGATGAAGGGCTAAAATTGGTTCAAAAGAGCATCAACCCTACTTCCCTAAAGACATAATAAAGAATGAGTTTTCTTTGCAAGAGCTAGAGATCAAAAAGAAGACGAGGAGAGTTTACTCTAGGGTTTTGGAATTCATTAATTGTTTTGATAATAAGTATAAGCCTCTAGATGATGCAAAAATAGAGGTAGATAAATTAAATAAATTGATGACTACTTTTCTTGAGATTATGGAATTCATGAATGAGAAGAAATTATTTGTTGTCAATTCTTATCCTGATAAGGCCTGAGAGGTCATGAGAAGTTTGTCTTTCACCCTTGCAATAGGATAAGGGAAATTATTGTTCAAAAAGACCTAGTTATAATATAATTTAGAATAAAAGGCCATAGTTGATAAAGGAAAATAAATAATAGGGTCAAATAGTGCTATTCTAGAGGAGAGACCTGATGAGTCTATGCCCAAGAGGCAAAAGGTAGAAAAGGAACAAGTGCCTCAAATAGAGGAGTATTCACCCACTCGATCCCTGCTACACATAGGAGATGAACAACTCACTAAAGAGCAAGTGGAATAGTTGGGATCCCAAGGGGGAATTTTCATTACTACATTAGAATTGGAGGAGGGAAATCCCCAAGAACCTCCTATGCAAAGCCTTGATTTAACTATTGCTAATTATAGAGGAAGAGAATTGGACACTATGGTGGAATAGGCCAGCCAAGAATTCATTTTTAATGATAATTTCGTTAAGTTTAGAGACTGCTATTAGTTTTTCTTGGAGGACTAATATTGGACTAATATTGGACTATTTGAAGAAAGGTGTAATAAATTGAAATAAAGCATCTTGAGATGGAGGAGGTAGATCTGTAGAACCAAATAAAGGAGGAAATAATGTAGGAATTTAAGAGCTTGACTCTAGAAGAAGGAAGGAAAATAATAAAATCATCCAAGGTTTTGCTACTGCCCAATTGGGATATTGTGGATGCAATGGTCTTCGATTTTGTTACCAAAATGTTAAGTGCAGATGATAAGACAAAGAAAAAAATGAAAGGTGCCAAGTTCAGTAAGGATCATGTTGCACTAGTAATTTGGTCAATGAGAAAAGGATCCAAAATTATTTCTTCCCAGCCTAATGACATTGACCTAATAGGAAACTTAATTTTGAGGATAGTTGAAGAAACTACTAATGAAGAGGATGTAGAGTTAGGTGTTGGATCATCCAACTTCACCTTAGCCACAACTCTAAGGGATAAGAGAGAAAGGTTAGAGTTGCAGGATAAATATGAATTTTTTTGGCTGCCTATAATAAAGAAGTTCAAAAGAGGATTGAACTAGAAAATAAATTGATGGGACACCAAGGGTGATCTAGTAGGCCTATGATCAGTTACCCTTATCCACCAATAGAGCCTTTTAAATTCACTCCTCCTATTAAAATTCTAGACACACCATAGAGACCTCGGTATTACATTGTAGAGGATTTTGAAGAAAAAAAGAGTAAACTATGGGCATTGCATGTAGAGCTAGTGATTCAATATGAGGATAAGCTAAGGAAATCTCTCATGTATTTAGTTAATAAAATTGATTGTCCATCATTTTATGAGCAACTAAAAAAGGTAATAAATATATGGGTTGAGATAAAGAAAAATAATGAAGCCTTAAAGCCAATTGTCAATAAATGGAGTAAAAGGAGTAAAGGTGTTACTCTTCTATGTTTTTCTATCATTAATTTATCCTATGAATATATGGAAAATATTTATGATATGACTAATGATCTCTGAGAATTTGATGATAAAAGAGTTGAGTTACAAAAGAGGATCATTAATTATCTTGACTAATACAAGAGTATTAATTTTGAACTCTTCACACATGCCATAGACAAAAGGAATAAATTGAAAAATAAAGAGGAATGGGCCTAGGAATTGAATGACTTATTCTGCCTTTGAATGAATAAGGTCATAAATGAGAAAGGACATACATGGTAGGAAGATACAACTGAAGAAGTTGTAAAAGTGCAACGATTTTATGATTCTTTGAGGCAAGATTTTGCTAAAATTCACAAAGTTGGAGAATATGTAATTAAAAAGTAGCAGGATATTCTAAGCTTTAATTGGCTAGATGACTTACTTTTTGACAACTAGATGGTAGATTTTGTCCATGTTAAATAGTTAGAACTTGATAAAATTGATGATGATCAAGATGAAATTCAAATAATTGTTACATCAATACAAATAGAAGAGGAAAAGAATAAACAACCAACTTTAGCTACTAGAACCAAGGTCCAAACTGATAAAATGGCAACAAAAGAATAAGATGTAACTATATGTTTGGTAGTATGTGATGACATGGATGGAGACTCTCAAGTTGAAGTAACTCTACTAACATCCGAACCAGGTCCATCATGTGTAGTTCATTGGCTACATCTTCTGAGGAGCTTCAACAACATCAAAGCCAATCATGAAATACTTAGTAGTGAAAAGTGCAGTAGAAAATGGTCCCCATAAAAGAATATTTATGATGTAAAGTTTTTCTATTGCACAAATTTTTGTCTTTTATGATAGTAACAATGTAAATATGTTTCCATCTTAAGGACAACTATCTATATTCTCTATGCTTGAAGCTTGTTGCATCTCACATTATATTATTGATATCCCAAGGCTAGAGAAAGGGGGTGCAAGTCATTGTATAATTTTAGTTCTGCTAAGCTATGTTCAGTCTAGTCCTTGATGTAAACTTTATGATGTACTTCTCTACAAAATTTGAGAATACATTATTATTCAAGGATCACGGTGTTTTGACTTGAATTTTTTAAAGTATTATCCAATTGTTACATAATTTTCAAAGAGAATTAATACAAAGATGAATTGTCCCCATATCTTTTCTCTCTAAATTTTGTCTCCATTTTTATTATCTGATTATTTTGAGATTGCATGAGCAAAGCTTATTCAATTGAATGCAGCTAGGATAGGTTGTATATCATTTCACTATTGCTTTTAACTCAATGAATTAAGTAAATGCTTTAGTGAATATGATAGGATCTCCAAGCAGTAAGAAGGATATGTGTAAGAATGAGTTTTAGTGAGAATTTCTGATAATATTGATTGTAATGTAGTCAATTACGTCAAGAAATTGGATAGACTCTAAATCCCAAATGGATGAGGCACTTATCAATTAGTCTAGTTTGCATATGAAGAAATCATGGATAAGCATCAAGTGCAGTTTTGAAAATAAAAATCAATTTTACTTCAAATGTTTGAATAATGTCAAAGCTAGCCAATACTTATTTACATCTAACCTCTGAGTCTTAGTTAGTTGTTATTGCCTAGAATTATCTATAGATCTAAAACCAATTGTGACCAATCTTCTATAAAGGATGAAATATTGTTATAAAATGTCATGGAATGAGTGAAATATGTATGTAGCATCAGCTTGTAAATCTTTTATCCCTCAAGTGCACAAGACTTGGTTTTGCAGAGCCAGAAGAGTAGAAAATCTTCCATGATTTTGTTGAAGTTGGGTCCAAATATGAAGACCATATAGCTATTTATAGGAAGTAGCTAATCCTTAGGTTATTGTAATCTTCATCATCTTGGCATTGAGTATTTTTTTGCTAAGTAGTGTAAAAACCTCAACAAATTTTTTTTCTTACAAGTGGTATTAGAGCTATGGTTTTATTGTTGTAACCCTAGATTGAATCCATGGGAACGCATGCGAGGATACAAGAAAGGAAAAGATGTATGAGTTTTTATTACAGAACTGAGGGTTTTGGGTTTGTTGTTATGATGGGATGTTGGTAGATTTTGGGCATGTGAAATTGTTGGTCAAATGGATTTTTTAGATGTTTCATTTAAATAAGGGCTTTAGGAGTGAGCTTGCATAAATGACCTCCTAGGTAAAAATAGAACTCACCATTGGATCCAGGTTGAAATTTCCATAAATGTAGATGTATAATGTGCCTTAGTTTGGCCATGTTCAGAGGAAATAAAGGACTATTTGGTTTCAGTCTATGATAACTGTCAAATTTAATCTTGTTAGAATTTTCATTAAAAAAATGTAGTGAAAATGGTAAAAAGGTTGTCTTGGTAAAATGACCATAACTTTATCTCAAGATACATATTTTAGTCTTCTTATAGGCATTGAAAAGCTAATTTAGAGAACTACAACTTGGTATAGGTTTTATTTTGTGATTTTGACATTTTTTAGGTTTTAAGAGCCCAAAAGTTAGATATTATTTATTTTGAGCACATATTTCGGCATAACTTGAGCATATGGAATTAGATTTTGGACTTTGAGTAGTCAATGGAAAGCTCTTGGAGAGCTCTACAGATTGGTTTGAATTTGGTGCAAGATTGACATGATTTACTTAGTGATATATTGATCTAAATGATTTATGATATATATTGACTATGGTAACATTGTGAGTTTATGACATTGTATATTTTGGAGATTTGAGTTTGAATTCATTATATAATCATATTATATTTAAGATTGGTCTCATGATGATATGGTTATTAGTATTTGGTTTGGATATATATGATGACTTGTTGGATCTACAAGTTATGTAGTTTTGTAAGCGGTCTATACTTACAGGTTGCATTTATGACTTGGTTATGGTTTGTCTTAGACCATTGATCTTTCATTATTGATGCATGTTCAGACTAGTGTCTTGTATTTGGGTTGTCTATGCCCTAAGTAACATGAATTGATGAGTTTTCTTCATGTAGAAGGATGAGATGTTTTTACCAGGTACAATCATGGTAGATAATTATGGTTGACTAATTTATGCTGAAAGGTTGGACACTTTGAGAGTTAGTTACTTGGTTCATGGATGTGATCATGGTGCCATGGATTTTGGCATGGCATGATTGGATATACAAGTACATCCTTGATGTTCATTGGTTTGGATTTCTAATTTGTTTATGGTGTTATATCTTCTTAGTTGAGGATCATGGTTATTTGTTTTTTTTAGGAGCTCATTATGTATATTTTGAGTTCTTTGATATTTTTTATACCTTGGTTGATTCTCATGATTAGAGGAAGGTTTTTCATCATGATATCATGGATAGCTTGGAAACATGATTTAGTGGGAGCTTGTGACAATGATGAGGTGACAGTACAAGATTAGTTGCTAGTTTGGTTTTTATCTTCTTGATTTGAAGATCTTAGTTTCACTTGGTACTAATACTTTGGTTGTGTGGGTGTAGACCTAGAGGATTTTCACATAGGAGATGGATTTTATGATGCCATGGGTGGCTCAGTACCATATTTAAGTGGGAATTATTGGTATTGATATATTTATTGTGTGTTTGTAGATGTTGAATGTTTATCTTAGATTTTGTTGCTATAGAAGCGCCTTTGACATTTGCATGGTGCACTTGTTATCTTCATGGTGTGTGGAGATGGTTCTTCATGGTACGTAGAGATTAGTTTCTTCATGGTGTGTGGAGATGGTTTCATCTTGAGGACTCATGGAGTTCTTGGTAAAGGTGTGGTTTATATGCTTTCATTTGACACGTTATCCTTGGTGTTTGGATGGTTTCATTATTATGTCATGGTATACTCTTGACTCTCTTTTAGAGTCTTGACATGTTATAGTATAATCATATGAAGCATGTTGTCTCTTTGGTTGAGATGGTTTAGATAATGTTGTTATATTTATGTTCCTAAGGCCATGGTTGGAACTTTGACATTGGTCTTGGTTTAGTTTCTTGGTATTGAGTACATTTATCATTTGTTGGATACTTCATGATATTTTTATGTTGCATTTGGATTTAGCATAGATTTATTGGTTACAAGTGCTCATGGATAATTAGAGATGGTGGTGATGTTGATTTCTCTTGGATTAGAGAAGTATTTGTTGGGACAATTGATGGTTTTTGTAGGAATTTCGAGGGAAATTCACCTAATATGACTCGAGAGGAGATTGTTTTTAGATGATTCTTAGTTTGAGACTTAGATATCCTAATGAGCACTCACATTCCCCACTCTTGGTCTACTCAGAAGTTTGCTACTTGAGAGGTACGGTCCATTATTTCTCTCAAGTGCATTATGTTCATGCTTATCTTTCATGGATATGGATCTTGAGCAATGATATATGAGTTAGTTCTAGAGGGTTCATTTGAGAGATGTTTTAGCACTAGTTATCTCCTTGTGCATATGTTGTAATGTTGGTTGGGTTTGGGAGATAGTTTTATATTGGGAATATTCCTTGGATTAGGAATGGTTTTATGAGTTTGATCTTCTTGTGAGAGGCTTACATCCATGGTATGATTTGGGTGTTGTTGTGGCTTCTTGTTGGGGTTTTATGGATGAAGTCTTACTTGCACAATTTACATCTAGAGGTGTATGTAGAAGGACATGATACATGTTATGATTTGCATGGTTTCTCTTTGGTCTTGGCTATCTTTCAGGATGTTCAATTTCACTTACATTGGATTTGAGATTGGTTGGATATTATGATCATTAGTTTATGTTCATGCATTTCATGTGAGAGATGACATGGTTATTACTTTATCTATTTCCTTTGTTGGTTTTGGATACACTGTATGTCCTTGATACTACATGGATTCACTTCTTTAAGATGTTGTGAGTGGATTGATTATAAATTTGACATTATATTTTGTAGTGGGATCTTATTGGTATATATGTGACATATATTTCTCTTGAGGCTTGTGATTTTATGTTATAAATTGGATATGTTGATGATGTGAGATTCACTTGGTATACCTTTGGAGATGTGGATAGTTGGATGGGTTGGTGATTGGTGTAGGTGCAATTTTAGCTATGGAAATTTGACAACTATGGATACATATAATTACCTTTGGATCAATTTTTTGTGCTTGGTATTATAGTTGGTATAGGATAATATGATCTTCTAATGTGACAGGTTGGGTGGCTTTCTCTTTGGATGACTTCTATTTATGTCTAGTGGCAGTTGTATAATAGGAGGTGGCTTCATTCATGTTTGAGATACTATATACTTCAATTTTGTTGTGGGTACCGAGATGGAGCACTTGGTGTAATTTGATCCATGATGGTGGATGTGCTAGGAGGGATTATTTCCTTGTTCATTTATATGGCTATGGATTGATGCTATGCAATGTATACAACAAGTGGGAGATTTTTGAGATTATAGGAGTTGCACACATTGCATAATATTGTTATATTATATTATATTATACTATTATTTATATTGCACCTAGATGGATGTGAAACATGTAAGGATTCCCATGGGATATACTTGATGATTTTTATTGTAACATTGTGATAATATTTGATGTAATTATTTAATATTGGGGAAAATAATTAAATTTCCAATATTAAATGTGGGGTCAATGGGTTAGGTAGCACATGGTTTTAACAAATGGTTTATGTAATACCACTTGGTTTTTTTGTAGTATTTGTTACTATATAAGTAATCACAAAGTTTATTTTTGATGCAAGACAAAAGGTAGAAAGGTGAGAGTTGAGCAAGACAAGGCTTGACAAGGTAGCCAAGAGAGCATTTGTGAAGGTTGGAAGCATGACATGGGATGTGTGGATTCATGATTATTCACATGGATTGCTTAGTTGTGGCTATGGCTTTGAAGGTTTCCATGGTTGTATTACAATGTTATTTTCTTGAATAATACATGGTGATGAATTCTTTTGAAGGATAGGTTTTTTTCCCCTCAATGAGGGCTTTCTAGGGTATATATCTTGTGTCAAAATTTTGTGGGTATGTTGTCTATTCTCTTGCATGTGGATTTTAATTGCATATTTATTTTAGTTCTATTATGGGTTATGTGGAAATAGTTATATTATTTGTTACAAGTTTCCTTACAAGTGGATACATGAAAATGAAGGTGAGAATCCTCCTTCATCATGATTTTGGGGTCTAATTTTGTGAAGATTGACTACATTGGATGAGAAAATGAAACACCTTGTATTAGGACCAAAACTCACTAAAACCAACCCTTGAGGTATATTTTGAAATAGGCTTAGTGGAATAACTTAAATTAGGTTCAACCTATACCTTAAAAGGCAAATTGTGAGGTAAAAGTTGTAGGGTTGAAGAAGTATTAAGAGTTTTGATGAAAATAGAAAGATAACTAGGAAAATCAAGTGTAAATATTAAAATGCAGCCTAAGAGCGAAATGCATTATGTGAATGCATGGATAAATGGAAAATTGTGCATAAAAATTAGAGCCAACTAAGAGTTTTGAGAAATATTGAAGGAGAAAGTAGGATCTTGATTTAAATATGTAAACAATTAAGTGCAATGTGAGGTCTTAACATAATAAACAAAATAAAGTGAGCTGAAAATGATCACAAAATGCATCCAAGGTAAGTTCTTACTTTCTAGGACTATACATTTAGCCCCACTTTAGAGGAAGTATGAGAGAAGCTCATGTTAACACTAAAGGAATAGATAGAAGAAAGAGAAAGAGAAAGATGATTGTAAAAAATTGAAAAGAGATAAGACATCACTAAGCCTAAGGAAATAGGCCCCCAAAATAAGGATCATAACTCCACAACCATGCATAAGAGCACAAAAGAAATGTAAAAATAAAAGATCAAAGACACCAAAAAGGGGGTTAGTAAAAAAAAATTCAAATCAACTATTGAAGGATACCTCGATTAAAAATGTCTCAACCACTAATATCATGCATGGAAAGGTATTGTAAGAACACAAGTGGTCACATAGGAAGAACAAGATCATCTCCAATAATGATACCAACTCCATTACATAACCTAAACATGCACATGTGAGAGAGAGAGAGAGAGAGAGAGAGAGAGAGAGAGAGAGAGAGAGAGTAGTATGACTACATTCTCCAGTAAGATTGTATGTCTTACTATAAACCACATTGAGTGTGACCCCCATGTGTAGTAAGATTATATGTCTTATTGTGGACCACACAGAATATGATTGACATATCTAATAGATTATATGCCATGCTAGTTTATTTTATATAAAAAATTATACATACTAAAAACCTTTTCTATGCACACCTCATGAATGGATACAAATCCACTATATTCATGAAGATTTTTATATATATGCACTTTATGGATGGATATAGATCCATTATATCAAGGATATTAGTTTATATATGTTAATCCCATGGATGGATAAAGATCCATTATATCCATGGGGATTGGTTTGTATATGGGAACCTCATGGATGGATACAAATCCATTATATCCATGATGATTGCTCGTATGTAAAAATGTATAAGTAAAGGTGAGAGGGATTGTACAAGGGAGATTTTCTATATTATATGCTCTAATTAATAGATTTTTTATAATTAACATATACTTTCAAGAAAGAATAAGGTTTCAAATCAGGATATAAATCTCTTAAAAAAGAGAAGATCCTTGAGTAAAGAAACAAATCCATGCAAGAAAAAATATTATACTATTTAAAAGGTGCAAGTTCACATGGGATGTTAGATGTATCAAATGAGAAGAGAAAGAGAGGAAGGGCACATTATTCTTCCTAAGTGGTTTCAATTAATATAAGACACATTTTTACATACAAACATAAGTTTTCTACGTAGGATATCAATCTCCTAAAAAAGAGAATTTCCTTGTGTAAAACAAAAAATGT
Source organism: Cupressus sempervirens (assembly GCA_028749045.1). Lineage (NCBI taxonomy): Eukaryota > Viridiplantae > Streptophyta > Pinopsida > Cupressales > Cupressaceae > Cupressus > Cupressus sempervirens. Next base: position 92,281,359 of record CM053792.1, read on the forward strand.
ATGAAAGAAAGGATGTCATAATATAAAATAAATAAGTCAACAAAAATGAAAATGGATCCTTTTAGATAGATAGAAGAGTGAAATAAAAACCCTTTCCCTACAAGTGAGGAGATAAGGAAAATGATTTCTATGTTTCTCACAAATTATGATTGTATCACCATAAATCACATTGAACCTACAAGGAATATGATAGAATTGTCATATATTGAAGAGAGAAAAAATATAAATATATGTATTTGGTAGAGTGGTAATGAAAAAGGTGCCATTCATCGTCATAAGTAATTTGAATCATACCAAAATCAATGAATTCTTGAATTTTACACTTCAAATAATAACATTCAGTAGTCTTGTAGCCATTGATTTTATGAAACATGCAAATGGAAGAGTTGTTCAGTATAAATTTTATACTTTTGTTTTTGATTAAAAAATGAAGCATATGTAAGTTATCTTTAATAATAGAAAAAAAAAATCTCTTCTTGTGAGGAGAAAGTAGGAGAAGAATGTATAGATTGATTAGACAAATGAAAAGGTTGGAAACCTAGATTTTTGTTTAGAAGATAATGCTACTAGGAAGGCTTAACATACAAATATAAAAGGAGGCTCCTTTAGGTGGAAGTGAACTAAAATCTAAAGAAGACCATTTAATATCCATACATTCATCAAATGGAGATGTTTGATTCTCAAATTCAAAGGTTTTATTCTTGCTATGAAGTGTTGGTATAAAATCTATTAGAGCCCGAGTTTCTACATTGGGAGCTCTGGGTATTTTGGAACAACTAGAACTTTGAACTATTAAGAATAGGTATCCTCTTCCTAGGATTGATGACTTATATGATCAGATCAAGGGAGCTACAGTATTCTCCAAGATTGACCTTAAGTCAAGATACCACTAGCTTCGCATTAAGGAAGCTGATATTCACAAGACTGCTTTTTGAACTCACTATGGGCATTATGAGTTCATAGTGGTACCTTTTGGGTTGACAAATGCTCCATCAATTTTCATGAGTTTGATAAATGGTGTTTTTTTATCATATCTTGACAGGTTTGTACTTGTGTTTCTTGATGACATATTGATATATTCTAAGTCTCAGAAGGAGCATGAGGAACACTTGCGATTGGTTTTACAGTGTTTAAGAGACAATTAGCTTTATGCCAATGTAGCTAAGTGTGAATTCTTCAAATCAAAGATTCAATATTTAGGGCATGTCATTTCAGGTGATGGTATTTTAGTGGATCCTGCAAAGATTCAGGTGATAATAGATTGGCCTACACCAACTAATGTGTTAGAGATTCATAGTTTCATGGGCCTAGCTAGTTATTATCATAGATTTGTCCAAAACTTCTCTAGGATAGCACATCCTATCACTTCTCTTTAGAGGAAAGGAAAGAAGTTTTTGTGGATAGAGAAATGTGAGGAAGCATTTTAGAAGCTCAAGGAGCTTTTGACCAATGCACCGATCTTAGCAGTAGCTGATCCAAAAGGTGATTTCATGGTGTTTACAGATGCTTCTCTTGAAGGGATTGGGGCAGTGTTGATGCAAAATGGACGGGTGATTGCATATGAATCATGCAAGCTCAAGGATCATGAGCTAAATTATCCTACACATGATCTTGAGTTAGCAGCAGTAGTTCATGCTTTGAAAAGGTGAAGAAATTTCCTATTGGGTCCTGAGATGCTTCGTGATATGGAGCAATAGGTAGTGCGTATCCATGAGCACTTGACTATGGCACAAGATAGGTAGAAAAGGTATGTTGATGCTCATAGGACAGATACGTAGTTTTCTTTGGAAGATAAGGTATTCTTGAGAGTGCATCCACAGAAGAGTCCAATCCGATATGAAAAGGGTTCTAAGCTAGCACCTCGCTTTGTGGGACCATTCGAGATTCTTGAGAGGATTGGCCCGGTTGCTTACCACCTTGCTCTACTGCCCAGCCTAGCTCGAATTCATAATGTTTTCCATGTTTCAGTATTAGGAAGTATATTCCTAATGTTGTACATGTTCTTGATTGGAATGCATTGCAGGTAGAGGATGGGCAGCTGTCTTTGGAGCTGGTTCGTATTTTGGAGCAGCGGGAGTTGACCCTTAGGGGTCGAACCATCAAGTAGGTAACGGTCCAATGGGACCCTACTGATGATTCTTCAGCTACATGGGAGGATGCAACTAGATTATGAGAGTTATATCCCTAATTGTTTGTAGGCTTCTAGGAGTAATCCTAATCCAAGGGGGGGTGGATGTAGTGCCTGCTCTCGTTCACATCTTTCTGGACACATTGTTAGTATTATTATCAGACTATGCTAGACTAGTTTTATGTTGATGGATTAGTGGTATTGTTTTGAGACTATCAGACATTATGTTATGGATTCAGTTGATATATGATGAGATCATTTAGACTTTACATTTCATGTATGCATGATGATCATTACATTGCTTTCAGTTATTGATGATGATTAGTTAGATGGTTTATTATCTCATGTGTTTTATTATGGATACTTTCCCCATACTTGCATGTGTATAGTGTGCGTGTTTGTTCTTATTGTATGGCATTTTTTATATGGTTAAGGAAGGGAGTGGTAGTCACCTGCTAGTTAGGATCTACACGATGCACCACTTCTTGCCATTTCCTATTTAGTTTAGCATTATATATATATATTGTATGTACATGCATGGTTTTTATGTAGGTTGCAGGTACTAGGTATCAACTTCCTTGAATTGCCAGGATGAGCGTACCCTATTATATTATCTCAATGATAAGAGAAGGGAGATAAATTCTCAAGTCCAAATCCCAAACCTTTAAACCATTTGTCCTAGTGAGGTAGGAAAAGTATCTGGATATTTTACCCACCAAATGTGTTGGATGACATAATTCATGATTTTTAACCCTTTAGACTGATTTTGTATGGGTTGTTCTATGATGGGTTTTCTTATTTTCTTTTATCTCAGAGGTCTATGGTGAATTTTCTATTAATTAAGTCTTAAATAAATAGATTTAATTAATAAATTAATTATTTGGAGAAAATTAATATAATATCATGATCTTTGATATTTTGATTATAATTAATTAAATGAGAATTAATTGAGAAAAAGAATTAAATAAAAGAAAATTAGAAATTAAAAATTAATAATAATTATAAAATAATAATAAAGTAATAAATAAATAATAATAATAAAAGTTATAAAAATTAAAATGAAAGTTATAAAAAAATTAAACAAAAGTTATAAGCTTGCCTAGGAGTAAACACACCTTTTTATTTCTCATATGTCAACAACATGGGGGTTAGTGCACCAATTAAGCACATGGTGTCTACAACCTAATGACTCATCTAGAAGGTTGGAATAGACTCATGCTTAGTTGTCTACACCTTCTAGTTGTTTCTAGAGACATTCTAGGTGCTTCTTGAGAGGCCTTTATATTCAGGCATTCCTAGAAGCTTAGACATAGCGTGGAAGAGCATTTTGGAGCATTCGAGGACTCAGAAACTTTGGAGAAGAGAGGAGCTTGCTCTGCGGGTTTTCTAAGGAGAAGTGAATTAGCATCAGAATCCTGGTAGACTCTTGTGATTTTTCTTATGCTACTTCCACATCTTGCACTTCCTATATTCTTCGTGTCTTCCATATGCTTTCTGAGGGTTTCTCCTATTTTAATTGTATGTATTCTCAATATGGGTAGTTAAAAATTATTTGAGAAAACTTTATATGCATAGATCTGAAGAGAACATGGGGCTAGGGTTTTAAATTCATTAGAAAATTTATTGAGTAAATTTGGAGAACAAATATTTTTATGGATTTCATTAAATTGAAAACCTTTAGGAAATTGTGTTTATATGAATATGCTAATTCAGATCTGCAAATATATATATATGTACATGTGATATATATATATATATATATATATATATATATATATATAATGCTTAATTAATCTCTGCATGTATATATGTATATATATACATATATATATATACATATACACATATATACATACATATATATACATATACACATATATACATACATATATATATACATATATATTTTATTGGAGAACCGAATGTTAATCGCATCGTGATTTACATTTTTTTATAAAACGTTATAATTTTTTATAAAGAAAAAATGATTTGCATATTATATGTGGGCGGGGAGGGCTGAGCCCGTACCTCCACCTCTATACCTACGGTAGTGGCAGGCTCTGCGACCACTGTCACAGGCTTGTGATAGCAGGCCCGCATGGCACCATTTAATTGATGGCGGATATTATATATGGTAACGGCTATGGTGTCATTTGGAGGCAGTTTGCAATTCAATTTCTCATTAAAACATTGTTATTGTTTATATATATATTTATGTATCCATGTATGTGTGTGTGTGTGTGTGTGTGTATATATATATATATATATATATATATATATATATATATATATATATATATATATATATATATATATATATATATATATATATATATATATATATATATATATATATAAGTATATATGTATACATATATTTTATTAGTTATGAATAATTATTATATTTAAGAGATTGAATTAATGTGTCATTCTTTTAAAAGATAAAGGTTTTAAAATACCAATGATAGCTGTCAATTATTATTTAAAAAGAAAGATATTAATAAGTTAACTTAATTAAACTTAGTTTAATTAAGGTTAATCATTAGAATGTGTTATAAATCGAAGACTTGAATTATGAAATTATTGGAACTCGATAGGAGTCAACTTGGACAATGTTTACATAAACAATACAATGAGAAAATTGAATCTAATGGTTTTGGGAAAGAAACTTTTTAACAAATACATGGGATGGGAAAAACGTACAAGTGATTCTCCATTCATTATCTAAAACTTGAAACGAAAACTGAAACCTCCACATTTAAATCAAGTATGTAATTTTAGCAAAAAAAAAACATGTGCTTGCATTGTGTATTTCTTTATGCTTATGTTTTGGGTTTTGGGTTGACTAGTGTTGACTAGTTATAGGATGTCTACCAGAGGCTTGTGTGTTATGATTGTGATGACATGATGATGTTTTATTTCCAATCTTTATAAACCCAAGCATGGTTATGTGATGGAATGCTTTATGAAATGCTTGTATTTATTGAATGTTATTCTTATATATGAGACACTTGACCTAATCATTTTTGAGTCATCAATCAGTTATCCTTGGGATATTTTCTAGTCGCCATGATGGGATTGAAATGTTGATTTATGATGTCATGTTGTGACACATTTTCACTCAACCATTTTGGAGTCTTCGATCAGTATGATTTGAGATATATTTTGGTTATTGAGAACCAATGGTTACATTTGATTATCAGTGATGCTTCAATTGCCAATAGAGAGCTATTGTGGTCATGATTTTCTATGGATTCTTTTCAGTTGCTCATGGAGGTTTGATGCTATTATTGTGGATATTGATGTTCTTATTATAAATTATCTTTTGACTTTTCTTTCCAGTCGCTTGTATAGGACTAGGGTGATTTATGATTACATGAGCTTAGGGTAGGTTCCTACATGTCTTTGTGTGCCTCTGGGAAGTAGATGTCAATTTTTTGTGATGGAACCTTTGAGTTAGTATACTTCTAAGATTTCAAGACTTAGAGAGTATTCTTATGCTATGTGATTTTGATAGCCTATTTGGGACTTGAGATTATCTCCTTAGCATGGTGGGAGTGGACCACTTAGGTACCATGCGGTCAGGGGGTAGTGTTTTTCCACTCTTATCATTTGAGATCCATTGAGACATCATGGCGGATGCGTCCTTCATGATGGTGGATATGTATCCTTTCACTGATGATTAGCATATGTTAGATGATGTTATCTTATGCTTATATTTGCATGTTAGATTACTTTTTTCATATGGTATAGTATATTTTAGGAGTGACATTCCTACTATGTTAACACCGGTGATCTCCTTAGTGATTTGGAATGTTATGCACGAAGGGATGGCTAGGACCCATGATGGTCTAATGATGCTATTTATAGTTGGGAGGAACTGTGCACTTAGTTTATTATGTTTGATCTTTATGATGGATGTATATATCTTCTATGATGATGTATCATGTGTATCATATGATTATCTTTACATTGATGTATCATGGACTAGATTAGGATGATGTACCTTACTTCACATATGTATATTCTTTTAAGCTTTTCATACCCTGTGACATGTACAGTGGATGATTGAGCATTTAGAAATGTAATGTATAAACATTGGACTTATCATTATTATTTTATGTGGTTGTTTTATTAGATGGATTCAATAATGTTAGTTGATTTAGGTGTAATTCAACGTTAAGGGATCCTTAAAGAATGTAATCTGTTATATATGTTATGTTTACTTTTAGATGGACATTGCTATTGCTTCCATTATTCTTGTATCAGTTGTGAATGATATTACTTTCATGTTTTAAAAAAAAAATGCTACCAAACTTAGTGAAATTCTAGGTTAATTCTTTGGATCCCTTGGCAGGGCATTACAAAATCTAAGGTCTCCCAAACATTGTCCTAAAGATTTGATGGGCTAACTATTTGTATTGAAGAAGGAAATGGATATTTGGTAGAGTCAATTTGATTAAAATCCTTATGCTGTAAGGTTAAAATTATCAAAAGAAGGTCATCAATGTATAGGATTGCATGATCACCTTTTATAATAATCCCTAATTTTCTTTGAGATGTATCTTGAATTAAGCTCAAAGGATTCCTTTAGGAAAATAAAAATCATCAAGAATGTTATCCTCTACTTATAAGGTATTCCTAGGAGAATGAAAGAAACATAACTCATCAAGTCCTCATCTATAAAAGGAATATCAATGAAATTCATATGAAGTATTTTATCATTAGGATAAATAGTCATACGATCATCCTCTTTTAACTAGAAGCATGGTTTTGATCACCTAATTTAAGAGAATATGGATGTTAAAGATATGGGTTGTTAAGGATAAAGAATGAGTGCAAGATGGCTCAATTTATAGCCAAAACACAAGAGGTGAGACATGAATTAGGAGATGTAAATTTGTCAATTCAAGTGTGCAACTTGGCATGATATTCCTTAGAATATCTATGTCAAACATGACATAGAATGCCACATATAGGATTCTATGAAAGTTAACATGGCTAAATGTAGAAGATAATCTATTACATGTATATGACACATCAAATATACTTGTAGACAAGAATATATGATGAATGTAGCTTATTATAGTCACGTGTAAGGAATAATATATGTCAAATATGACACATATTGGCCCAATAGAGGGATGATCTATGTCACATTATGTCTATGTGTCAAGACAAGGTGGAATATTTCAATTAAAAATTCATATTTCCACACAAATGAAAATTAGTAAAATAGAAATTAGAGGTAGAAAATAGGGCTTAGAAAATTGATAATTCCCATAGTTTGCAAATATGAATTAATTAATTAATAAATATTAATTAATTGAGAATGTGGGTTAATAAGAAAAAATTGTAAAGCAAGATGAAAATGATTGAAATGACATAGGAATAGATTATGGGTTATCTAATACTATAGGATAAATTAGTAATGATTGGCTAATTTGATTAGATAAATGAAAGATTATAATTTTTCTGAGATGCGATGATTATGCAGATCAACTAGGATGATGGTGGGTAGATCAAAGCCATGATCAAATCAATTGAGTGATTAGGATTGATAACATGCCGAGGACATATGACATGAATTATGGACATGTGACATTTAATAGATATTGTAAAGGCCACAAGATTGAAATTGATTGACAACATTGATCATAATAACATCGACGAACATTGCCAATGTTATTAAATTGATTGGATAAGGTCATGATTTGGCACTGAGGGACTCAACAATGTCAATGATTGGATGATAAAAATGATAGATTTTACCTATTATTGAGGGACTGTCATTTATAAGGTCACATTTGATAGATTTGATAGGTTTGATATCTTTCCAAGACATTGAAGGACATGACAATGCCTATGATTGGATAAATGATGATTGATTTGAGATAATTGACATTTTTTTTTGGGTCAATTAGGGTTGATATGGGATGAATATAGGTTGGTTTGGGATCATTTTGGGTTGATTAGAAATGACTATGATGATATTGCAATGGTTTAGGTTTGATTGGATGAGATTCTAATGATATTGAAATGATTTAGAGTCGATTATGAAAAGTTTAGATAAAATGGGAACTGATTATGAAATGATCTACAATTGATTTGAAAGAGGGATGTGAATGATGATGAATATTGTTGAAATATGCTCAAATGATAATAAAATTGGCCAAAAGATCAGAATTAGTGAAATGAGGAAATGGGACGTGTTAGTATGGAAAGGTGATTAAATCATAGATGCTGACCATTTTTGAGCATCTACAATCATTAGGATACATAGCCATGTGATCATCCTCTTATAAAAAATGATCCTTATAAGGAGAATGAATATCATAATTATTATTTAAGTCATCATTGGCAATAGGAAGACCATAATGGAAATGTTATGAGTTAGGTTCAACAAAATATATAGTAGAAAGTGGTTATTGATGGTATATCCCCACTTTATACATACATTGGAAGACCAAAATATTGTTGGAATGTCCAAATTGGGAAGAGTACTTCTGAGAGTGGAGGGAGTGGGGGGGGGGGGTGTTGAATCAGAAGTATCTCACTTTTAACCTTTTTCAATCCTTTAAACATATATCTAAAAAATAAATTGCATGCATAAATGAACATAAAATAAATACATGGAATAACACATAACACCAAATTTAGTAACCCAAAAACCCTCTAGGAATAAGAAGGTAAAACTAGGGTGGGGATGATACCCACAAAAATCACTATAGCAATGAATGTTTAATCACTTCTGATGGTCGAACCTGTGAAAGGCCTGCCCTATTAAAGGCTTTACACCGTGTCAATAGTGACCTAGTTAGAGGATTTAAAAACACTTTACATGAAGTGTCACCCTATTAAAGGATTTACAATAGGCTGTTACACCCACCTAATACATAGGTTTTTCAATTACCTTCTTCAAAGGTTCTCCTACCTAGCTGTTAAGCTAACCTCTCAAAATAGAATTTTCAGCATCTAATACAATGGCAAGAAAGTATTAGGAATCTTTGACCTGATTGCATACAATCCTCAATTGCTGATTTTAGGCACTTGTTCTACTCCTTCTAATATTGATCCTTTGAGATCTTATATTTGATCATGTCCCTTATCCGTTGTACTATTTTGATCAACTAGATGTATAGTTGCTGCTTTGTTCCTCTAAGTATTTCCTTCTCTACACTAAATTTCACTATAGTCTCCCCATACACTATTCTCATCCACACATGCAATGGGTTTTTGATCTCCTTTTAAAGATTTTGAAGACTTAGGGTTAGGTATAGATCTACGATCCATATTGAATCTCAAATTCCTGCTCATTTCTTGTATTTTTGTAATTGGTTGCTTGCCTTCTCCATTTTTCTGATTGGCTGCATGCTGATTGCATAAGAAATATAAAAGATTTGATCTTATCCTTTTTCTTCTTCAAAATGATTCTATGTTAGCTCCAAAAATGGTTTACATCTAATTTTGTGAGAGCACAAACTCATATGCTGATTCTATCTTACTTGGAACATACTAGACTACTGATGCTCGACACATACATTATTCTAGCTCACTCGACATATGAATCATTTTGACTTGCTTGGCATCAACTATGACTCAACACCTATATACTACTTGACACCTAAAGTCACTCGACACCTATTGAAATGCTATCTCAACACACACTATGGCTCAACATATGTAGTGTACTTAGCTTCAATACAAAAAGTGATTAAGTGTGTTGACACTAAAATGTCAAAACTATCTAAGGACTAATAATATCCCCCTTTAACATGAGTGTCAAAAACACTTAACTAGACATTACTAGTCTATCCTTATGAGTACCTTATTTACAAAATTTCAAAATTTGTTCAAAATACCTTAACTCCCCCTGAGTTGATTGTGCCATGTCATTCTTGCAACCAAAATTCTGTGCTGAATGTGCTTGATACTCTTTGTTTTATGTCCTATTCCTACATTCTATACATGTGTCTCTGTATCTGATCTATCAGAGCTTATGGAGTTTTTTCATTTTGCATTAGAGCTATTTTCCATATGTTTGCCAAACTTTTGTATCTCTCCCTCTTGACTATAAAATATTTATTCTCCCCTTTTATTATCTCTTTTTAAACATATATCTCCCCCTCTCCTTATTATTATTTCTCCCCCTATCTTATTATCTCCACCTTTTTGACACTTATGTCAAAGGGCTCTAAGGAGTAATACCATATTTAGCCAAAAAATTACTATTTACCTCCATTATTGTTTTCAGAGCTGCATCCCAATTTTTCAAAGCTATGTCAAGTGACTTGTGCTGGATGGTAGTCTCTGTAGCAAGGTGTACAAGTCCATTAAGTGTAGAAAGATTTGGATATTTCTTTAAGATTGTTTCACCATGAACTTGTTCCTTGTGGAGGAATTCTAAATAACTAATTATGGAGGACTAGATTTGCATCAATTTTGCCTTAATATTGGCCTCCTCTGCTATTAGTGCAACTAACTCCCTTTGTGTGTGAAGCGATTGAGAAAAATGCTTGTCACTTTGAGCTGGATCTCAAGGTAATTACATGCTAGAGATTTTTAAGTTTCTTTCCAAGCTCATTATTCTTTGATTAGTTTCTTGTGTGAAATTGGAAAAGTCACAAAACTTCCTATACAATGAAAAAAATGTTTTCAAGGACAATTTTGACCTTATCAATTTTCTTGGCCAACTCTACCTATTCAAGTACAATGCTACTTGATATATTTTCATTCAACTTTCCTTGAAATTTTCTCTCTGATCATTTCATGAGTTTAACATTGGTGTCCTGGTCTTTATTTGTCACCTGGTCAACTATGTTTGATAGTTGCTCATTTATTAGCTTGGCTTCATCTGGTGACTGCAAGCTGAAGGCATCCAAAAAGATGTCCTTTATATCATGAAGTGCTTGCTTGTGTTTGAAATCCTTTCTTAGTATTTCTTGCCTTATCCTTCTATCCAATGCATTTTGCATTTCATTCATTTGTGCCATTATGATAGTCTTAGAATCATAGGAAGGAATCACAATATCTTCATCTAATTCAGGGTCTCCATAGTGAAGTACCCTAGCCTCTCTTGTTGAACTTGAGCCTAGAGTTGAAAATTGCAAGGGGATGGCTTTAGTGCTTGGCTTCTTAATGATCTTAGTAGGAGTGCCAGTCTTTGGTAGTTCTACCAATGTCTAAATTGTGGCCTGCTCCTTTTCTTTGATGTGTCCTCTTTTTGCTCATCTGATTTCCTCTCCTCTACACTCAACATCTGAACAGTTTCACTTGTTGCACTTGGTGAAGGTGGTGGTGGAAGCATCAGAAATTTAGTCCTAGTAGCTATGTATGTGAAAGGTGGATCCTTTGGTTTCACCTTTTCCTTTATTGGGGCTACTACTGCTCTTTGTAGTTCATCTATAGTCACTAATATAGGGCTTGTACACAACTGTGCCTGAAGAGTAGATTGCTGAAGGACCTTTGAGAGATCCTCTACAGTAAGTGGATTGATGTTCTAAGCTATCTTGTCAGTAACATCCTTTGTGATTACTATTTCTGCAGGTGTAGTGGTTACATAAGGTGGATTGGGAGGTGGCAATTGTGTGTCTTGCACACTCTGTTCTTCTTCTTTCTATTTATCAGCTATTGCCATAGTTTCTTCTCCTTTAGCTTCCTCTTCTTTCTTCTTATTCTCTTCCTCACTTTTCTTTTCTTCCTCTTTCTTTTCTTCTTCCTTCTTCTCTGTTTCCTTTGCTTCTACCTCTCCTTTTTTCTCTTCTACCTTATTGGTTTCCTCTACTTTATCATTAGTAATATTATAAATGATTCTCCACAATTGTGTGGATTTATTTACAACATCCTCAATCTTGTTTTGGAGGATGCAAAAGGCTCTGTACTTGGGTGAAAATTTCCCACTATGTTTCTTGTTTGCCTTTGTTATTTGAGCCTTTGTCATATCAGGCTTCACTTGAGCTAGGGTGGATTCTCTGATCTCCCTCTCCATCTTTAGACAATAATGCCACTTATTCTCAACTATCTCATATAGTTCCTTTGGCATGGTATTGTCAAGCTCTAGAGGTGTGTTTTTGAATTCTGCCATCATGGCATACACATATTCCTCTATTTTATTCTACTCTTCCCTACTGAGCTTATTGAAATTAAGAGATTTTAAATCATTTGAATTTGCATTTTTAATCTTATTATAGAGTTTTTCAATTGCAGATTTAGGAGGATGGCTTACCACTTTAAATTGGCTTATGTCCTCTGATTCTATCCTTTCTTCATCATCTATATCTAGCTGAGCCACATACCTTCTTCTTTTCTTTGGCTCTTCAGTTGGCTGTGCAATAGCTTTCTTATTTTCTTTTGATGCCTCTTTGGCCTTTTGAGTAGATGCTCTTGTTGTGGTCCTTATTTCTGTTGGCTTAGCTGGAGCTGATTTGGTTGGAGCTAACTTTTTTTGAGCTTGTTTTGTGACCTTCTTAGGCTTGGGCTGAGCTGTAGGCTGAGTTTTAGCATTTCTCTTCTTTTTCTCAGTAGGCGTAGGTGTTTTCTCAGCTTATTCTCCCTTGGTACTTTCCTCTTTATCTTCTCCTAAGCCTTGGGTCAGCTCATCTGGCCCTTGTGCTTGCTCTTCTTCTTCGTCACTGTCTCCTTGTACTTCAACTTCTTCTTCTCCTGCTTCTCCTTCAATGTTTGCTCCAAATGTTTTCTTTATTTTCCTTACCATTTTATCCTTCTTCTTGGTGAAAAAATTTGTTTTCAATTCAATCCCATCTTTGGACTTGACAACATCATATGTCCTAAAGTGAGGAGCATTCTTATCTATCTCTTCTACTAGCAATGTTGTAGTTGTTGCAGAGGCTTCATCTATACCAAGTTCATATCCTAATGGCCTTAGCCATCTTACTCTTGCTATTGTTGCTTGAATATAGGTATAATCAATGTCAACCAAGAAACATATGTCATTGACATGTTTCTCTACTAGTGAAATTGGTATTCTCATTGCTTCATATACTTCTTAAAGTCTTCAAAATAGCTTGTCATCTGTGCCTCAAAATTGTCTCCCATTTGATCAATGAACTCATTGATCTATGTTACTATAGACTTGCTAGAATTCTAGTTCACCTTCCCAATTGAAGGGAATTCTTCCATCACATAAAAGAGTATGCACATAAGAATTGAGCCAAATTTGCATTGAGAACCTTTTGATCTCCTTATAGCTCCTAGGTTCTCATTAATTTGCTACAACATGAGTTCTACTAGATCATAGGTATGATCTTTCTTTACCAACTTATAAGCCACATCAACAACTATGTAGGGTAGGCTATTTAGTTTGCTAGATTGATAGAGTTTATGTGAAATTATCCTCACAACAAAGCCAAGTAGGGGTTTAGTCATAGTGTCAATAGTCATTCCCCTATTATTCCATTTTGCACCATTATTCTTCTCAATAACCTCCTTTTTATCACTTCTCAAAGTCTTTGGCTGATCTAGGGTTGGGAGACCAGTAACCCTATGAACTATCCTCTTTGTAATCTTGATAAGTCCTGTCTCTAGCCAAAGATATCCATCATGAATTTGACTCAAGACAATGTGAATCTATTCTATCTTAAACACCATAGGGAAAACTAAGGTTTTGGTCAAACCCTTCTTCTCAATAATTTGGAACTCGTCTTTCAGTATCCCATTGTCACACAACTTATCATAGGCATTGAAGATTTCTAGGTCACCTATGGCACCAATTTTGTAGTTGTAGCTCTTTCTTACATCTTGGACCATGACAACCTTAGGTGGGATAATGGATAATGTGCCCACTGGGTCATTTCTATAGGCAACTTTGGGGATTGGCCTAAATTTGGGCTGTTTTACTTCATTGCTGAGTAATTGAATCTCATGACTCTCTTTTTCTTTGGGGTTTTGTGAACTAGAGGCCATTTCACTAAACTAGGGTTTTAAATGTATTGAAAAGCTTAACTTTGCATAGCTCAACACTTGATAAATACCTTTGAATTGATGAGTTCATCTTGAATTGCTATTGAGATCCATGCAAATGGCTATTAGGTTGTTGGTTGATCACTTCTTCACTCCTCTTGACTTTGCTCTATGTTTGAATGGTGTGAAAATGAAAGAAATTTGACCTTATACCTATCAAAGATCTAGCATTAAATGCTTTGTGCATACAAATGTAAACTTGACACTTGAAGGTTTTAGTATAATTTGGCTCCCATTGTATTTCATTTACTCGGCCTCTACTAGTTCATCACTTCACTCAGCTTCAACTATCAGCTCAAAATTCATTGGAACTTCACTTGGCATCTAAGAGTAACTTGACAGCTTCAAAATTTTCTTGACATCTTTTCTTATGCTGATTTCTTCTTTGCAGTACTTCTTTATTCTTTGGAACTGATGTATGATTTGACTTTGTATATTAGTCCCATACATCTTTCTTTTTCTTAGTTGGATGAAGTGTAATCACTTGAAGTTTTGGGTGAAGTGATCTCTCCATTTGATGTGCTGCACTCACCTTTCTTCTTCCAAGTTGTATTCATTTGTCCTCTTATTTGTTCAACATCAACCTTCTCTTTTCCTTTGTTTACTTTTGTCTTGGGTGCTTTTAACTTTGTTGGGCAATTCCTACTGATATCACCAATCTTCAAGCAACTGAAACATGTAGTTTGACTTAACCATCTACTATAACTTCCTCTAAAATGTGTTCTAATGCAATTTTTAGGAATTTCTCTGTACTCCTGACAATAGTGACAACTATACCTGGTGTTGTAATCCCAGTTGTAGTGATGTGCATGATTGGTTCTTCTTGTAGGCTAATAAGGTGTCCACATAGGCTTTGATCTATATTCAAATGCTCTATCTCCATACTTTTTGCGATTATAGCAGTGACCTTCAAATCTTGGTGTCCTCATAGTCCTAGTTCTACATTCATGTGCTAGATGTCCTTGCCTTTGCACTTGTGACAAAAGCTTGCATTTGTGGTCTTTTCATGCTGATGAGTGTTCTTGCTCCTACACACATTAGAGGTATGTCCCTTTTAACCATAGAAATGACAAGTAGGTTTAGTGTTCTTACCTTTTTTGTTCCTTTCTTCTATAGTGTTGGGTGATTCTCCTTGTTTAGTACTGGTGCATCCAAGTCTTGAAGTGTCATTACTAGCCCTTGGTGATTTTAGTAGTTGCTCAAAACACTTGATAGCCTCATTTGGTTTGTTGTAGCTTTTTGCTATCTCCTTTTCTCTCTTCAATTCATTTTGCAATTGTTAATTTTGCATCTTCAAAGTGGAAATCTCAATGTCCTTCATGTTTAGCTCATGATGAGCATTCATCATCTGGCTTAAGGTGTCTAGCTGCATGTTTGAGATCTTTTCAAATTCAATTGTCTTCTCCTTCAGCCTATTGGTGAGATTTCTCTTGTCATCTTCTATCTTGTCTTCAATGGCTCTCTTCTTTTGTTTAGTCACTTCACAAAGCATTATGGCTTGTGATTCCTATTCAAGCTTGAGTAATCTAATCTCTTCAGCTTGTGCTCTATTTTTCTCCATCATTTTCACTATTGCTGCATCAAATTCCTTGGAATCTCCATTGGAAAATACTTGTGTGGTATCAATCTCCTTGTAGTGTTTGTCATTAGCAGCTATGGCTATCTCAATTCTTCTCTGTCTTCTTCCACTTTGTGTAGAGTTGGGTGCACATCAATCACCTGATTGTCTATGATCTTCCCAAGTTTGAAGACTTCCATCTTCAAACCTTTTCTCTAAGCTATTACACTTCTCCTTGTGAGAACCTTTTCTCTAATACCAATTGTTGAAATGTCCAAATTAGGAAGAGTACTTCTGAGAGGGGGAGGTGAATCAGAAGTATCTCACTTTTAACCTTTTTCAATCCTTTAAACATATAACTCAAAAATAAAATGCATGCATAAATGAACATAAAGTAAACACATGCAATAACACATAACAATAGATTTGGTAACCCAAAAACCCTCTAAGAATAAGAAGGTAAAACTGGGGTGGGGATGATACCCACAAAAATTACTGTAGCAATGAATGTTTAACCACTTTTAATGTTCTACCATATGAAAGGCCTGCCCTGTTAAAGGCTTTACACTATGTCAATACTGACCTGGTTAGAGGATTTACAAACACTTTACATGAAGTCTCACCCTATTAAAGGATTTACAATAGGCTGTTAAACCCACCTAATACATAGGTTTTTCAATCACCTTCTTTAAAGGTTCTCCTACCTAGCTATTAAGCTAACCTATCAAAATAGGATTTTAGCATCTAATACAATGACAAGAAAGTATTAAGAATCTTTGACTTGATTGTATACAATCCTCAATTTCTGATTTTAGGCACTTGTTCTACTCCTTTTGATCTTGATCCTCTAAGATCTGATATCTGATCGCGTCTCTCATCCTTTGTACTATTTTGATCAACTAAATGTATAGTTGCTGCTCTATTCCTCTAAGTCTTTCCTTCTTCACACTAAATTTCACTACAGTCTCCCCATACACTATTCTCATCCATGCATGCAATGGGTTTTCAATCTCCTTTTAAAGATTGTGAAGACTTAGGGTTAGGTATAGATCTATGATCCATATTGAATCTCAAATTCTCACTTATTCCTTGTATTTTTCTCATTAGTTGCATGCCTTCTCCATTTTTTTGATTGGATGCATGCTGATCACATAGGAAATATAAAAGATTCAATCTTATTCTTTTTCTTCTTCAAAATCATTCTATGTCAGCTCCAAAAATGGTTTACATCTAATTTTGTGAGAGCACAAACTCATATGTTGATTCCATGTTACTCGACACATACTAGACTACTGATGCTCAACACATACATGATTCTGGCTCACTTGGCATATGAATCATTCCGACTTTCTTGGTATTAACTATGACTCAACACCTATATACTACTTGACACTTGAAGTCACTCGACACTTGTTGAAATGCTAGCTTGGCACACAGTGTGGCTTGGCATACGTAGTGTACTCGGCTTTAATACAAAAAGTGATTAAGTGTGTTAACACTCAAATGTCAAAACTATCTAAGGACTAACAAATATAGTCCTTAGGAAAAACCCAATTTGCACAACCTAAAATTATGAGGGGATAAAAATGAAAAATCTAGCTACATGATATGGGTTTAGGGTATTCCTTGTATTGATGTTGTAAGAATTTTCCTTAGAGAAAAATTCACCCAAGAACTAAGAACTCAAACACAAGCACAATTGTACACTAGAAAGAGAGAGTATGATCAAAATGATGATATATTCATTCAATATGCCTTATGAGCACACTAGGACTGTTTGTATATAAAGGCCTCTAAGATACATCTAGAATGCCTTAGAATCATCTTCATGATAAATCATATAACTAGGCACATGTCCACCAGATATGGGTTATCCTCCATTAAGCACAGAAGTAAGTGCAATAATGAGAGTATAAGCCTACAATGGTGTAACACACAAATCAATGTTGTAGACAACATGTGCTAAAAAGAGAGTGTGAATAACTATGTTGTCTACATGAAAACTTAGTGAATGATGCAAACTCCAGTATTATAGACACCATATGCTAAAATAGAGTTGCGTACTTCTGTGTTGTCTACATGACAACTCAAAAAGGTGCGCAAACTCCTAAGTGTCTCACAAAATAAAATAATAAAATAATACAAAATAATAAAATAATGCATTAACCTAAGTAAAGTTAAGTGTAAATAGTAAATACATATTTACACCAACACCCCCCCTTAAGTGAAACTTAGGGGAGTGCCCTTAAGCTTACGAAAACTAGGATGAAGATGCATGATGGGTCCTAACTACTAGGCCATGTCAAGTACCCATGTACACAATGAAAATGCAACCTTTCATAAAGTGGAGAAAGAGGGAGTGGAGAAAGAGGGAAAACCTCATGGGAAAAACCCTCTCCCAAAAAGAGAGATGAGGAGGGATGCATGGATGGATGGATGGAGTAATGAAGACCCCCCATTATGACATACATCCAGCATATACATAAGTGAAGAATGAGAAGAACAAAACCTCATAAAAGGAAAAAGGCCCCCCCCATAAGAAAGAAGAGGAAGAGAGACAAGGTAGTCCCCCCCCCCTCAAATGAAGAATGCCTATCAGTGAAAGCTGCTCAAAGGAAGAATCTAGTTCATGAGTATAGAATGTTGTTCCTCCCCTTTGGAAGAAAAAAATGCAAAGGTACAATCCTAAAGATGTATGGTGGTCCTGAAACCTACTCAAGTGTCCTTGTGTCGATCCTGATGTTCACCCCTTCGAATTGCACTAAAAAGAATGAATGAAAATCTAGCAAGGATGTTTGTTGAACCTATTCCAATGAACCATCTGTCTCCTCAAATGACAAAGAGACCTCCAACAACTTCTATTCATAAGGATCCACAATCACACCACCTATGAAGATTGATCATGTAGAGAATGGACATGAAGGTCAAAGTTAGCCCTTGCAACAATTGTAGAAGGATCACCTTCATCAAAGAGAAGTAAATCATCAATTTTGTCTCCCAAGTCTATGGTATGTGACTCCACGAACAAACTTGCAATGTCTATAATGTAGTCATCAACTAAAGGTGGAGCTAGAAGATAATGTGTACCCTGCTATGCTAGACCTTTCACTGTGGTAATATAAGCATGTGAACTAGACTAATGATGTGACCTCTTGTTGCAACTATTGATAGAACCCCATGTGTTTGAATCTGTTGAAGCACTATCACTAGTGTCACTGGTAGTTTCCATAGTGTAGAGAGGATTAGAGGACAAGCTAGGTGAACATTCCTCAAAGTGTACATCCTTCTCCACAAAGATCTCATGAGTCTTTGGATCCATAAGTCTATATTCCTTTGCATTGTCTTCATACCTGATGAAAGTACAAGGCCTAGGTACTGATGCCTTGCAACCCCTGGAAGATACGTTTGCCCATGCTAGACAACTAAAGACTCTAAAGTGACTGACAACTAGTTTTCTACCACACCATGCCTCAAAAGAAGTCTTCCCACCTAAGGCATTATTAGGAGACTTATTAAGTATGTGAGTGGCATTTCTAATGGCTCAACTTCTAATGGATCAAGAGACTTGGATTTTATCATGCAACTTGCCATGGTTTTGAGAGTCCTAATCCTTAGTGCTACAACATCTATCTTGTGTAGACTAAATGCTGGCCGATTCTGAAGATCAATTCCCTCAAGTTTGCAAAAGTCCCTAAGTCTTCTATCCACATATCTATTCTCATTGTCCATCTATAGAATCTTGGTGGCTTTCCTAGATTTGTATTCAACATAAGTCTTAAAAGCTTGAAGCTTATGAACCACTTCATTCTTGTGATGGAGGAAGTAGACCCAAGTGAATCATGAAAAGTCATAAAAAAAGTAAGGATGTAGTGGCCTTGGCTAACTGAAGTCACTGAAAAGGGTCTTGCTAAAACTAGGTGAACCAACTAGAGAATAACTGGTGCTCGTACAGACTTCCCTTTATCATACTTCTCCTCGAGATGCATATCCACTGAACATGATGAACACTCACCCTTAGAAAAGTTGATGTTAGGTAGACCTTGGACCATATGTTTTGAGTAAAGTTGTTGAAGATGGCAGAAGGCAAGATGACCAAACTACTCATGACATAAAGTGGTTTGTGAATTAAAGTGAGTCAACAAGGCTTAAGAAGGAGACTTAGTCACAAATTGAGAGAAGTAATAATGTC
This sequence comes from Cupressus sempervirens, assembly GCA_028749045.1. Taxonomy (NCBI): domain Eukaryota; kingdom Viridiplantae; phylum Streptophyta; class Pinopsida; order Cupressales; family Cupressaceae; genus Cupressus; species Cupressus sempervirens. Next base: position 92,301,213 of record CM053792.1, read on the forward strand.
TCTTATCATGATTGACTTTCTCTACTGCAACCAATGAATCATCTCTTAGACTTTACACCATCACTGAATCTAGAAGGAACTCAACTTTATGACCATCTCCAAGGCGAGTGATTTGGTAAACTGAAAGGAGATTGGAGCTAAGGTTTGGAACATAGAGGCCATCTTTGAATTCCCCATTTTCCATTTTCACATGTCCTTTTCCTTCAATTTCCATATTAGTATCATCTCCCATGAAGCTGTGTGGTATCTTTGGTTGCTTCAATGAAGAAAAGTCTCCCTTTGAAGAACCCATATGGTAAGAGGCACCTGAGTCAAGTATCAATTCCAAAGAAGAAGTTGAATTTTCTACAAGTGCTTGCCCTTTTTCCTTTGAAGAGGTTGGAGTTGAATCCTTGGAAGTACCTAGCACTTGAATTTTGTTCTTCCTGGGTAGATTTTCTAACTCATCGCATCTTTTAATCTTGTAATGATGCTCATCATGATTTGGCTTTTCGAAATATACAAAAAAAAATTTGTCCCTTTTTTCATTACTTCCCTTCTTATTGGAAGAAGAATTGCCTTGCTGTGAGGAGGATTGTTGTGTCTCAGATTGTGATTTTTGCTTCCATTGCTTCTTCTTGTTGTTTCTAGAACTTTTCCCTACTTGACTTGATTGGTGCTCATCACTAACCACCAAGGCTTTGGTCTTTGATGTCATGAGTAGTCCTAAATCCATCAAGTGAGATTGTTCAACAATCAACATCTTTGCAAATGCATCAAATGAAGGCTTTTGGTAAGTAGTTCCCATGGTCAACCTATGAGTATTAATAATTGAAACAAATGAAACATACTCTAAAGGTAGCCTCTTCAGGATGTGATGAATCAACTTATCATCCTTCATGGGATTTCCACAATCTGTAAGTAGTGCCCTAGACTCATTGGCTTTGTTGATGTAATCTTGAATTGTGTGAAAGTTCTTTAGATCCAAGAGAAATAGATCATCCTCAATCTAAATTCCATTTTCTTCATCCACCTTAGCATACAATGATTCAAGTTTTTCCCAAATAGGTTTGGATTCCATGAAACTAGCAATGTGGAAGAAGAGATCTCTATGTACACAACTCTTGATAATTCCTAAAGCCTATTGGTCTTGTTTTTTTCATTCAATGAGTTCTTTAGCATCAGTAGGTTTGGTAATTGTACCATCAATGTAAAGACTGTAACCTTTTTTCATTAATCTACTCCATGCAATATATTTCCAAGCAGAATAATTGTGTGAAGTTAGAGGTAGAAATTTAAATGAACCCATGATGCAAAAAATATAAAGACCACACAAGAGAGACACAATAAACATAGTACACACCCCCCCTTTTTACTTAATCAAAAGACCCCCCAAAAAAGATGCTTTTGGCACTTTATAAGTAGTGCATGTACAATAGGCCACTTGTCAAAATGAAGAAAGTGGACTTTTTGATTTTGCTTTTACAACTACCTTTTGAGGCCCAAATTTGTCACTAAGAACTATAGCTTAGATGTACAACAATTCTAAAAAGTAATCAAAGCTTTACAATGTAGAAAAAGCCCTAGTTTTGAAAGTGATATTTTTGTCCACACAACCCTAGAATCTAACTTTAGATCTGGAATGTAGACAAAAAGTAATGAACTTTCAAAAAAAGGAACCTGAAAAAGTGACCAGATGTTGTTGTACGAAGCATTTGAAGTTGCAAAATACAAGATTAAGTAGGCACAGTCACCAAAAAATATAATTTTTGAAAAATCCTTGCACCAAAACCAAAAACAAACACCACCACTAGAAAGTCAAGAAATTCTACCCAATTTCAAAAAAATTACACCTGAATCAGAGTCTGGATGACCAAGTTATGGGCTCACAAAGTCAGGTTGAAAAACTATGAGCTTAAATTTGATGATCAAACGACTGTCGCAACAATTAAAAATTGACTAAAAATGATGGTCAGATAGCCATCAATTTTTTTCCTGTGAAATGCTGATGTCAGTGAAAAATTAGCAACCTAGGGTGACATGGTAGCTAAATGGACTATCCATATGGTACAGATTGACACATGTCATATGGTTAGTGTAGATGTGGCATACAAAAGTCAACATTGTAGAAGTCGTATGATGAGGTGGAAATGTTGACATGTACTGGTCCACTATGGTGAATGAGCTAATGTGTTTGTCTCTGCATGTCAATAGGGATACACGTCACTAGTCTAACATGGTAGACACAGGTTGGTAGGCTAGACCAATTAAAAGAGGCCACATGGTGTTTGGAAGAAACTACCACATGGAAAACTGTACTATCTCTAGCCAAAAAAGATGCAAAGGCTAGAAATATGGGCAAACGGTGTCAAAATATGCTACCAAGTGTTGGAGATGCTACACAGGGTGCTGAGCATGCACAAAAATTAGCTTGTGGTGCCGAGAAATAAATATCTACTGGATTTCCTAAAACTCACTGAGTTTGGAGTAGCAACCAAAAATAGGGCACTAGGGAACCTTTGAAATCCATCGATAGTCTATGCTTTCTGCAAAAGGCAAAAAAGCTACTAGAATCTCCAAATGCTACCTAAAGTCCTTAGCAATTATCCCACATGGGATGTGTGGGAAGTTTGGCAAGAGTCTAAAAGATGTAGGCCACGTAGTTTTAAACAAGGAAGTCACCGGTGGCTTAAGAGCTAGCTAGACTTAGTATAGTGCGTGGCGCATGAATATTGTAAGCTAGATTTAGCTACTGGTTTGGATTAATGCTTGCATAATATTAAATAGAATATCTTGTACAAATATTCTCTGCAAGATAGAATATTCTCTGCGTAGGGTTGGGACCTGGCAGCCCAGTACTTGCAAAAAAAAATCTTTGCTATCTGTCCAGAGGGAAATTTTTTTTTTTGAAAATTTGAAATAATTATAGAGATTAAATAAAAATACTAGATTTGAATTAAAAAATTGTAGATCTAAAGATCATACCTGTGTTGCAAATTGGGGCTTCTAGGTGCCAATTTGCAAAAAAAAATTGCCTCATGGTTGACTTTGGCCTAGGATAGCCGAGTTTATAGTTGATTTTCACCGAATCAGCATTTTGGATTCAATGGCAAGGTCAGATCTAGCTCTAGAAGCTTCCAATTTTTGTAGTATTCTAGATTCAGGCTGAGTTGCTAAAGTAACAATGGTCTCGAATGACAATGTGATGAGAAAATATCCAAGCTTTGATACCATGTAAGAATTTTCCTTATGAGAAAATTCACCCAAGAAGTAAGAACTCAAACACAAGCACAACTGTAGACCAAAAAGAGAGAGTATGATTAGAATGACACTATATTCATTCAATATGCATTATGAGTACACTAGGAGTGCCTATATATGAAGGCCTCTAAGATACATCTAGAATGCCTCAGAATTAGCTTCATGATAAGTCATACAACTATGCACATGTCCACCAGATATGGGTTATCCTCCATTAAGCATGAAAGTAAGTACAATGATGAGAGGATAAGCCTACAATGGTGTAACATGCAAATCAGTGTTGTAGACAAAATGTGCTAAAAAGGGAGTGCAAATAACTATGTTTTCTACATGAAAAATCAATGAATGATGCAAACTCCAGTGTTTTAGACACCATGTGCTAAAATAAAGTTGCGTGCTTTTGTGTTGTCTACATGACAACTCAAAAAGGTGCACAAACTCCTAAGTGTCTCACAAAATAAAATCATGAAATAATGCATTAACCTAAGTAAACTTAAATAAGTGTACATAGTAAATATGTATTTACACCAACATATATAAATGTAGTTCATATGAAAATAAAGTAAAGTATAAGTGAGTTGAGAGAGAGAGAGGATCCCCTCCCATTATCTCTCTTCTTCCTTCCTCCTCTTCTCTCTCGCTCTCTCTTGGGATATTTAATGTCTATGTAATTAATATATATATTATATTTATACACACACATACATACATATGTATGTATGAGGGAGAGAGAGGATCCCCTCCCATTATCTCTCTTTCTCCCTCATCTCTCTCTCTCTCTCTCAAGATATTTAATGTCTATGCAATACACACACACACACACACACACACACACACACACACATACAGACATATATATACATACATGCATATACACATATGTAATATATTATGTATATTGTATATTAAATTGTTAATCTTATATTGGTTTTGACATATGAGTGACAATATACTTAAGTTATTTACTTAGTTCATACCAAACATGTAATACATGTCGAGCATAAGTTGTCAGATAGTATATGCCAACCCACATATGTTTAGTGTGAGCCGAGTAACTAGTAAGTGCCAAGTCACTCAAGTGCTAAGCAGATGGTATGTGCTGAGCTATCCAGATGTCGAGCATCAGGGACTTCAAGTGTCGAGTTACATAGTTTTGACATAATTGTTTGTAATGGCACAAACTTCTATGTAAACCATTTTTGGATCAACTTAAGGATTTTTTTATGATATTTTTTGATTAGGAGGAATCTTAAATATGAATCCCTATGCATTACATTCATCCAATCAGAAAAAAGGAAGGTTTAAGTGACGATATGGGTGAATCAAAACTGTTGATTGATACCTAACCCTAAGTCAGCTAGGTCTTCTTAAGGAAGAAAAACCCTAAAATTTTTGTGAATACTTAAGGAGAATTGAAGAGAGTTTGCATGAGAAAATAGAGCATTCATGGTGATTAAGGTGCTATGAATTAAGCTGCATTGCAGAATCAGTTAAAGGAGAATAGAGGAAAGGAATTAGAGGACAACAAAGATACATCTGATAAAAAAGGATTAAGTACAAATTATTATAGAGGTGATATGACATCAAGAAACAAAGTGCTAACTAAAGGATCATTGCTAAGACATTTTAACATGTGAATTAGTTAATTCTCTTAACAGAGTAGTCTTAACAGGTTGTAAATCCTTTAACAGAGTGCTTACTTTATTGTAAGTTAAATTCCTCTTACCAAGCACACTTTTAGCAAGGTATTTAAATCCTTTAACAAGGTAAGATTTGTAGACACCTAAATTCCCTTAGAAAATAAAGTATTTTTATTTTTTGAAAAAGTCTTTGATGACATCATCATTTATTAATTAATTATTTAATTAATTAATCAATTTATTTTTATGCCATTAAATCCACTTGTCTTAATTAAAAATATTTAATTAAGGAATCCCTCCCAAAAATCTTTAAATCTTATTTAAACATTATTTCCTTATTTATTAATTATCTAATTAATAAATTGACCAAAAATCCCAAAATAAATATTTAATTTATTTTTTGCCCAAAACTTGGCCAATTTCCTTAAAACCACTAACCTCTTCCAAAATCTTCTAATCCTTCTTTAATTTTGATTAAAGACTAATCCCATCATTTTCTACCCCTAATCCCAACTCAAAATATTTAACTAAGGTTAAATATTAATTCTCATATTTATTAAAAATATTTTAATAAATATCTCCTCAAACCAAACCTATGAGATAAATAAACTTTATTTATCCTCTTCCTAAACCTATCTCTAAACCCCCTTTTTAGCCTAATCCACCCCATCCACCCATACAAACCAAGCTTAGCCACTAACTCACCCACCCTCATTAAATGCCATCCACTTGTATATCTCTAACAAGCTTAGTCTAATCCTAAATCACCTCTAACCACCCCCCCCCCCCCATTCCCTAAGAAAGCTTAAGACTTTCTTAAACCAAGCAAAGTCAACAATCTCAACTCCCTCCAAAATATCCCAACCACTAAGCCTTAAATGCTCTTACAAACCCATTCATTGCTCTTACAAACCATTATGAAGGGTCTTTATGAAAATATTATCCCTTGAGCCTCCTTTGTTGACTCATCCTTGCCCTTTCCTCCATCCACTCACCTTGTGACATGTGTCACTCCCTGATTGGTTGTAAGGAAGCACAATCCATGTGCTCTTCTCTCATGCAATTTGAGCCCTCAATAAGATTTTTCCCATCCTTGCATCTTAGCCCTCAAACCTTCAAGCCTCTTGCCTATAAATTGAATCCCCTCCTAAGCCATTTCATCACAATCCTTGAGTTAAAGTTATAATTCTAGTTTGAGAAGCCAAAGCCCTTAACCATACCCTTATAATGCCAAATTCAGAGCTCACAAAGCTACCAATTTGCCATTACCCATCTCCACCATTGAAGCAAACTTGAAGCCCTTTGAGCATACATACTAATCCTTCATTTAGACTCATCTACCAAGAAAAGAGCTAATTTCTATTGGGAGAGTCCATTCATTTGGCTCACATTCCTAATTAGGGGTTCCTCTTTAGTCTCTCTTATATGTTATATTAATCTTTGTTAGTTAATGCTTTGTTCTCTTAATAGATTAGTGTTTCTTGCTAACATATTAGTGTATACAAGATCTAACAATCTTGTACACCTTTAATAGGGAAAACCTTTCATAGGGTAGATCATGTTTCATGATCAAACATTGTAACATTCATTGGATACACTCTATTACTATAGTAGTGAAGATTTGTGGGTGTCATCTCCACCTCAATTTCACCTTCTCCTTGGAGGGTTTCTAGGTAACCAAATATCTTGTGTAATACATGTGTTGAATATTTTACTTTTATGCTATGGATGTATATGTTTAATTTGGTATTTCAATTTATATGCATCAATTATGAGATGGATGTGTGGTGAATAATTTTTGAGGTTGAAAATTTTAAGTGCTGATTCACCCCCCTCCTAGAGTTTATTTAACTATTGTATTTCCAACAATTGGTATCAGAGCATAGTTCTTTGAAAGTAAAGCTTTGTAGATTTGAGAAAAAATCTTGAAGATGGAAGTCTACAAGTTTTGAAAGACTATTGAGAACCAGATGATTGAAATACAACTTGCCTTATATTAGTTGAATGAAGAAAGAGATGAGTTAAAGATATCATTGAAAAGAAGGAAGGAAATTGATATTGAAAAGAATGACACACAATACCAAGAGACTGAAACTACTAAATTATTTGCAAATGAAAACTCTAATGAATTTGATGAAGCAGTTATAGATATGATTGAAAAAAATGGAATCCTAACTAAAGAAGTCAAAAATCTAAAGAGAGAACAAGATGTCCAATCAGCATTGCTATGCAAGGTGACTAAGTAGGAAAATCAAGTTGAAGAGGATAAAGCCATGATTAAAGATGACAAAAGGATTTTGACCAATGATTTGGAAGAGATAACATCATGGGTAACTAGGATTGCTAACATGTAATTGGAAACTTTGGGTTAAATGATGATTGCAAATCATGAATTGAATGCAAAGGATATTGAGACCACAACACTAAAATTGCATAATGAACAACTAGGAAATGATCTGAAAAGAGAAAAAGAGTTTGCTAATAGTTTTAACAAGCCTAGTGAATTCATCAAGTACTTTGAACAATTGATGAGATCTTATAAATCCAACAATGATAGTTTTGGATTGGGATACACTAGTACTAAAGAAGGAGAATCATCAAAAAGTGTTGAAGAAAGAAGTAACAAATGTAAGAAGTCTAAACCTAATTTTCATAATTGTGGTAAGATAGGTCATACTGCTAATGTTTGCAAGAGAAAGATTGCAAATTAGATTCCTAAGTAGAAGTTCATGGGTCATTTCCATAAATGTAACAAACAATGACATCAAGCACATGAATGAAAAACCAAGACCATAAGCACACAAAGATTTGAAGGATACTGCTATAACTGTCAGAAGTATGGACATAGATCATATGAGTGTAGATCCAAGCCTAAATAGTCATCAAACAAGCAGACAAATGTAAAGCACAATGAAAACTCTTATAATTGAGATTATAATACAAGGTATAGTTTTCACTACTATCAAGAGTATGTACATGTTTCTAAAAATTGCATAAGAATACATTTCAGAAGTGAAAAAAAAAGGTGGCTGAGTCAAACCACATGTTTTAGTTGTTTGAAAACTAGTGACATAAGCAAAAATTGTCTAACAAGGTCAAAGGCACCAAGAAATGAGTTCAATAAAGGCAAAGGAAAGGCAGATGTTGAGAATGTCAGAGATGAGATGAACAAGACATGGAAGAGAAAGAAAGATTGAAGCACATCAAGTTTAGAAGGGATCACTTCACCCAAGGGGTCAAGTGATCACACTTCCTCAAATTAAGAAATCAAGAGGTAAGTAGGATTGATATTTAAAAGGATATAGTACACATAATTTCTAAGAATTGAGTTCTGAAAAGATTATATATGCATGAAGAAAAATGCAAAGTGTTGATTATAATCTAGAAGAAATCTTTAATTTGTGGTAGTTTTCATGTTACTACCAAGCATGAAAAGTTTCACTATAGTTGCTGAGTGAAATATTAATAGATGCAGAGCTATCAAAGGTGATAGTGTTGTCCGAGCTTGTAGTGGTTGTTGTGTGCAAAGGAAATTTCATGGAAGTGGAGTGAATCAAAATCTTTATTGAAGCCAATCTTACAACTGTGTAAGCACTAAGCATTAAATGCAAGGTTTTAAGGTCTATATGATCAATTTCTACTTATTTGACATCATTCAAATTTGAAGGAAGCACGAAGAGGGAAAGGAAAATTGAAAAAGATCATACCAATGTTTACAAGTAGAATTCAATAGTCACTTGACATAATAAGAAATTTTTTTTAAAGGTATTTATCATATGTCAAGCTACATAGTTTGAATTTTCACAAACCCTAGTTGACATAATGGCATCTAGTTCTTTTGCTCCTAAGGTTAAAGAGGGTAAAGAAGTTTTTAGTGTGCAATTGGTAATAAATGAGATTAGACAATTGAACTTTAGAGCCATTTCTAATATTTCTTACAAGCAAGATGCATCTAGTGTGTTGTGGATGATACCACCTTGAGTTTTGATGATTCAAGATGTAAGATGTTGTTACACATGCAAGGTGGGTAGTATAGGAGACATGGAGATTAGGGAGATCTATGGGAAATTATGTGAAAATGGAGCATTGAGGGATGGATTCAAAATAGTAGGGGGAAAAGAGTTGACCCATGCCCTAGATTTTCCAAATATTTTCAAGATTGAATGGATTAAGATAGCCCTGAGTAGAATTCATAATAATTCTATATGGTTGGATAATGGACCAATAAAAATCACAAAGAAAATTGTACATAGAGTAACAAGGTATCCAACACTTGACTGACCTAAAACCATGAGAAGTGAATGTAAAGAAGTCATTGAGAAGTATACAGGGGTAGTGTGGAACAAAAAAGGCATGATAGTTGATACTATCTCTAATCATCTAGTTGCATTTGCAGTGAGGATAATAGCACATAAATTCTACCAATCAAGTAGGCTCAATAGTGTACCATGTATTGCTATTGACATGGGCTTGATGTGAAGAATGAATCTAGACTAATTGCAGTATTGAATGCTTAAATAAAATAAAATTAAATATTCACAACTTAGCAGAAGTCTTAATTCATTTACTATCAATGAAATCAAAACTTAAGATGAGAAACAGAATTGAGAGAGAAGATAAGAAGATGCAAAGAGAGTTTTATTTCAGAGTTCACCACAAATGTGACTACGTCTCCAGGTTGGCTCCAATAGAGTACAACCGATCCAATTAATCTCCAAAATAAATTACAAATGGACCAAGACTTATTCCCTTAAACACATCAACATAGCATGCCCTCGACGTGCAGAATAATCTTCAAAAATCTCTTAAACATTCTCCTATTCTCACCACCTGAATGCCCTTCCAAAAGGCCTAACACCCCCCTTTTATACATAATTTTAGCCAAAATTAGGCTAAAACCAATTAATGTAAATATAGGGTCTTTAACAAAATTTATCTTCGAAATACTCCTTTTACAAGTTTAGGAGATTCGACACCTTACACTTATGGGGCTAGAAATAACACCCATATAACCAATTACCCTATTTAAAATAAGGTTAGGTGGCAGTTTTCTAACAATATATAGCAAATATGCCATATAAATAATCAAATGTTAAAATGGCATGCCGGTTGTTATGCATTTTACGAGGTCGTCGGTCGGCGGTTCAAACCCTACCGGCGGCTATTTTTAATCCCCGATTTTTGGAAATCACACTTTAAATAGCATTTGCGCCCAATAATTTATGAAGTCTATGTATAACGCAATGACTATCGCTTGAGATTTAGAGTCGAGAAGTCACGGGTTCAAACCTCACTAGAATCCTTTTTTATTTTTATTTTTTGGTCTTTAAACTGCCCCATGACATCATGATGATGTTATCAAGATTCAAATGACACTTTTACCTCCAAAATTCAAACTGCCATAACTTTCACATATGAAGTCCATTTTCGATGAAACCAACGCCGTTGGGAAGCTCTCGACAGGATCTTTGATTTGAAACCCATTGTTGACCACTTTTGAGATGGTCCAATTTTGCCCCTTATCTAGCCCTCTGGTCTACCTATTGATCAAAACTTTGATCGAGCATAACTTCTCCATTTAGACTCCATTTTTGTCCGTTCAAGTTGCATTGGAATCAGGACACTGAGATCTTTCTCATGGTGTAGATTTTGGAGAGAAATGAGACACTTCAATTTTCACTAAAAATATCCATCGGATCAGGCCTCCCCACTGAAGACCTTTTGGACCTCCAAAAGTGACATTTACTCTGACATAAAGTGAGGACTTGGCCTCCCCACTTGTCCTGTATCATCTGTACATCTAAATACCTCGCTCACAAGCACAATGAAGACTGCAACAACATTGTTGATCATAAACATTATTCTATCACTTCCATAAACATCTACATCAGTTGTCATAGCCACTAACCAACAAACATTGACTAGCATCAAGCTAAACAATAATGCAAAAATGAAAGAGAATAAGTCAACAACATATCGATCCTTCACAATAGGAACATTTTTACCCAAGGAACTATCAATGCTTTCAATCATCATTCTCTCATGTTGTACTGCAGGTGCATCCTGCAACATCTGACCCTGGTTAGCTACTCCAAGTTCAAGTGTAGAACCACCTGTACTGATAGACATAAGAGTTAACTCTTTACTCGCATTAATTACCCTCTTTAACTGCCTTGTGTTTGCAAAAGAATGATCAGTCTTAATCCTGTGAGAATGTACAATATACTAAATGCCATCTTTAAACAAGTGATAATGATTCTTTTCCCTATAGAAAATTGCTTTTCTATCATAAAGATAAGGGCTACCAAGCACTATCCCACAAATATCCAGTGGAACCACATCAAACTGTACTTCATCCACAAATTTACTAGTGATTGTGAATCTTAAGGTGCATTTTCTTGTTACTTGCAACTTATCATTTTCACAAATCTAGCCTAGTGGATAAGGTTTCTTATGTAATGTAGTTTTCAATCCCAAGTTCCTTACAACACTTTCGGAAATCAAGTTCACTTGAGAACCACTATCTATGAGTGCATTAATTTTAGTGTTCTTAGAAACAACCCTTAAATGAAACAACTCATTCCTTTTTTTATCTTCAGGGAAATCATTAACTTTAGATGAAGAAGCGCAACTATGAACAGAAACACCAAAGATAGGAGCTTTACCTTTTACACCCATAGCTGTTATCTTAGTCTCATCATCTGAATCTAAACCAAGATCCATAACAACATTTGTGGCTTTCTCCTTACCTTTTTGTTTCTAATTCTGTCTTTGAGCCCACTTAGGCTTCAATTTGGGATGCAACTTCCAACAATGTTCTTCATCATGACCCTTCCTGTCACAATGAGTGCAAGAAAGTTTCTCATCCTTCTTAACTATAGCTACCTTCTTTCCTTTCTCTATCTCTGCATTCTTAGAAGATTTCTTTACAGAGTTATCATCATCAAACTTATCAATAAAAGATCCTTTACCCCTTGACTCTAAGTGCGTAGCTTGAACTGACACTTCATCCAAATTACAAGGGTTTAATACCAAAATAGAATGTCTAAGGTAGGAATGAAGACCTCCTATGTACTTCAACAAAGTATCCTGGGTGTACAAAGGAACATTCAAAGCAATAGCCCTTTTCCTAAATTCATGGGTGTACTCTTGTACAGTTTGCCCTTTCCCTTGCCTAAACATTTGCCAGTCCATCATTAACTGTTGCATATGTCCTAGGGGATAAAACTGCTTCTTAAGAGCATTAACAAACTCTGCCCAAGTTAAACTGACTCTACCATGCCATGAAACTTCTGCCTTAGTCTTACTCTCCCACCAAGTTAAAGTTGTACCTCCTAACCGAAGAGTAGCTAATTGAATCCTATCAACATCATCTAATAGGTTTTGGACTCTACAGTAGACTTCTACTTGCTGAATCCAATCATCCAATTTTTCAGCATTAAGTTCACCACAATACTTAGGCAATTCAAATTTTACATCCAGTTTGATCTTAGGCTTATACCCACTCTTGAAAGGATTAGAAGAAGTAGAATGAAGAGAAGATGGAGAAGAAGGAGAAGAGGGAGGAGAAGAAGAAGAGGGTGGATCTAGTTTCTTGTCACCATCTCCATGATGTTTCCCTTTTTTGTCTTCACATTCTTTCCGCTCTTGCCTCTCTTGAAAAAGAATGTCCACCTTAGCCTTCATCTCGAGGAATGCTCTTCGGAATTCCTACTCACTAATCTCATCAGGAACCTCCATTCTAGAAATAGACATCTTTGGAAATGTTCTTTGCTTCCTGATCTCAGGATTAAATTCTTCAAGCTTTCCTTCGCCCTTTTGAATCCTGGATCTTGTTAGCATTCAAGAAAATAACTGCAATAATAGTCAACTGGGCTCTGATACCACTTGATGTGAAGAACGAATCTAGACTAATTGCAGTATTGAATGCTTAAATAAAATCAAATTAAATAAATCATAACTTAGAGAAAGTCTTAATTCATTTACTATCAATGAAATCAAAACTTAAGATGAGAAATAGAATTGAGAGAGAAGATAAGAAGATGCAAAGAGAGTTTTATTTCGGAGTTCGCCACAAACATGACTACGTCTACGGGTCGGCTCCAATAGAGTATGACCGATCCAATTAATCTTCAAAATAAATTACAAATGGACCAAGACTTATTCCATTAAACACATCAGCATAGCATGCCCTTGATGTGCATAATAGTCTTCAAAAATCTCTTAAACATTCTCCTGTTCTCACCACCTGAATGCCCTTCCAAAAGGCCTAACACCCCCCTTTTATACATAATTTTAGCTAAAATTAGGCTAAAACCAATTAATGTAAATATAGGGTCTTTAACAAAATTTATCTTCAAAATACTCCTTTTACAAGTTTAGGAGATTCAGCACCTTACACTTATGGGGCTAGAAATAACACCCATATAACCAATTACCCTATTTAAAATAAGGTTAGGTGGCGGTTTTCTAACAATATATAGCAAATACACCATATAAATAATCAAATGTTAAAATGGCATGCCGGTTGTTATGCATTTTATGAGGTCACCGGTCGGCAGTTCAAACCCTACCGGCGGCTATTTTTAATCCCCGATTTTCGGAAATCACACTTTAAATAGCATTTGCGCCCAATAATTTATGAAGTCTATGTATAACGCAACAACTATCACTTGAGATTTAGAGTCGGGAAGTCACGAGTTCAAACCTCACTAGAATCCTTTTTTATTTTTATTTTTTGGTCTTTAAACTACCCCATGATGTCGTGATGATGTCATCAAGATTCAAATGACACTTTTACCTCCAAAATTCAACGTGCCATAACTCTCACATATGAAGTCCATTTTCGATGAAACCAACATCGTTGGGAAGCTCTCGACAGGATCTTTGATTTGAAACCCATTGTTGACCACTTTTGAGATGGTCCAATTTTTCCCCTTATCTAGCCCTCTAGTCTACCTATTGACCAAAACTTTGACCAAGCATAACTTCTCCATTCAGACTCCGTTTTTGTCCATTCAAGTTGCATTGGAATTAGGACGCTGAGATCTTTCTCATGGTGTAGATTTTGGAGAGAAATGCGACACTTGAATTTTCACTGAAAATATCCATCAAAATAGGGCTAGAAGATAGTAAAGAAGGATCATACCTATGACCTTGCTAAGTTATAGATGCAATAGTTATCAAAAAAATTTGGGAGCTATAAGGAAGACCAAAAGTGCACAATGTAAATTTGGTTTAGTTCTTGTATTTATGTTGTTTTATGTACAAAATACATTCCCTACATTTGGTAAAGTTTTTTGGAAAACAAAAAAATCTATTGTAGTATAGATATGCGAGTTTATTGAGAAACTAGGAAATAATTTTGAGTTAGTTATGAAAAACTACTTTGAGGACTTCAAGAAATCAATGAAGAAAAGACTAAGGATACTAGTTTTACTAGTTGAGAAACATTTCAATGATGTTTACTTTCTAGTTGACACTGATTTTACATATGTTTAGACTATTGTTCCAAGGGTAAGGTGGTTAAGAAAACTAGGCTATGAAATCACTATTGATGAAGCCTATGCAACAATAACAACACTATTTGCTAAAGATGTAGATGCTAAGGCTACTATTTTTGGAAACTATGACATGACAAAATCTAAATAAAAATGGATTTGAAGACTACCTTAGTCATTAGGAAGAAGAAAAAAATTGTCAAAAAGTTAAAAGAGAAATTTGGTGAAGGAGCAGATGATGAAGAGAAGAAGAAGAAGATGATGATGATGATGAAGAGGATATACCATCTCAAATAGCATTGGCCTTAACTCAAGCTCAAGGAGAAGATCAAGTAAAAGAAGTAGAAATTGAAGGTGTTGAGGGAGAAGAAGCCAGTGAAGAACCTCGGCAAAAGAAGAGGAAAGATAAGACCCCATCTATTGGCAAAGAAAGGAAGGTTGCAAAATCTAAGCCTATAATTCCCTCTACAAGATAAAACATGAGGGATACTACAAAGAAGGTTCTGTAGACACCTAAAAATCTTTAGAAAATAAAGTATTTTTATTTTCTGAAAAAGTCCTGATGACATCATCATTTATTAATTAATTAATTAATTAATTAATTAATTAATTAATTAATTAATTAATTAATTAATTTTCATGCCATTAAATCCCTTTATCTTAATTAAAAATATTTAATTAAGGAATCCCTCCCAAAAATGTTTAAATCTTATTTAAACATTATTTCCTTATTTATTAATTATTTAATTAATAAATTGACCAAAAATCCTAAAATAAATAAAAAAATTATTTTTTGCCCAAAACTTGGCCAATTTCCTTATGACCAATAACCTCTTCCAAAATCTTCTAATCCTTCTTTAATTTCAATTAAAGGCTAATCTCATCATTTCCTACCCCTAATCCCAACTCAAAATATTTAATATTAATCCTCATGTTTATTAAAAAAGTTTTAATAAATATCTCCTCAACCCAAACCCTTGAAATAAATAAAACTTTATTTATTTCCTAAAAATCTAATTTATCCTCACCCTAGGAAATTCTAGACTATTCTAGAAAGTCTTTATCCTCATCCAAAATCTAGACTCTTCTAAAAGATGTCTTTAAACCTAATCCTAATCCCCTCCTAACCTTGTCACATTCCCTAAACATGGGTTAAAACTTACTAACCCAAGCCAAAGTTAACAAATATCTCCTCCTTCACCCACCCTCATTAAATGCCATCCACTTGCCTATCCCTAAGCTAATCCTAAACCATCCTAATCCATCCTCTAATCATTTGCACAAGTCTAAACAAGCTTAAAACTTTCCTAATTAAGTCCAAGTCGAAATTGCTCTCATCACCCTCAAAATATCTCAACCATAAAACTTTATGAAGTCCACTAGGTCATAAATGACTCTTACAAGCCCTTTTATTGCTCTTATAAGTCATTATGAGGGTCTTTATGAAGATTTTATCTCTTGAGCCTCCTTTGTTGACTCATCCTTGCCCTTTCCTCCATCCTCTCACCATGTGACATGTGTCACTCCTTGATTGGCTATAAGGAAGCACAATCCATGTGCTCTCCTCTCATGCAATCTGAGCCTTCCATAAACTTTTTTCCATCCTTGCATCTTAGCCCTCAATCCCTCAAGCCTCTTGCCTATAAATTGGATCCTTCCCCTTTACAAAATAACACAATTCAAGAAGTAAAGTTATAATGCTATTTTGAGAGCCAAATCCATACTAAAGCCATCTATCCACACCAAAAATCCACAATCATCCATTGAAGCCTTTGGAAGCATATTGAGCATACATCCTATCCATTTAGATAAAGCTACTCAACAAGAGAGCTTCTTATTGAGAGAGTCCATTAATGGCTCATATTCTCAATTGAGAGCTCATCTTAGTCTATCTTGAAGTTTATGAATTTTGTTTAGTTTGTAGAAGTTTTATTTAAATTTGGTTTCTATTAGCATACTAACATTGCTCATATACATTTTGGCACGCCCGGTGGGACCCCGCATGGGTCATCTTCATTAGCTTTTTTAGTCAAGTTTTGTATGTTATTTGCTGATTTTGGCTAATTTTTCTTATTTTTGTGATTGGTAGGATTGTATAAATTGGTTTTGTAGGTCCACATGAGCATGAAGAAGACAAAGGAACTCATAATCTATCTCATAGTGTTTGCAGATTTTTCAAGCTTATAGGTGGACAAAGAACTTGAAATTCTTCTTCTTCTTCTTGTCTATATTCTTCTTATTCCATCTACTTCTTCTTCTTCTTCTTGTGGGAGATCTTGGCCATTTTTTTTTAAGGAAGCAAAATCATACACACTTCTTTTTAGTGCTTAAAATGAACCCCCAAATTATACTTAAATCCATTGAAAAATTTAAAATTTGCAAGAAAGAAAAAATATTTTAACAAGTGAAACTAAACCAATCTAATGATTTGCATCCTTGCAACATCAAGGTTTTAGATGCATTCATGCAAAATTAGGAACACTTCATTTTTGGGAATTTAAAAAGAACTTCAAGTTTCTATTTCAAAAGGTTCAAAATCAACACTAAGTGCACACTAAAGTTCTTTTAAAAAATCTCATGAAAACTAAGAGTCCTAAATGGTTGCCAAAAAATTGTCCTAAAAGATTTGTTATTTGTTCCAAACAAATATCTTATTGCAAAATCTTGAATGTTTCTTAGGATTTTCATGCATCAAAACAATCTAGGAATATCATTTTTGGGCTTAAAATATGAAAATTAGAACACAAAATCTTGAATGAAAACCAAAGTCCAAAGAGTCATTTTCACTTTTGAGTCCAAAACAATCTTGAATGATCTAAGGTTAAAACAAAGCACTTCAAAGTTCTTAAAACAACACACAAAATCTCAATCTTGAATGCTCAAAAGAAAACACTTGAATGTTTAACCACTTTTCTTTGAATGCATGTTGCTAAAATCACTCTTGAATGCCATGGATTAAAATCAAATTTTCCTTGAATGCATGATTAAAACAACAAATCCAATCTTGAATTCTAAGGATCAATTAACCATTGCAATATCAAACACTTCATTTGGAGCTTCTAAAAATTGAACAAAACAAATCTCTTTTCCACATGCAATCTAGGTAAAGTTTGATTTTTGGACATTTAAGAAACTTTGTTAAGTTAAAATACAAATTTGCAAAAATCAATTTGAGTAGTTCCTTGGACTCACCTCTTTTCTAATCATCCATCAAATATTAACCATTGGTTGCAATCTCAGCGCCATTTATGGGGATGGGTCTACTTTAAAAAGGTGTTAAATGTTCCACAATCTAACTCACTCACTTGGTCTTTGAATGTTTGCTTTAACTTTATCAAAATTCTTAAATGATCAAAACTCTAGATTAAATCGATCACACTTCAAGTTTGGGCACTAAAATTGAACAACAACTGACATGGAGAGCCTTCAGGTGCGCGCTTGAAATCGAATCTCACACACTTTTGTTTTGGGCTTAAAAAAAACTCACACTCAATCTTGAATGCCTTAAAAAAAATTAATCGATACTTGACGTGGAGGGCCTCTGGGCGCGCGAGTTTGCTTTTGTTGACCCTAACTCTTCTTATTGTTTGCATTCTTCGATCGATTTACTTTTGTTGGCGCTTCAAGTTGGAATTGAACATTGTCTCTCAAACATGAGTGCTTGCAAAGTCTAGATTAGCACACATAAGAGTCAGTTGGTAAAAGAACAAGCGTGTTTTTTAGCCCAAGGTCATCCAAGTCTTCTCTCCCCTTGTCGTCTTTCGAGGCCATCTTGGGTGCATAAGATTAGGATCCAAAACCTTGTTTCTTTTTAGGAGGCCTGCTTGGGGATTTCATCACCCCTTGGACGACCTCAACTCCAGCGTTCTGGCGGAGTATAAGAATTGGGAGGTGAATCGAAAGACACCTCTCTTGGGATCAAGATTTTGTCACTCAGGCTAAGCCTCAAGGAACTTTATACCCTTGAGAAGTGAAAGAGGAGAAGTGGGTTACTGCTCCTCTCAGCTGTGTGACATCTTTTTGGTCTCATCTACGGATTTGGGCCTCACGTACCTTGGGTATATCGAGGACTCCTTAGCTAAACCAACTGTCAACCTTGTAGACAACCATCTAGGATGTTAATGTGTTTGAGGTGACTGATCGAAACATTTGTAGAACATACACACTCCTTGGCGCAAGTATCACTTTCTAAGAATCAAAAACTTCTATCTGGTTGTTTCTATCTATTGCTTGATCTTTTATTTGTTGAATGAATGTTTGCCAAACTTGGTCAATCCTAGCTTAGGGCATACTTAGCGTAGTCACTGCCTATTCCAGAAGTTGAATGAGTTGAAGAAAAACAACCAAGATCTCTCAAAGCCAAGCAGATTTAGAAATTGATGTCAAAGCAACTCAGACCCAAACAGAAGTTCCACAAAGTTAAACTCAAACCATCTCTAGCATACCAAGAACTTTCAGCCAAGAGAAAAGAAATAACACCAAGCCCACGAATTGCCAAACTCCACAAAGCAGAGGACAAAGCTACCGAGGAAGCACTTCAAGAGGCCTGGTTAGAGTGCACCATCAAATTTAGCCAACATCCAGGAGTTAATCCTGCTTATGCCTTACCAACTAGGCATGATTTCTATGATTAGACACCCTTGTTTCTCCCCATCTTCTTGGATTAGCTTCACTTTAGAGTCATCTTTGTAGAAAAGCCAGCCATCTTAGGTTATCCCCTTAAGCATTATTAGCTCATCCATCTCATTTAGAATCAAACCATCTAGCCAGCAATCAACACCTCACATCCAACCCTTCAAAATTGTTGTCACTTTTGCCAAAAGTTTGCCACTCCTAAAATCTTCCAAATCCATCAATCTCACCAAGGTTATCCCTTTGATAGAGCTTTTTCTAGGGTAATCTAGCTTTGTCACTTGTTATCCCTCATCACCTTGAGCTAAAGGTTGGGATCCACAAGTGGTCAATCTCATGTTCTTCCTAAAGGATCATCAGTCTATCCTTAAGTTGACACAATCACCACCAAGCTTGCACATAGGAAAGCAGACCTTTTGTGCTTTGGTAACATATCTTTGAAGTTAGAATCTCCAACCCAATCCTCCTTAGGTTTTGTCATATAGCTTTGCCTTAACCTAGGAAATCATTTGCATAGAGAAGCCTTCCCCCTTTTGCATCCATCAGCATTATTGCATCTCATCCCTAGGAGCATTTTTCATGCCACCCGTCACTCGCTTAGCCAAGAAGAAAGAAACAATGGAGCCCTATCATTTGGATCGAACAACCTCACCCCCCTTGAGCACTCAACCATCCTTCAGCCCAGAGAAAGCTATGCCATCATGTACTGACATTGAAGCTTTCATGAACCAACCAGGAAATGCAGTATTGGTAAATGCCATTATAGACAAGAACAAAGAGACAATCATGGCTAATTTTCGAAGGGAAAATGTAGGAGCCTTTGACTTTGGAAGACCCCCTCCATTATCAGATCCATCTCACCCATTGTTTGGACAGCTACCACCACCCATAGGCTCTTATGATCCAAATTATCCTCAATATATGCCAAAAGAAGAGCCTCCAGCCAATCCATATGATCCAACAGACCCAAACATACCATCATCCACCCAAGTTGAAATCTCCATGCCGCAAGCCAACCCATCCACCACCACTCCATCCTTGGTTCATACCTCTCCACTCCAAACCCCCTTTACCCAAAATAGCTCACCGTTCACCCCCTTCACTATTGCTGCTGCTGCTCCACAACCCAGCCTTCCAAATCCACCCATCTCCCAAATCAGTGCTAGCATCTTTGGCCAACCTCAACAATATACAACAGGGATGCCACCCATGGGGCCAAGTAATCAACCTTTCATCACCCCTAGCTTGTTCACTGCAGCCCAAAGCACAATCCCATCATTTCCATTAGGTCTTGGGAGCTCAATACCATTAGCCACAAATCTACAAGCTACTACCCTCACTCCACAAAGCTATCAAATCCCACAAGCTACTACCAATTTTCTACCAAACTCCCAAGTGACCCCAGCCCCTGCCACCACTCTACCAAGCTTCCAAATCCAACCAAAAAGCTATCAAACCCCATCAGTTCCATTCCCAAGCTTTCAATTCCCACCACCTCCACCACCAACTAATCCATTACCTCCAATTACCAACTACTTTTCAATGCCACTTCTAGGAGGTAATCCACCACCCCAGCCAACCACCAATTATTTGCAGATACCATCCCAAATGGGGGCACAACCCACATATATTGGTCAAACCCCACAAGCCCCTTGATCCTTTCTCCAAGCCTCTCAACCATCTTATACCTTACCTCCACAAAACAATCCATTTATCCCACAGTGAGCTTATGTTCCTCAATCCCAACCTCAAATCCCATATCAACAGCAAGCCTCGCAACACATGCAGCAATATGTGCCACCTCCCCCTCAGCAACCTGTCATCCACCGTGCAGCCACCCAAACAATGTACAATCCCTATCAGCAAATCCCTCATAGCCATCCATATTTAGTGGCCCCATCCAGCACATACCTACCTCAAGGCACTCCTACATTGGGAGCACCCCAACCATCACCTATCAATTCAGAATGGGAGCAAATGAAGATAGCTCTAAAAGCCATCCAAGAAGGGAATGATCCGAAGACATTCAATTTTGAGAATGTGTGTCCTTACCCATTTGACAGAGCCATTACCATGACACCATTTCCCAAACACTTTGAGGTACCCAAATTTGACAAATTCAGAGGAAAAGGAGACCCTGTCACACATATCAAAGAATTTTACATGCACTGCCAGGACGTAGCATACAATGATGTCTTCCTCTTGCGCCTTTTTCCCAAAAGCTTAGCTGGACCAGCTCTTGAATGGTTTTATAGAATCCCCTATGGCACAATTAAAAACTTTGCTGAATTATCTGAGGCATTTGTAGCCCAATATGCCCATCTTGTTGAAACAGAGCTATCAATAGTTGATCTTGTCCACACCAAGCAAAAAGGTGGAGAAAGCCTTGCCGAATACCTGCAAAGATGGCAAACCCTTACCACCCGCATATCCTGCACCTTGCTAGAACGCCATGTGGTGAAAATATTTATTGATAATGCCCATCCTAGCTTGGCTCACCACATGACCATGAACTATTTGCAAACCTACAAAGATATCAAAGAGAAAGGAATGATCCTTGAGCAAGGACTCATTAAAGATGGTGTGGTCAAGCTTTACAAGGAAGCCAACCAAAATCAATCACATTCCAATGACAAGTCTAGGTATTGGAACAAAAACAAGCACGTTGCAACAGATGGCGTCACTGACACCAGACATGTGAATATTGTGGGTCCTTCTCACAACCAATCCAACCCACCATATCAACCAAAAAATCAACAAGCTATCAACTACCAACAAAAGAATAACCAAAGCTATCAAAACCACAATCCAAGACCCAACTTCCAAGGGTCTAGCAATCAAGCTAATGCCATCAATGTAGCTGCAGGACAAAAGCCTAGATTCCAACCTACACCTAGAAACTATACACCCCTTGGTGAGCCATTGGATGTCATTTTTGAGAAATTAGTCAAAGAAAACCTCATCAAATTTCCTCCTACCCAGCAAATTGACCCAAGCCAATCCAAAGCTGCATGGTACAAAGATAATGAGTACTGCAAATTTCGTAGGGTAAAAGGTCACACTACCCTCAGATGCATGAAACTGATAGACTATGTGCAGGACCTCATTGATCGGAAGGAAATCACTGTTGGTGCCCAAACCTCTCCCAATGCAGGCTTACAGATCTATCAAAATGCTTTTCCTCCACACCACAACCAAAATCCTGGAAAAGCACCTATCCAAACCAACAACAACAACACCAACAACCGTCAGCCAAACCAACAGCATGGGAAGAACAATGACCACACTTCATCCTATATAGACTATGGTAGCCTTATAGGTTGTATATCCGAGAAAGAGCCTTCCGTCAATGTTATCAATATCCAAGGACCAAACAATGAGTGTGCGATCACCACTCAAAGAGCACAATTTAACATCGCAGGCCCACCTGTTACACCAACACCATCAGCTCCATCAAAAATCCAGTACAATATCTTGGAACACCTTGGGAACATGCCAGCCCAAATCTCCATTTTAGACCTTCTTCGCACTAGTCCTGTGTACAAGAACATCCTTGACAGTGCTCTCATAGAATCTCGTGTCCCTTCTGATATCAATGCTACTGATTTTCGTAATCTTGTTGGACACCTCTCATCCTCATGTGCCCTATCATTCAAACCCACCGACATACCCATGGTCGAGCCAGATCACACCCTTCCGCTTCGCATAGCCATCATGGTATCCAACTTTGCTGTAAAAAGAGTAATGATAGATAATGGATCAGCCTTGAATATTTGCACCCTAAAATTCATAAAACAAGCTGGGTATACTGAGGCAAATATCATCAGTGAGGTTATCACCATCAAAGCTTATGACAACTTGGAAAGAACCATAGAAGGAACTATTTTGCTACCAATCAAGGTTGGGCCAGTCATCCAAGAGACACTCTGCTATGTTATTGATCTAAACTTACCATTTAACATCCTCCTCGGTCGCCCATGGATTCATGCCATGAAAGCTGTTCCATCCACTTACCATCAGTGCATCAAATTTCCGCATCAAGGCACTGAGGTAACCATCCATGCCAATCCAGAACCCTTTGCTTACTGCAATGCGGTTGAAGCTTCATTTATAAACCATTGCCCTGGAATTGATATCGGCACATCCATCGCCAGCTCATCCCACACTTATAATGACCCAGAAACCATCCTCGCCTCTACCCTGTCTACCGTGAAGATCAATAAAAAAGGTTGTGGAGAGTATAGTCTGTCAGATGCATTTGCTATCGGGGCACTCCCACTTGATCCACATGCCCATGGATGACCGACATATCACAAAGCTAAGGAGGTTCCACCTCCTCGATACAAATAGTTTGGCCCAACAACCTTTGTATCCTCAAAAATCCCTCTTCATGAGGAGCTCACTCCAGATATCAACAAATGGTTACATAAGGATGCACCTCAAAGAAATCAAGCATGCCTTGATCACTTCAGCCAAAAGTATCCCCAAGAACATAAGCTCATCACTGACAAATGGAACTATCAAGGTGGTGGTCTAGGACCAGAAGAAAGAGGCATGCAGTGCCCCATCGACGCACACAAGTGGGAATCAAAGTCAGGTCTTGGCTTTGGCATACCCACAATTGGGGGCACCAATGAGAACGGTCATGCTTTTTTAAACATTCACCGCAACCTTGTCGAAATTGAAGACATTCTTGAGGAATTTGAAAAGAGAGCCTATGACGATATCCTAGACCAAATCTCCCTCGGAGACTCTGTTCTCCAAGAACTATCCATCCACTTCATTGACCTACCACTTGCCCATCCACAACTCATAGATTGGGACCAACCAAGTGTCATACACATCGATGAGTTCACATCAGAGGAGGCACTTCTAAGATTCATGGGAGCTGAAACTCCTCACAAGAAAACAAAGCCAGATTCTGCCTATATCTACAAGCTAGATCCCAAGGGGTATTTTGGAGAAAATCCCCAACCTAGTTCCGATACACCCAAAATTGGAACTAAGGTGAATCTAAGACTAGCTAAGGCAACGAAGAGAACCCCTCAGCAAGAAAATCTAGAAGAACATGAGGATATAGCATTGCCTCCTCAAGATAATCGACTAGAGGTGTCTTCTATTCTAATTGAGGATACTCGAGAAGTCAACATTGGTTCATCAGAGATCCCCAAACTTGTTCACATTGCTGCATCCCTATCACAAGACCAAGCTGACCTCCTCTTTGAGGTCTTAAGAGAGAACATTGGCTGATTTGCATGGTCATATCAGGACATGCCAGGACTTGATCCAAAGCTTGTAGTTCATCATCTTGCAGTTGATCCAAAGATCAAGCCCGTTAGACAAAAGCTTAGAAAAATGCACCCCAAGGTGGCATTATTGGTCAAAGCTGAATTAGAAAGAATGTTAGCTGCTAAGGTTATCCGACCTATCGACTACTCAGAGTGGATCTCCAACATGGTCCCTGTCACTAAACCTTCCGGTGACATCAGAATCTGCACTGATTTTAGAGATCTTAGCAAAGCTTGTCCAAAAGATGATTTTCCCTTGCCCAACATAGATATGATTGTAGATCTTACAGCTGGACATGAAATTTTGTCCCTCATGGATGGATTTTTTGGGTATAATCAAATCAAGATTGCAGAAGAGGATCAGCATAAGACAACATTCACTACCCCTTGGGGAACCTTTTGCTACAACATGATGCCTTTTGGCCTAAAGAATGCTGGGGCTACCTATCAAAGAGCTATGACAGCCATTTTTCATGATCTCATCCATAGCATTTTGGAGGATTATGTGGATGATATCTTGGTCAAGTCTCATACCTTCATGGATCATCTTTCTGACCTAGAGAAAGTCTTTGATAGGTTAGCCAAATATCATCTCGTGCTGAATCCCAAGAAATGTGTCTTTGGGGTCACATCTGGCAAGCTTCTAGGTTTCATAGTTTCTAAACGAGGTATAGAGATCGACCCTAAGAAGGTCAAGGCTATTTTAGACATGCCTCCTCCCCAGACACTGAGACAGCTTCGCTCTCTTCAAGGAAAGCTCCAATCTGTTTGACGCTTCATCTCCCAGCTTGCAGATAAGTGTACACCATTTTCACATTTACTGAAGAAGGATGAGAACTTCAAGTGGGATCCTTTATGTCAGCGCAGCTTCGACCATCTCAAGTAGTATCTCATCAATCCCCCTATCTTGGTTCCACCA
Organism: Cupressus sempervirens; assembly: GCA_028749045.1. Taxonomy (NCBI): domain Eukaryota; kingdom Viridiplantae; phylum Streptophyta; class Pinopsida; order Cupressales; family Cupressaceae; genus Cupressus; species Cupressus sempervirens. The sequence continues at coordinate 92,326,432 of CM053792.1, forward strand.
GTTCCTGGTCGTCCCCTGATTTTGTACATATCAGCAACACCTACTGCTCTAGGGGCACTTCTAGCACAGCTTGATGACTAAAACAGAGAAAGAGCCATCTACTACATCAGTAGAACCCTAGTTGGTTATGAACTCAATTACACTCCTATGGAAAAAGCTTGTTTGGTAGTTGTTTTCTCAACTCAAAAGCTTCGCCATTACATGCTAAGTCATACCATCCAACTAGTCTCCAAGATTGACCCTCTCAAGTATATGCTCTCTAGAATAGCACTTACAGGCCATTTGGCCAAATGGGTTATGCTCCTTAGTGAATTTGACATCCAGTATGTGGATAGAAAGGCAATCAAAGGGCAAGCTATAGAAGATCACCTAGCTGATGCACCTCTAATAGATGCTTATCCATTGATCACAGAATTTCCAGATGAGTATATCTTTCTAATTGAAGAACAACCCCCATGGAAACTTTATTTTGATGGCTCATACACATCTCATGGATCAGGGGTAGGAATATTGTTGGTCACACCTCAAGGAGATTACATTCCAAAAGCCTTCAAGCTACAATTCCCTAGCACCAACAATATAGCTGAATATGAGGCCCTCATAGCAGGATTAAAAATAGCTGCAGAATGGAACATTGTTGAGCTACAAATCTTTGGCAATTCTCAGCTCATCATCAAGCAAGCCCTAAATGAATATCAAACCAAAGATGAAAAGCTATTACCCTACAAAGAGCTAGTTGATCAGCTAACCCAACATTTTACAAAGCTTCAGTTTACACAAGTGCCTCGAATACAGAACAAAGCAGCAGATGCTATGGCTACTATAGGCTCGCTCTTGGAAATTCCCCAAGCAGCTACACAGTATGAATTTTTAGTGGAGCAGCTCCTCACACCCGCCTATGCAAATGAGGATTCAAATCGTGTTTGTATCTTGGTTGGTCCCCAATCCCCTTGGTACCATGAGATTCACGCTTACCTTAACGATGGTATCATATCCCCTCACCTCACACATACCCAATGCCAGAACCTCATCCAAAAATCATCCCGCTATGTTATCATAGCCAATACCCTATATCGTCGGGGTTATCACGATACTCTCTCTCGATGTTTAGACCAAAATGAGGCCGCGATGGTGTTAAAGGAAGTACACTCTGGACTTTGCGATGCCCACACGAGTGGTATTGTCCTAGCGTGACAAATCCTTAGAGTAGGCTACTATTGGCCTACCATTGAAGAAGACTCATGTGACTTTGTCAGAAAGTGTCTCCCATGTCAGCAGCATGCAAATCTTGTGAACGCTGTGGCACAGGATCTACAGCCTATTGCACCACCTTGGCCTTTCGCTTGTTGGGGCCTTGATCTAGTTGGAACTATCACACCCCTCTCATCTGATGGACATAAATGGATAATAATAGCTACAGACTATTTCACTAAATGGGTGGAAGCAGTCCCCCTAGTCTCAGCTACAGGAGTTCAGGTCTCCAAGTTCATCTTGTACCACATTGTTTGCCGCTTCGGCATCCCATCCACCATCTTCACCGACCATGGAGGTAACTTTGAAAATCTCAACATGGAAGAATTATGCACTTCCCTCTACATCCATCACCGCTTTTCTAGCCCATATTTCCCACAAGGTAACGGCCAGGCAGAGGCAACTAACAAAACCCTCCTCAAAATTCTAAAGAAAGTTGTCAATGATTTCGGCCGTGATTGGCACCTACAAATAAATCCAGCCCTATGGGCCTATCGAACTTCCTTCCGTACATCCATAGGCACAACTCCATACTCCCTAGTCTATGGTGCCGAAGCAGTACTACCTATAGAGGTTGAACTTCCTTCCTTGCGCATATCTTTGCAAGGGCAAATATCAGATGAAGAATATAGAGTAGCTCAACTCACCCAGCTAGATCTCTTAGACGAGAAGCGGCAACAAGCCTATGATCATCTCACAGTCTATCAAACTCGTCTCAAAAGAAATTTCAACAAGAAGGTGCTTCCACGACACTTTCAGCCAGGTGACATGGTCCTCAAAGAAAACATGAAAGTCCAAGTAGATCGAGAAAAGAAAGGCAAGTTTGAACCTACATGGCTTGGTCCTTATGTTGTCACTGCTTCCTTTGGCTCTGGAGCTTATCAGCTATCTACACTAGAAGGAGAACTCTTGAATGATCCTACTAACATCATTCATCTCAAGAAGTTCTATGCTTGAAGATCCTTGGTATACCAGGCTTTTGAAAAATACAAAAGAAAAAAATAGTAAAGAGAAATAAGCGTCCAATGGTGAAAACTTGGCAATTCAAGCACCTTGGATAGGTACCTTGGTGAAAACCTAGTAATTCAGGCACCTTGTGTACTAAAGACTAATCCATTATCTATCACTATCCTATCCCTCATCCATTTACCCACCATCCCATAAGACACACTTGCTTGTTCCCTTGGTGTTCCAACCAAATATCCAAAATCTGATGAAGCTTGTAAATACCTCCTGTACAACTTGTAAATCTTGTACCAAAGCTTGTATTATACCTTGTAAATCTTGTACCATACCTTGTCTATCTGAATCTTGTCCAAGGTTTGTACCATATTCCAGTCTATAAATAATCTTGTATCCTAGCTTGTATACTATCACGTGCACACACAAAACCCCATTTTCACTTAATCTTTTCGCAAACCATCTACCTATCCACCTATCACCTATTATAGACATCCCATCCTTCACAAACATTTCCATCTCACAAAAGCCAAAACATGAAAAAACTTGTACATTTGTAACATATCTTGGTCCATTAGCTTGTACATCCTCTTTAGCTTAGTACCATTGTATCTATCCAGCATTCGTGTCAGTTTGTCCTTGGTCAACATCTTGCACACATCGCACACTTTGGTTAGATATTCCAATGCATCCTTTAGCTAGATTTCCTATCACCAAAGTGTTGTCTTTCTTAGTTCAGCTTGCCAGACGCATCACTCATCCAAATCCACCAGCTTAGGTGCTCTCCGATAGGTCCTTGCAGGATATAGCTTTCATTATGTCTGATCTTGGTTCGTTAGTACCTCGTCCTACCCATCTTGTTGGCAAACGGTTCTCTTTTGAATTTTCACTTTCTTTTGATTTGGGATCTTCCCTTTTGGGTCTTGAAGTATCTTTTCCAAGCAATCTCCTTGTTCCCTCCTCAAGGTTGCCACGATCTTCCATATCATGGTATGCTACGAATGGGGCAATTAGAGCGTAAGGTCTTGATCAGGTCTTTCATTTGTTTTTCTTTTTTGCTTGTGGGTTCTCCAATGTCGTTTCCACGCTACTTCCTCTAGGATTCATGTGTGATGTTGGGGCAATCCTTGCATGTTTTTTTTGAGTTAGTTTGTCAATCCTTTGGATGGTTGGTGAAAAGGCCTTGATGTTCTTGGTAACCTTGGCAATTAACCAACAGTCCTATAGCAAATCTAGTGCTCAACTACATGGTGGTACTTCTCTTTGAAGTATCCCCCCGCTCAAAAAGCTTCAATGGGTTTCCTTCATCTCCATTATCCCCCATCCATATCCAGCATCTGTCTCTCCTACCCCAGCTGATGCATCAATATCTCTTTGAATCACTCATCACTCTTAGCTTTAGGGATCCACAATCCTAGTCTTAGGGATGCACCAATCCAAATCAACCCACCAAGCCTCATCTTTCGAGATCCACAATCCTAGTCCTAGGGATCTCCGAAACCCATCTTCCGCCAATCTAACTCTTTGAAATCCTATTGCATCAGCTTTATAATCCCCTCATCCATCTCCCTATCTTGGATTCCTTTCTATAGCGCTCTACTCCTTCATCCTCCACCTTCCCTAAGGTCTTAAGCTTGCTTCCTCTTGTGCATCTGATTCTCCTTTATCATTCTCCCATAGTGAGAGTTTGAGCTAATTCAGCCCCTTCTCTTTGCCAATCTGAATCTCCTTGCTCATCTCGAATTCTTGTACTTTTCAAGAAGCCATCGAGCCTCGCTTTCTCTCCTCGCTACCTTCTTGAGGGGGCATCTCACAGTCCATTCTCTCCTCTTCTGCTCTAGCCTTGGGCATCTTATTTTCTTATCTTTGATGCCATGCCACTTGCGGCATCACATCAAAGAGGGGCAAAATGTAGACACCTAAAAACCTTTAGAAAATAAAGTATTTTTATTTTCTGAAAAAGTCCTGATGACATCATCATTTATTTATTAATTAATTATTTAATTAATTAATTAATTTTCATGCCATTAAATCCCTTTATCTTAATTAAAAATATTTAATTAAGGAATCCCTCCCAAAAATGTTTAAATCTTATTTAAACATTATTTCCTTATTTATTAATTATTTAATTAATAAATTGACCAAAAATCCTAAAATAAATAAAAAAATTATTTTTTGCCCAAAACTTGGCCAATTTCCTTATGACCAATAACCTCTTCCAAAATCTTCTAATCCTTCTTTAATTTCAATTAAAGGCTAATCTCATCATTTCCTACCCCTAATCCCAACTCAAAATATTTAATATTAATCCTCATGTTTATTAAAAAAGTTTTAATAAATATCTCCTCAACCCAAACCCTTGAAATAAATAAAACTTTATTTCTTTTCTAAAAATCTAATTTATCCTCACCCTAGGAAATTCTAGACTATTCTAGAAAGTCTTTATCCTCATCCAAAATCTAGACTCTTCTAGAAGATGTCTTTAAACCTAATCCTAATCCCCTCCTAACCTTGTCACATTCCCTAAACATGGGTTAAAACTTACTAACCCAAGCCAAAGTTAACAAATATCTCCTCCTTCACCCACCCTCATTAAATGCCATCCACTTGCCTATCCCTAAGCTAATCCTAAACCATCCTAATCCATCCTCTAATCATTTGCACAAGCCTAAACAAGCTTAAAACTTTCCTAATCAAGTCCAAGTCGAAATTGCTCTCATCACCCTCAAAATATCTCAACCATAAAACTTTATGAAGTCCACTAGGTCATAAATGACTCTTACAAGCCCTTTTATTGCTCTTACAAGTCATTATGAGGGTCTTTATGAAGATTTTATCTCTTGAGCCTCCTTTGTTGACTCATCCTTGCCCTTTCCTCCATCCTCTCACCATGTGACATGTGTCACTCCTTGATTGGCTATAAGAAAGCACAATCCATGTGCTCTCCTCTCATGCAATCTGAGCCTTCCATAAACTTTTTCCCATCCTTGCATCTTAGCCCTCAATCCCTCAAGCCTCTTGCCTATAAATTGGATCCTTCCCCTTTACAAAATAACACAATCCATGAAGTAAAGTTATAATGCTATTTTGAGAGCCAAATCTATACTAAAGCCATCTATCCACACCAAAAATTCACAATCATCCATTGAAGCCTTTGGAAGCATATTGAGCATACATCCTATCCATTTAGATAAAGCTACTAAACAAGAGAGCTTCTTATTGAGAGAGTCCATTAATGGCTCATATTCTCAATTGAGAGCTCATCTTAGTCTATCTTGAAGTTTATGAATTTTGTTTAGTTTGTAGAAGCTTTATTTAAATTTGGTTTCTATTATCATACTAACATTGCTCATATACAGGTTCAAGAAGAAGACAACCCAAAAGGGAAGATGGCTAGACCAGTTAGCAATGAAGAGGAGCTTGAGAAGAGATCAAGGAGAAAATACATAACTCCAGTTGAATTTGATGAAGAGAAGACAAAATCTAATAAAAATAACAAATTTCAAGTGGTAAGTCACCATCCTTCTTCAAATTTAGAGAATACATGTGAGATCATAAGGAATAATGCTAATTTATCTAGTCTCACACATATTAAATTTGATACACTTGGAAAAGTTGAGATGAACCAAGTAGAGGAGTCAATATATGGAAACATTTAAACAAACTCCAATTGAAATTTCCAACTCTCTACCAAAGGAATTATCTAATAGAGTTGAGAAAAAGTGATAGTATAGTCTACTCTACCAAAGGAATTATTTGATAGAGTTGAGTAGAAGTGGTAGTATAGTCTAAACATAGAAAGAAAAATTAGTGAGACTACACTTGCACAAGTAATGCAAGATTTGGACAAGGAAACAATGGCCAAGGCATTAAAGAAGTAGTTTGGAAAATTTGCATTAAAATATAGGCCATTCAATATATTGTAGAACAAGGTTGAGGATTTTGTACAAAAGACCACTTTGATATGGAAATTATTATATGGTTTGACAACATCCAAGGCAATTATGTAGGCACCTATTGGGGTAGGTAAGGACAAAGTTGAACAACAATAGGTAACTGAGGTAATCACAGTTGACACTAAGATAGTTATACAAGAGGAAGACAATCAAATAAATAAAGAAACACAAACACTAGCTAAGGAAGAGCAACAAATAGAACATAGTGTATAAGATACACTTTTGTCGAGTGCCAGTCCTCAACATGAGGTGAATATAGAATGTGATAATGTAAAGATTAAGGATGTTTTTGATATTGTCACTCAAAACATCAATCCCTTCATAGAGGATGACTTGAAGAAGATACTGGTTGAATCCACTGCCAAGGCCAAACTTTATGTAAATCCTATACTGGTGAGTGTCGATGAAATTGAGAAGGTAGAAAAAGTATCTACAGGGGAGGAAGTACAAACTAGAGAGACATCTAGCCCCCTTATCAATTCACAATAATGCAATCTACATTACCTATTTTGGTATATCAAAGGAAGGAGACAACAACTTCCACTATTAGTGAATCAATGCAGGGTACTACAGTCTCAGTTAATATACAAGAAAATGAAAATGATAAGGGTGAGATAGTTGGAGAGCACAAAGATGAGATAGAAAAGAATGAAGGAACCCAAGTTCTAACAGATTAGGTAGATACTCCTACACCTACATCACAAGATCAAGGTGCATCTATAAATGTGGAGAAGGTAAAAGACAAGGATTAAGAGCTAGGTATGACTACAAAACTTGAGGAGAAAATTGCAATACAAAAACTGGTAATTTTACCAAAAACTAGTACTCCTCCTAGTCAAGCTCTTCATAGGCTGAGTCCAAGCATATCCAAGGAAGCTGAAGTTACATAATTTGTTGATGTAAACTTGGATGAAGTAATTGAGTTTCCCAAGTTGGATTTTGCAACTATCACTATAGAATAGATGAGCATACTTTAGGATGCTCTTGCAAAGAAGAAGAATCAAGAACCACTCAGATGGGAGCATAAGAAGAAGCAAGCCTTGATAGATATCAAGGGCATTTTTATGGATGCATTTAGTTTGCTAGCACTAGAAGCAACAAAGCCAATCATAGAGAAACTAACCAGCTTAGTAGAGAAGCAAAATGACATGGATCTAGATTCAAATGTTAAACTACTTGAATGGTCTAAAAGGAAATTTCAACATAAGGTTGATGAAAAGTTATCAAGTGCTATCACCCTATCACAGGTTGAGTTAGCAACCAAAATCGATAGTGTGAAGAAGGTACTATAGAACATTTTCTCTTTGTACACCAAATTATGTAATCTCACACTCTTTACACAAGAAATAAGTTTTGAAAATCTGATTGAAAAGATCATTGTTGAAGATCAAAGAGGGAGATTGTTGGAAATCTAATTGAAAAGATCATTGTTGAAAATCAAAGAGGGAGATTGTTATTAAAATAATATTTTCAATAATTATTTTGTCATTGATATCAAACCTTCTATTTGTAGGAATGATATTTTCTTATAAGATCCAATTACTATCACTTAGTTGATTGATGAAGAGGATTTGATCAACAAGATGTAACAAAAGCACCTAAGAGAAAGTTTGAGTTATGATGTTGTAATGAAGTGCAAGGATCAGTTAAGAAAATGATTAAATGATGTATTGGTAACATACTTGAAGATACAGAGGTTGGCCACACTTAGAAACATTGGAGGAATAAGTTGTAACAAGGTTGACTGCAAAGCTTAAACTAAGTTCATTAGTGGGTGCTAAGAAAGCTAGTTGAAGTTGAGCAAATTTTCAGTTGGAGCCGAGCAAAAGGAAAATCTAGAGTGTGTTGAGTGAACTTCAGGTGAACTTCAAGTGCTAAGAAAAGTAACAAGTGCTAAGCATTAGAAAATTTTTAGTTGATGCTGAGTGAACTTTAGGTGCCAAGCATCAATAAAAATGTAGTTGATGCCAAGTAACATAGTATGTGCCGAGCACCAATATTTCAATAGTGCTAAGCTACTGCATTAGTGGAAATGTCAAAGATTTACCAAATTTGAGCTAACAGAGTTGTTACCTTGAATTTTGTGAATCAGTTGGAGGATAAAGATTATTCAAAAGTTTCTTGAAGGAAAAAAATATGGGTTAGATTCAATGAATCCTACCTAATCCATACGAATTGAAATTAAAGAAGGGAAGAATTGAGTAGGCAAAGAAATTTTAGATTTCTATTTAAGGAGTCATAGACCAAGAAGCAAGAGTTGCTTGAGTGACAAATTGTGAAGTGGTTAGAGGGTGTCAAGGAGAAGGCATATAGGAGAAGGAAGAATAGAGTATAGAGACTTTGCTTCGATGAGTGGTTAGAAAGAGATGATTGCACTGGTACATTGAGCATGAAGACTCAAGGAGAATAATCTTGAAAAGAGGGCAAGCTATTAGAGCTGCAAAGACTAAAAGCTAGGCAATGTGAAGAGATAAAGAGTGATCTAAAATTTGCAAGTTAAGTTGTATGTTGTAATTAGGTCAAAACCCCTTATTGTTACTCTCTAGAAATTGTATCAGTTAAGGAAAAAGAAAATCCTATGGAATTAGGTTGGCTTAATAGCCATTTGTAAATCCTTTAATAGGGTGGCATTCCAAGTGAATGTTCTAAAGTCCTCTAACCAAGCCCACTTCTAATAAGGTGGATAAATCCTCTAACAAGGTCACATTTAATAGTATGTTGTAAGCCTTTAATAGGTCAGGCCTTTCACAGGGTGTCACTTTAGAAGAGTGAGAATTGAGTAGCATGTTACTGGTGGTTTTTTCCCAAATTAGATTTGCACATAAATCACTGTGTTATGTTTTGTTTTTTAATGTGTTATGCTTGCATGTTGATTTACAATAACTTGTTGAATAGGAAAGATAAAGCTTGGATGAATGAATGGTTGAATGGGGTCACTACACTTAGTGAAAAAGTTTGAATAGGACATTTGGACCTTGAATAACTGATTCACCTCCCCTCCTTAGTTATTCTAAAGCATTTCTAATAATTGGTATCAGAGCCATCTGCTGATTTAGTTTCAAGGTACTAGAAGTAGGAAGATCAAGATGTCCAAGAGAGAAGTTCCCAAGCTCAACAAAGACAACTTTATTGAATGGTAGAGTCTGATGAAATTACACCTTGGATCAATAGGTGATTATGCAAAAACATCAATTGGAATAGAACATGTAGACCCAGTTGGACCTCTTACTACAAATGATTTGAGCAAAAGGAAGGAACACAATCAAGCAATGCTAGAGGTTTGCCTCTACACTCACTTATGCTGAATTTGATGACATCAAAGGATGTGATACTACATTCAAAATGTGGAAAGCATTGTTAGATATCTATGGAGGAGATCAGAATGTTTAGAGAGAAAAGAGAGAAAGCCTCAGAGAAAATTTTGATGACATGAAAATGGAGGAAGGTGAAAATGCTGGTCAATATGGATCTAGAATGAAAGAAGTGGTAAGTGTAATTGGAAGTCTAGGTGGTCAATTAGAAGAAGAGGTTGTCAATAGAAAATACTTGAGAACCTTACTTCCTATCTATGCTATTAGAGTTTTAGCCATCCAAGAGCTAAGGTGTGTGCAAGGAAACACACTAACCTTTGAAGGTATAGTAGGAAGACTCACTGCATTTGAGTTGTCAAATTTTGACAACTCTAGACTTGAGAACCTTGAATCTACTTTCAAGGTTGAGCTAACAATAAAAGACACTAAGGAGGTGACATCAAAGAAGAAAAGTAGAAAAGGAAAACATGCATCCAATGATAGTAGCACAGATGAGGAAGATGTGGAATAGTTGAAAGCACTACTGGCTAGAAGATTCTATAGAGGAAAAGGTAAATTCAAAGGTAAGCTCGCTATCATTTGTTTCAATTGCAATGAAGTAGAACATATTGCTGCAAGGTGTACATAGAAGAAGAACTACAAAGAAGGAAACAAGTACAAGAACAAAAGAGAAGATGATAGCGTAGAGTACAAGGACAAAGGTAAAATATGCTACATTGTTGAAAAAGATTTTGATGAGAATGATGATGAAGTAGTCTATGTGGCCATGAAGGATGAATTGGATAAAGATGAAGATGAAGCAACAACATTGGTAACCTATGTGAACAAGAATGACAAGTGGATCATAGATAGTGGATGCTCACATCACATGATAAATGTAAGTTCATTACCTTTACTCAGTATGATAGAAATAGTGTTAGATTTGGTAATGATGCTCCATGTTAAATCAAAGGGAAAGGTTCAATTAAACTTACAGAGAAAAAATCATGTGATAATGCATAATATGTTTAAGGTTTGTACTACAACTTGTTAAGTGCATCACAGTTAGGCAATGTAGGTTGCAAGGTAGAATTTGGAAACAAATCTGCCACATCTATGACATTGATGAAAATATGATAGAAAGAGGTGAAAAAAATAGGAGTAACTTATTTTACCTAGATATGAAAGATGCAACCTATCTTGTTGTTAGACTTGATGATGTGTGGTTATGGCATAAAAGATTGTGTCATCTTAACTTTGACAATCTGATCAACATCAGCAAAAAGAAGAAGGTTAGATGGTTGCTTAAATTGAAGAAACCTAAAAACATAATGTGCAAACAATGTCAACTAGGGAAGATGACTAAGTCTAGTTTCAAAAGAAAAACATACACTTCCAAAGAAGTACTAGAGTTAGTCCATACTAATTTATGTGGTCCAATAGAAGTGCAAAGCTACCTAGGAGACAAATAAATAATGCTATTTGTAGATGACTACTCTAGAATGATGACTGCTATGTTCTTGAAGAAAAAATCTGATGCATTTCAAATGTTTAAGTGGTATTTTTCTAGAGTTGAGAAGGAAATAGGAAAGAGTTTGAAGTGCATAAGATTAGATAGAAGATGTGAGTTTACATCAAATGAATTTGAGATATTCTACAATGACAAAGGTATCAAAAGGAAAACATTAGCACCAAGAACTCCACCTCAGAATGGTATTGTTGAAAGAAGGAATATATTAGTGATAGACTGTGCAAGAACCTTGAAAATGCAGAAAAATGTTGCTCTAAAGTACTGGAGAGAAGTTGTAAGTACTGCTATTTATACCCTGAATGGAGTCCAAGTCAAGAAAGGTACAAATGCAACCCCTTTAAAATTTTGGTATGATCACTCACCTAATGTAAAACATTTCAAATTATTTGTTTGCAAATGCTATATTCTTAAAGATACTAGAAATGGCAAGTTTGATGCAAAAAGTAATGAAGGTATATTCCTTGGATACTCCACTAGAATGGATACTCCACTAGAAGTAAGGCATATAAGTGTTTGAATACTAACACTAACAAGATTGTGGAGAGTGCAAATGTAAATTTTGATGAGCATGTAGAAGTCCAAGTTGATGAATCCAAGAAACCAAAAAATTACAGATCTTTTTTATATTTCTATGAAGGAATGACTATTGAAGACAATGCTACAAATCAAGTTGGGAATCAACAACAAATCTTAGTATCAATCGAGTCATAGCCAGTGAATGCCGAGCTACATTCAAAAGCCAAGTTGTAGAATGAAAGAAATGCACATTCTAACTCTAAAATTAGTGCACATGAAAGAAATGATGAAATACCAGATGAAGAAGAACAAAATGATTCTGAAGCTAAAGGATTAAACATGGAAAGAAGGGCAAAACTAAGATTAGCCAAGTATGTAAGAAGACATCACCCTATAGATCAAATCATTTCTAATAAGGATGCAGACCAATGACAAGGAGTAGACTCAGGAATTAATCACATCTACTGAGAAAGGTTGAGCCCAAAACAATGAAAGATGCACAATAGGATGATGACTAGTATAAAGCTGTGGAAGAAGAGATAGACTAGATTGAGAAGAACAAAACTTGGACCCTAGTTCCTAGACCAATTGACAAGAATGTAATTGGTACCAAATGGATGTTTAGAAATTTTTTTAATGAGAATGGTGAGATTACAAGAAACAAAGCCAGACTAGTTTGCAAAGGCTATGCACAAGAAGAAGGATTAGATTATGTGAAAACATTTGCTCCTATTGCAAGAATGGGAGTAAGAACACTACTTGCATATGCTGCCTACAAAGGTTTCAAGGTCTACCAAATGGATGCCAAGTTTTCCTTTCTAAATGGTATACTAGAAGAGGAAGTCTACATAGAACAACCAGAGGGATTTGTTGATGACAACAACAAGGATATGGTCTACAAACTGCATAAGTCATTTTACGGCTTAAAGCAAGCACCTAGAGAATGGTATGAAAGACTGCACAAATATCTTGTGAAGATAGAATTTGAGAGAACATATGACAACAACAACCTATATATCAAAGCTGAAAAAGGTAAAGATATTTTGATATTAGAAATCTTTATTGATGATATAATATTTGGAGGAAAAGATGTTCTATGCAAAGATTTTGTTGATCAAATGAAACATGAGTTTGAGATGTCAATGTTTGGAGAAATCAAGTTCTTTGTTGGATTACAAGTACATAAATTGAAGCATGGCATATTTGTGACCCAATCAAAATAAATTAAGAAAATACTCAAGACATTTGGATTCAAAGACTCAAAACTAGTTAGCACACCAATGGCAATAAGACACAAGTTATACAAAAATGATGAGTCTGCTGAAGTGAATCAAATAATGTATAGCTCAATGATTGGAAAGTTGTAGTATGTTGTACATAATAGACTAGATATTGCATTAGCTATTGGGATAGTGGCAAGATTTTTTTCAAATCCAAGAGAAAATCATCTGACCCAAGTAAAGAGAATACTGAGGTACCTAAAAAGAACTGATGACTTTGGTTTGTACTAAAAGAGAAGTGAAAAGTTTGAACTAAGAGCCTACATTGATGTAGACTGGGGAGTTAACATTGATGATAGAAAAAGAACTAGTGGAGGAGAAATTTTCTTAGGGAAAAGATTGATTACATGGACCAGCAAAAAGTAAAGTTGTACTTCATAGTCCACTGCTGAAACTGAATATGTTGCAGCTACTATAAATTGCACCAATATTGTATGGATCAAATATTTGTTGCAAGGAATTAAGGAAGAGATAAATGAGCCTGTGATACTCTATTGTGATAATACAAGTGCTATCAACATATAGAAGAACCCTTAATGCATGCTAAAACCAAACATATTGCAATCAAGTATCACTATGTAAGAGAATTGGTGGAAGATAAGCAAGTGAAGATGGAATATGTTAGCTCAAAGGAATAGATTGCTGACATCCTCACAAAAGCACTACCTAAAGATGTTTTTGAATATCTCAGAGGTAAGTTAGGGGTGATACCCCTAACTAAGGCTACTTGAAGCAAAAGCAAGACTGCCCTGCATCAAATGAATTGATTGTTGAAATATTACAAATTAATGTAGATGATACTTACTTTAGGATTATTCGTAAAGTAATTAAAGTGCTAAAGTTATAAATTAGTCACAAGCAAGGTGATAGAGGGAGAAAGTGAAAGAACCTATAAATTCTACACTTGCATACTAAGATGTTGAAATAGTATGTCTTTGGTATTGTTGTCAAAGAGGGAGAAATAAAGTAGAAATTGATCAACAACAAATGATCAACAGTATGAGGGAGAAAGTGTAGAAACTAATTAGAATAGAGAATAGTAGAAGATGAGCAATGCATACAAAGGGAGAAACTATAAGAAGGAAGAAATGGAAAAAAAAGAAGAATACAACAACTAAGAAGGAGATGATAGCACAAAGAGACAAATGTGAAACTTGATGGTAACACAATTACTTTTGCGCATTTGACTTACTGTTCTAACCTAGTTAGCATAACATGGTTGAATAGTTTTGTTTGATGGTTGATCAATTTGGTTTTCCATCAATGCCAAAGAGGGAGATTTTTGGAAATTTGATTGAAAAGATCATTTTTGAAGATCAAAGAGGGAGATTGTTGAAAATTTGATTGAAAATATCATTGTTGAAAATCAAAGAGAGAGATTGTTATTAAAAGAATGTTTTCAATCATTTTTTGTCATTAATATCAAATGTCCTACTTATAGGAATGAAATTTGCTTATAAGATCCAAGTACTATCACTTAGTTGACTAATGAAGAGGATTTGATTAACAAGATGTAACAAAAGCACCTAAGGGAAAGGTTGAGTTATGATGTTGTAATGAAGTGCAATGATGAGTTAAGACAATGATTAAATGATGTATTGATAACATACTTGAAGATGCAGAGGTTGGCCACACTTAGAAACATTGGAGGAATAAGTTGTAACAAGGTTGACTGCAAAGCTTAAACTAGGTTCATTAGTGGGTGCCAAGCAAGCCAGTTGAAGCCGAGAAGATTTTTAGTTGGAGCTGAGCAAAAGGAAAATCTAGTGTGTGCCAAGTGAACTTTAGGTGTTGAGTGAACTTCAAGTGCCGAGCAAAGTAACAAGTGTTGAGCATTAGAAAGTTTTTAGTTGATGCTAAGTGAACTTCAGGTGCCAAGCATTAAGAAAAATGTAGTTGATGCTGAGTAACACAGTATGTGCCGAGCACCGATATTTCAATAGTGTCGAGTTGTTGTATTATTGAAAATGTCAAAGATTTTTCAAATCTAAGCTGATAGATTTGTTACTTTGAATTTTGTGAACTAGTTGAAGGATAAGGATGATGAGTTGGTGGCACAAAATTCTATGTAAACCATTTTTGAGCTAATTCAAAAGGATTATTCAAGAAGTTTCTTGAAGGAACAAAATATGGGTTAGATTCAATGAATCCTACCTAATCCATACTAATTGAAATTAAAGAAGGGAAGAATTAACTAGAAAAGGAAATTCTAGACTTCTATTTAAGGAGTCATAGACCAAGAAGCAAGAACTGGTTGAGTGCCAAATTGTGAAGTGGCTAAAGGGTGTTAAGGAGAAGGCATCTAGAAGAAGGAAGAACAAAGTACATAGACTCTACTTTGATGAGTGGAAAAAAAGAGATGAGTACACTAGTACATTGAGCATGAAGACTCAAAGAGACTAAGCTTGAAAAGAGGGCAAGTTGTCAAAGCTGTAGAGACTGAAAGCCAGGCAATGTGAAGAGCTAAAGAGTGATCTTAAATCTTCAAGTTAAGTTGTATGCTACAATCAGGCCAAAACCCTTTATTGTTACTCTTTAGCAATTGTGTTAGTTAAGGTAAAGGAAAATCCTATAGACTTAGGTTGGCTTTACAACCATTTGTAAATCCTTTAATAAGGTGGCATTCCAAGTGAATATTCTAAAGTCCTCTAACCAAGCCCACTTCTAATAGGGTGGATAGTATATGTCGAGCGACAGATATTTAGTGTGAGCCAAGTAACTAGTAAGTTTTGAGTCACTCAAGTGTCGAGCTATTCAGATGTTGAGTGATCAATGGATGTTGAGTCATTTAGAGGCTAAGTTACAACATTGAAGTTGTAGTTGATGTTGAGCATCAAGGACCTCAAGTGTTGAGTTACATAGTTTTGACATAGTCATTTGCAATGGTACAAACTTCTATGTAAACCATTTTTGGGTTGACATAAGGATTGTTTTATGATCTTTGTTGATAAGGACAAAACTTAAATGTGGATCCCTATGCATTACATGCATCCATTTAGAAAAAGGGAAGGTTTAAGCATAAATATGGGTGAATCACAATTGTTGATTCATAGCTAAGCCTAAGTCACCTAGGTCTTCTTAAGGAAGAAAAACCCTAACATTTTTGTGAATTCTTAAGGAGAATTGAAGAGAGTTTGCATGCACAAATAGAGAATTCATGGTGATTAAGGTGTTGCAAATTAAGTTACATTGTAGAATTAGTTAAAGGAGAATAGAGGAAAGGAATCAAAGGACAAAAAAGATACATGTGATAAGAAAGGATCAAGTACACATCAATATAGAGGTGATCTAACATCAAGCAAAAAAGTGCTAACTGAATGATCATTGCTAAGACATTTTAACTGGTGAATCAATTAAATCTCTTAATAAAGTAGTCTTAATAGGTTGTTGTAAATTATTTAATAGGGTGCTTACTTCATTGTAAGTTAAAGTCCTCTTATCAGGCACACTTTAAGTAGGGTGTTTAAATCCTTTAATAGGGTAAGATTTAACAATCTTGTAAGCCTTTAATAGGAAAAACCTTTCATAGGGTAGATCATATTTCATGATCAAACATTATAATTTTTCATTGGACACACTTTAACACGGCAATAGTGAATATTTGTGGGTGTTATCCCCACACCAATTTTACCTTCTCCTTGGATGGTTTCTAGGTAACCAAATATCTTGTGTCATACATGTGTTGAATATTTTACATTCATTCTATGGATGTATATGTTTAATTTGTATTTCAATTTATATGCATAGATTGTTAGATGGATGTGTGGTGAATAGTTTTTGAGGTTGAAAGTTTTAAGTGCTGATTCAGCCCCCCACCCCCCACTTAGAGTTTACTTCCCTATTTTATTTCCAACATATATAATATGTATACCTATATATATGTATATAGTGTGTTCAAAATTAAGCACATTCTTTGTGAGACTATTTATGCCTTCAATGTGGTTTGCTACCTTAGGACCTTATCTTGCATTTAATTACTTTAATCAATGTCCTTTTACTTCTTCTAATATTGCTCAAAATTCTAAGTTGACTCTAATATCTATATGCATCCCTCTAATCACAAAATTTATAATTTAAATATACTTCTTACCATTTTCCCTACATACCATATGAAATGGAAATTATAATAGTGAAGAAGATTGTAGAGAAGAGAAAAATCACATAACACAATATTTATGTGAAAAAATGTGGTAAAAATACATCACTAAAGACCTAATGACTAATATCTCAACTTTATTTCTTAGGAATTCTAATAGTTACAACAATGCTCAAAATGTATGAAAAATAATGACTTTGAGTTTCATTAAAAAATTGAGTGTAGAGTTTAAAATATAGACCAATTACTAAATTTTGTAAGTATAAATCATACAACTTTATGTAATACACTCATTGAAATTACTATTTTAAGAAAGTCACCAATAATAAATGAGAATATTTTCTAACACAAACTATTTTGATGACTCAACCACAACTAGAAGATGAATATTATGACTTCACATTCCAATTTTCTCCCACTTGAAGTCAAATTACAAACTTGTGCACTTCCTCTATCAAGAGACCATTGCCATTGATATCGATTATTAGGTAATATGTAGACCAAGGGAAGTTCTAAACCAAATGAAATTCTCTCTACCTATAGCCTTTGTCATAATATCTATAGGGTTAACATCTGTGTGAATCTTGGCCAAAGATATCTAACCTCCTTCTACCACTTCACAAACAAATTGATATTGAATACTAATATGTTTTTTTCTAGAATGATAGAATGAATTAAATTCTAGGTGAATAAAACTTTAACTATAACAATGTAAAACAATTTTGTCCCACTACACTTGTAAATCACCCAAAAGTCTATGAATCTAGATCAACTCTTTGCTAGGATTTGTTTCTGCCATATACTCTACTTCTATGTTGACAATGCCACTACTACCTCCAACTTAGAAAACCAACTAAAAACATCTCCAATTCAAGAGAAGACATAACCTATAGTAGAATTTCTCTTATCTCTATTTCCACCAAAATCTATCCACAAATCCATATACTTGGAGACAACTTCCACTATAATAGATATTAGCATTTGATGTGCCTCTTTGATATCCAAGAACCCACTTAAAAATTGTCCAATGATCAATACTAGGATTTTCCATGTACCAATTGAAAACTCCCACTACTTGTGAAATCTATGGTCTAATGTATACCATGAAAATCATATGACTTCTAACTGTTGATGAGTACAACAAACAAGACATCTTTATCTTCTCTGCTTTTGTACTAGGGCATTTTTTGGAGATAACTTAATTCAAATAGAAAATGGAGTACTAACTAGTTGTACACTCTACATATTGAAGTGTTTCAAAACCTTCTCCACATAAGTCTTCTATAAGAATCATAATTTCCTATTGTTTCTATCTCTATGTATCCTCACTTTCTTTGTCCTTCATATCAAACTTCCTAGTACAATGAGTTTTCAAAGGGATGATTTTTCCCATGCTAGGACCTACAACCAACATATCATCTACATAAAAAATAGAATGATAAAATTATCATCATCATAAATTTGAAAATAGGATCATGAAGGAAAAAAATCACTTGTACCAATATCTTGACACGTATTTTAAACCATTCAATGATTTTTTCAATCTACAAACAAGACTGTCCTTTGCTTTCTCCTTGAAACCTTTTGGATGCTACATATAAATCTCCTCAGAGATATCACCATGCAAGAAGAATATTTTAATACATAATTATTTTAATTTGAATCACGACTACCAACAAGAGCTAAAATAACTCTAATAGTACTCAAACATACAACAAGTGAAATTTTTTATCAAAATTTATAACAAATTTCTGGGCATTCCCTTGGCCACTAACTGAGCTTTGGACCTCTCTAAATTGATTTTTAAATTCCTTTTTAGTTTGAAGACTCACTTGTTCCCAATATATTTTCTTACTATAGGTAATGAGACATGCTCCTTAAATCCTTTTTTTATGAAGAGATTATGTCTTGTCTTCCATAGAAACTCTACATTTGTGTACACAATGCACTTCACAAGCCTCCTAATATGAGTTGGGTTCACCAACATTAACTAGCAATGCATGAGAAACATTACAAGGAGGAGGCTACCTTTCAAGTGCTGTGGATTCTCTACTAGATCTTCTTATAATGGGTGATACTTCACCCCATGTCTCTTCCGATCATTGTTCAACTGGATGAACTTCTTCTAATTTGTATTCATCTAAAACATCAAGACCAAAAATATGATTTTCTACTTCAACTAGAATAACTTCAACACCTTGTTTTGGTGCCTTCTCATTAAAGAAAACATCTTAGGTAATAATAACTTGTGGTAAATCATATCCCACAAAATGTACTCCTTTTTACCCTCTACATAACCAAGAAAATCTACATGTTTGGGGCTTCTTATCCAACTTATATATACCCTCTTTAGGAATATGTGCATAAGAATCATAACCAAAAATATGAAAAAATGAGTAGTCAATTGGATTACCTTTCCACATTACTTATAGTTTTATTTTCAAGAGAATTAATAAAAGATCTATTGATCAAGAAATAAGTTGTGTTAATGACCTCACCCCAACATTTCTATTCTAGACTAGAAGTGCTTGACGTACATCTATCTTGCTCCATTATTGTATAGTTTATGCATTCAATAACACCATCTTGGTGGTTTCCTAGCATCTATCAATTATCTTGAAATTCCATGTCTAATATAAAATTTCTTAAATTATTCTAAACAAAAGTTGCCTCCATTAATTGTTCTTAGGCATTTAATTCTTACCATTTTGAATCTCTACCACAACCCTAAACCTCTTGAAATAAGATAAAACTTTAGATTTCTTCTTGAAAAGATATATATACACCTTGTAGGAATAATCATCTATAAATGAAATAAAATATTATGATCCTCCAACATATGTTACATGAGATTCTGAAGTATATAAATGAATTAAATCTAAAACATATTTTATTCTGGAAGTACTTCTAAAAAAACTTAGTCTATTTTTCTTTCTAGACAAAAAATGTTCACAAAAACTCAAATATATAAATTTAGCACTAGGAAGAATATTTCTATCTAACAATACCTTGAAACCTCATCCACTTATATGGCCCAACCTTTTATGCTAGGTTATTAATAAGTCCATATCTATATCAGTTGCAATAGAAACCTCTCCATTGTGATATTGTTATTAGGATTTAATTGTAATAGAAATATCACAATTTGATTTGTTGTGGAAAATATATCCCACTTACCAACCTCTCCATTGTAAATTTTATGAACCAACATATACATGTTTCCTATGTTTTCCCCTTAAGTACAACTAAGACTCCCTTTGTTACTTTTAGGAAATTATTCTTACCACTAAATCGAAAACCTAGTTTATCAAACACTCCAAGTGAAAGAAGTTTTTTTAAATCTAGGTACATGCCTAATATGCTTAATCTAACTACTCCATCAAACATCTTAATTATTACCTCTCCTTCACAAATAGATTCACATGGGTTATCATTTCCCATATAAACCATACCTCCATCATAAGCCCAGTAAGAAGAAAACTAGTCTCTATCAGGACTCATATGAAAGGAAGCATCAAAATTAAGTATCCAAACATAAAGGAAATAACTTCTCAAGTTACCAAATAACACCTCTCCATCTTCTAGAGACATCTAAAATTTTATAATATTTTATTTAAATTAATTTGAAGCATGACTCTTCTTGGTCACTTTTGGAAACTTAAAATCCTTTTTTACATGTCCAAATTTTTCTTCACTTGGATTTCAAATTTTTTTGTCCACAACTAGTATAGATTCTCTCTTGGGTTTTGCCTCTAGCAAGTAAGGCTTCATTAGATGAAGAAGATCCTTGAGATATCTTTTTCCTTGAATCCTCAGAGATTTAAGTATATACCACATCATTAAGTACCAACATTCCGCTAGCTACAAAATTACTAAGATCCATAACCAAATGATCCCAACTATTAAGAAAGGAGAAAAGTAAAATTGTTGCCTTATCTTCTTTAGCAATATTAATTCCCACTGAAGCCAACATTCTTGTCAGTGTGTTAAAATAATTTAGGTGATCTTTGATGGATATATAGTCACACATCCTCAAACTATATAGTTTTCTTCATAGAAGAATTTTATTTTACAAATACTTCATTTCAAACAATTTTTCAAACTTACTCCATTAACTATCAGCATATCTCTCCTCTGTAACATTGAATAGATTTAAATTTTCTAGAGATATTATTATTATTATCCATAAAATTCTAATTTACTACTATAACATATGCAATTTTTGATGAAATTCCCCTAAGAGCTAAATCACAACCATCCTTTACCAATGAAGCTTGAATTCAACTTCCAAAGGGGAAAATTTGAGCCATCAAACTTTTTCACTTTTAATCTAGTAACAAACCCTCCTCCCATTTCACACCACTCCAAATAAACAAATTCTACACTAAAATTGAGATAAAAATTATAATAGTGTAGAAAATTGCAAAGAAGAGAAAAATCGCATAGCACAATATTTATGTTGAAAAACCTAGTAAAAGTTTACTAGTAACAAACCATGAGACAATCTGTCAACTTTATATCTCAATAATTTTCATAGTTACAACAATGTTCAAAATATATGAACAATCATTACTTTGAGTTACATAAAAAAATTGAGTTGTAGAGTTTGAAATACAAACCACTTACTAAATTTAGTAAGTCTAACTCATACAACTATGCATAATGCACATGTCAAAATTACTATTTTATGAAAGTCACCTAAATAACTTACTATATATAGTAAGTTGACTTAATGACTTGTTTAGGCATATGTGATGAGTCATCCCATTTTGATGACTCAACCACAACTAGATGATGAATATGATGACTTCACATTCCAAAACCATATTTTCCCTAACATCTTCAATATTTCTTGGATCTAGGACTCTTTGCATAAAATTTTGCACCTCCTAGTATAGGTCAACTTCAACCTATACTTGGTATAGGTCAAAGGTGACCTATACCTAGTATAGGTCAAGGTAAAATTATACCTAGGGGGGTAAATTTTGATTGGCTCCTAGGTTGGATGAAAAATAATAGTATTTTCCCACCTACTACAATCAACCCTTTCAATTTTGGTCTTGAAACTAATATAAAAGGAGACTTACTCACTTCATTGATCAATAATATTTATATCCACAAGTTCTATATGTGACCCATCTTCAAGAAATCAAGAGAGTGCATCCAAGGAATTTTCAAGCAAGAAATCAAGACATCCATTTTTGTAATCTTTCAACTATTCAAGATCTTCATCACTCATCATGTATTTCCTCTCCTAGATCTAGCTTCTTCTTTCATTGGTGATAGTAGAGTTGACCATAAAGGAGGAGATCCACCTTCATAAACTCAATTCTTCTTACATTAAGGAAAATCACAAGCATTATATTCATGAGGTTTTTCCTTACATTATTTCATTTTGGTTTTTATGTTGATTTAAGACTACATCAACATATTTGATCACATATTAAGAAAAAATGCATCTAAATTGACATGATATACTTCAATTTTTGGATCTAATATGTATTACATGATAACATTATTTTATTTACATCTATTCTAATTCAAGGTTAATTCCTAAATTTAGGCTTGATAGAGGAAACTCCCTCCAACCAAGAAATTCTTCCTTTCTCGTTTGCAAGAGAAGATTTATAGGTTTTCAGGATTAAAATTAATAGATATCGGATTATATCTTCTGTCACACTTTTGGATTTCAAATTTGTGTGTAGTTTAAGTAGAACTTGAACTTTACTTGTACCTAGGTTTACATATATCTCAAAATTTGACATGTTTATGGGGGTTCCATATTTTTGTAGTCAATAATTTATAGATTTTAGATTCTAGATCTCACTTAGTTTCTACTTTTGTTGTAGTTTGACAATCCATTTTTAGATTTTATCTTATTCCCTCTTCTAGCTCTCTAGGTGAGTACATTTTCTTCTCTATTATTTAATAGTTCTTACTTTCATAAATTATATTACATATCATTTATGATTCCTTCTCTTAGGGAAAGGAGGAACAAAACTCAAAGGACCCCTACATTGAGAATATCATACAATGGTACTTTACTTTACTCTAAGTAGATTTCCTTTATGGGACAATCTTGGTATTATTCTTACAAAACAACAACATACTTTGGTGAGTGATATATTCAACTTGATTACTAACCATTTTATATGAAACATTTTAGTGAGCTCACCTTTCCTATGCTTTATTTCTTTTGATTGTGTAGTTAGATATTCTTTGTGTGCTCTCCCATTCCATCTTCACATTATATGCTTGGTTCAAACTCACCATACATTTTGGTCAACCTGACACTCTTACACTTTATAAATTTTGATTAGGTCATTAGATCTTCTTTATGTGATCTTTATCTTGATATTTATATTGTATTCTCAGTTCACCCTCGTTTTGATATTATAAACATTTTGGTGAACCCAAAGTATTACTACACCTTATTCATTTCATTGTTAAATCTTATTTTGATTACTTCTTGATTTTATAATAAAATACTCTTTGTTTGATCCTACATTTCAACTATATTATTTCATAGATATTTTTGAGACTTAGTTTCATGTTTATCAACATAGAAATATCTAAAATGACATGCTATACAATCACTTCTATCATCACCTTTCTTCATACTTATTTTTATCATACCATCAGGGTATATGAGTGTTTCTTTCATTTCATTATGTTCATGTTACTTCATGGTGTTCTTTCATATGAAATAATGACTTTAATTGATACAGGGCTTACTAATAGCATTTTTCAAGAACATTATTTGTATTTCATGTGGTTTCCTTATTTGTATTTTAGATAACATTTAATGAACCTAACGTTAATCCTCCTAATCATGTACCTAATTTTCAACCTCAACTCTCTCATGATACTCAAACCTTTTATAATCATCAATATTTTATTCATGATGAGGATGTTGATGAATTCTTATAAGATGATCTCCCTTCTAGACAATCACATAAAAATGTTTCTCCTACTATTCATCTTTATACAACCCATGCTCATAAACCTCAAGAAATACTTATACTATGAGATATAATATCAACACTCAATAAGACTATAAAGGTTTAGGACTTATTACTAATGAACAAGGAATTGCACTTTTCCACAAACCTTATAAGGGTGATTTATATTTTATTCCATCATCTCAAAATCCTATGTTAATGAGAGCTAATTGTCCATAATATACTAGCATCAATAATATCAAATAAATCCTTGGTAGCATTGATTTTCTACTCAGTGTCTATACTTCCTTTCTAGTTTTATTATCATTTAGTGATATTTAACTTCTCTACACTAATAAATTCCAATACTAAATAAATTTTTTTCTATCAAGCCAATGAAAAATAATGTGATTCATATAATCTAGGCACAAAAGATGACCCTAAGTTGGTAAGAATTGGAAAGACATTTAATACTCACAAACAAGAAAGTGTAATTTAGTTACTCATAGAATACAAAGATGTCATTCTATGGAGTTATGAATAACTTAAGACATATGATCTTGACATCATCACTCATGATATTTGGTTGAAGCTTGAGGCTAAGACTTTTTATCAAAGATAGAGACCAGAGAACCCTATTATCAAGCCATCAATAATGAAAGAGGTCTAGAAGTTTCTTGATGCCAAGATTATCTTTCCAGTCTAACATTCTTCAAGGGTTGCTAACTTGGTGCTAGAAAGGAAAAAGACTGGAGAGATTTTCCTTTGTGTAGACTTTAGTAACTTGAACAAAAGCATCCCAAAAAGATAATTATCCTTTTCTTTCACTAGATGAAGTATTATAGATTGTAAATGGGTCTAATATGATGTATTTTATAAATATATATTTAGGATATAACCAGGTGGTGATAGATGAGGAAGACATATTAAAGACTACATTCACAAAAAAATGGGGAACATTTTCATACAAAAGGATGCCCTTTGGATTAATCAACATAGGAACTACATTTTAAAGAGAAATGGATGAAGCATTCAAGGGGCTAATAAATAAATGTATAGATATCTTTATGAATGATCTAACTATCTTTTTGAAGGACTAGAGTACTGATATTGATTATTTGAAACATGTTTTCAAACAATGTTGGAGATATGGTATATTTTTCAACCCTAAGAAATGTTCACTCAAGGTTACTAAAGGAAAATTTTAGGGTCACATTATTTCTAGGGTTGGTATGTCCATTGATCCTAAGAGGATAGAAGCAATTATGAAGTTTTCACCTCCCCATAGTCCCAAAGAGCTTAAAACTTTCTTTGGGAAGATTATTTTTTTACAAAAGTTCATTAGTGGGTTTGTTGAGATAGTTCACCCCCGCAATAACTTACTAAATAAGGGAGAAAAAAATGAATGAGTTCCTAAAATCAAGAAATATTTTGAAGATATCAAAATGGATACCTCCATAGCCCCAGTACATGTAAGTCCTAATTATGAGTTGCCTTTCAAAATCTATTCTTTTGCATTAGAACACTCATGCATATGGATTCTCACACAAAAGAAAGACAAATAAGATGACATACTTATCACATTCATGAGTTGTCCTCTAAAGAATGTTTAATCAAACTATTCCAATCTTGACAAATAATCATTCACCTTGATAAAGGAAGTCAAGAGATTTTTCCATTACATACTTAGGAGTAAAGTATATGCTATTATGTCAGATCATGTAGTCAAATCATTATTGATGTAGAATGAATTAGGTGAAAGAATAGGAAAATGGATGACTATACTACAAGATTTTGATTTTGAAATTCAACCAATGAAGGTAGTGAGAGGACAAGGGCTAACCAAAATGATAGCTAACAATGAGATTAGAACTGAAAATAAAAATCAAATCATAGTGTCTCAAGTAGACACTAATGAAGGAATAATAATAGATGTTTGATACCAAGATATTGTGCATTACCTTTTATAGAATCAACACCCTCAATGGATGAATAGTTCCCAATGCGGAGGACTTAGGATGAAATGATAATCCTACATGATTCAAGATTGTAAATTTTACAAGAAGAACTACAAGGGAATATACTTAAAAAATTTGGGACATGACGAAGTGAGAGAAGTACTAAAATAGTATCATGACAAGTACGACACTAGACATCAATCAATAGAGGCTATGACCCATCAGATTTTGAGATTACTTTACTTTTGGCCTAAAATTTTCAAAGATGTGTTTGAACATGTACATTCTTGCCACACTTGTCAAACAAGTGCCAATAGAGAAAGAAATACTGCCATGCCACTACAACTAGTATTTGAGGTACACCCTTTTGCCAAGTGGGGGATAGACTTTATTGGACAAGTAAATTCACCATCATCAATGGGACACATGTTTATCCTTACAAATACATATTATTGTACATGCTAGACTAAAGCTAAAATTTTCTAAAACTGTACAAGAAAAGTGGTTACTGACTTATTAGAAGAACACATTGTGACTATATTTGGGATGCCATTCTTCTTGGTGTGTGCTAATGGGTCATCTTTTGTGTTGATATTTCTTATGAAATGGGCATTAGACAATCAAGTTATAATCAAGTTCTCATCTTATTAGTATCTCCAATAGAATGATGTGGTTGAGTCCACCAACAAGAATTTTATTATAGTGATAAAACAATTTCTCGCTAAGAATCCAAAAGATTAGCACACTCAATTGAAATGTGCATTATGGACACACATAGTCAGGATAAAGAATGCTTTGGGAACATTCCCATATCTAATTGTATATGGACAAGAACTATTATTGCCACTTAGTATTAAGATTCCAATGATGAAATTCATGAGAGGGTATGTTGAGAATGCTAGTAAGATCCAAATTAGATTGATGAATCTCTTGGAATTGGATGAAAAGAGGATGAAAGATTTAGAAAAAATGTTAAAACATTATGCTATCATAAAATGTTGGATCAACAAGCAAGCCACCATAAAATCTTTCATAATCTTGGACCCTTTTGTTCTATGGGACAAGGCAAAAAAAAAAGGTAGTCATACCAAGTTTCGACACTTGTGGATTAGCTTTTATTAAATTGTAGAGATTTTGGAACAAAATATTTTTAGGCTAAGTTGTTTACAAGGGGAATTGGTCCCATTACTAGTCAATGACTAGTTTTTGAAACACTAATTTGAATCCTAACATAGAAAAAATTATAAAAAAAATCCATTTGTGTTTACTTTATGCATGAGTGTTTACTTCCTACACGTGTGTTTACTTTCTGCATGTGTGTTTACTTTTAGTCGTGTGTGTTTACTTTCAAAGTCACATCTTTGTTATCTTATATGTCTCAAGGTTAGGTAAAATCAAGTTTCTTTCTTCATGCATAATCAATATCACCCCTTTTTTTCTCTATTTTAGGAAACTATTTATTTGTCAAACCATTCCAAAGATTTTGTTTCTTATACCAACTAAAAAATATGTATTGCTTACAGTTGTAGAGGAATTCTAGCCTTAAAAATAGAATTATAGATTGATAGCTCTCAATACTTAACAAATTTAATGAATTGACTATCTTGGTTGTTTTCAAATCTAGGTTGAAAATAGCAAGGGATAATTCAAAACTTTCCTGTTGAGATAAAGGATCTCTTCAAAGAACTGCTAACATCACTATTTGGTGTGAGAGTTTCCCAAAAGATCATTAAAAGAGGAATGCAAGAGTTATCAAACTAAGTACAAATCTATAAATGAATACTAGTGCCTTGGCCACACCATCTAGACATGTTCAAGGTAGAAAAGAAAGAAAGAAATCCCAAAGGTGTTACATTTAAATATTCTAGATGATTGCATGAGGTAATCAAATATACAGATATGCATTTCTGAATGACTATCCTATTCTACATATACAATGAATAAAAATAATTCAAGGAAGAATCAAGTAGAAATACACAAGATCTACGAACAGATTACCAAAAAGCTCAAAGGCAAGGAATTCATAAATCGCCAAGAGCCCTCAAAATGGATTCTCTAATCTAGTGAGATAGTGATGGAGAAATAGGTTTACAAGGGTGTCCAATGTCTAGACTAGTGGAACAAAATATTTTCTCCAAGTTGCTAGATACTCATGATAGGTCACATCTTTGAGATGTCAATCAAAATTGGAACACTAAGCACACACTGAGCTTGAAAATTCAAGATTTTGATGTTTTAACTTCTAAAA
This sequence comes from Cupressus sempervirens, assembly GCA_028749045.1. Lineage (NCBI taxonomy): Eukaryota > Viridiplantae > Streptophyta > Pinopsida > Cupressales > Cupressaceae > Cupressus > Cupressus sempervirens. The sequence continues at coordinate 92,354,459 of CM053792.1, forward strand.
GACTTGAAAGTTGAAAGAAATATTTGGAATCCAATTGTCACTTGACACATGTTAGAAGAATGTTTGTTGATGAAGGAATACTTGTTGTCATTTTTTCCCCTTTTGTTGGGGCTATTTTTTGTGGTCTTACAACACACTCCCCAGTTTGAGTCACAAATTGGGGATCCTCTAGTTTCAAAATCCTCTATAACAAACCTAGTCAAACACATTGATCATTTAGGAACCTCCTCTTGGTCTAGGTCAAGACTTGATCTCTGATCTAATACTATCAAACAAGTTAGAGGGGTCAAAAATTAGTATTTTGGGAGATGTTTCTTAAACAAGTGCTAAAACATGCACTTGTGCAACCTCATAGGTGCATACTTGTGTTAGGGTATATAAATAGACCCCACTCTTTCCTCCACTCCTAACATATCTTTGATCCCTCTCTAGTCACACACCCTCACACTGTCTTCTATTGTGTTGCTTTGCCATCTACAGTTCAAAAACTCCAAGGTAGACACCACTTTTGAGGTGCGCACATGCATAGCTACATGAAAAAAATTAAAAATACATCCTCCCCTTTTTTGTGCACAAAACTGCACATGCACATGTGCATAGTTGCACACATTGCACACATGCACACACATGCACATGTTGCACACATTATGCTATGAATACAAAGCATAGAGTGAACCCTACACACCTATATAGGTGCACTAGTGTACATATCAGACACTAAACATGGGTTTTGATAACTTTAGTTTGTTTTTACTTAGCTTTTCATCAGTCTGAGTCCAAATTGAGCATATGGTCCTATTACATCAAGATACTAATGTTTTCCCATTTTGTGAAGATATGATGACATCATCATCATCTTCCATCTTATAAAAATGACACCAGCACTAGTAGCATTTAAATACCAAGGATCTCTGAAGAAATCTATATTCCAAGACAAACACAAAGAGATTTGGGACAAAGAACTAGGACACATTGACTAAAATGATTTACTAACACTCTAAAACAAATTGAAGGAAAGATCAACAATGGTATCAACCTTGATCCAAAGTTGGGTATTGAATGTCACTTCACACCCAACATCAGTTCAATAGTGTGTATTGGTCATGACATTGGCTCAACACTACATGCCAAATGAGAAGGTCATGAATAATGTGACTAGAGAAATAGTTCTCAACCTTAGGCCAAGAAATATTAAAAAGGTTTTCCACCTCCCCAGGGTAGACCAATACCTTTGGATATCTTATAAAGGTGTGGACATATGGTATAGAGAAAATTAGAAAGAGGCCAAGGAATTGGTGCAATCTACATTCTTAATTGACAAGACACCTTGGGATAGAGAGTAGGAAAGGTGGATATGATATGAGGGTACATGAAATATGAGATCATATATACAATTTTTCCCCTTAGCAAAGTCATGGGCCTTCCTATAGTAGGTTTCTTAGAGCCATGGATAGTGCACTTCATTAAGACAATCAGAACAACTAAGATGTCTATTGATTGGGCCACCATCTTGAGTGACAATCTGGACGAGAAATAGATCTTGGTCAAGAATGATCCATGCTTTTATATGACATCTTATATGGTGTATCTATTGGCAGCTAGAACCATAGACTACCCAAGGTTATATAGGAAGGGAAGCATGCCAAACACAAATTCTTGGCCCTATGTGGTATATCCATAAATTGTGAAAAAGAAGCTCCTACTATAAAGTGTGGAATATAGGATAGTAAATGATGGCTTCATATTTGCCATCATCATATTTATCAAAGGAAATTATTCCAAGAGGATGTTAGTAGAAGCTACAACAAGGATAACTGAAGTAGGTGCCTACTACACCCAGTTCAAAACCTTTATCTATCTCTAGGTAGCATGTTCTCTTCTATGCCCCAAGAAGCTCCCAAGGTAAACTTTAGACTAGCTCATACTATTGGAGATTACTTGCCAACTCACTTCTACTTATGAAAAAGTGAGGAAACAACATAATAAAACACAATATTGACCAATCATCATTGGAGTGTTCTAGGTAAAGAAAAAACATGATATTGCTACCTTCAACTTTGAATTAGATCAATATACCTTTGAATATTATCAGGCCCCACACTCATATTTTGATAATATTAGGATGGTGCAACATCTAGTGGGGAAGTAGTTTGTACATGAGGAAACCCTTAAAGATCACTAGATGAATGCGGTAGATGAATACAATGTTTGTATTAGGCACTATTGTATAATGATTCTACATTTGGTAGAGAAGGTGCTCAACATGGAGATACCCTTAAAGGCATGGGACAAGAATGTCCTTAAGATAATGGATTCCTTGTACAATAAGGACAAGATCTATGATTAGCCCATCATGACCATAGAAATAGGATCTGAGGATAATTATGGAATGGATCATCGGGGTTGACATGTGTTCAAAATAAAAAGGGAATGGATTAAGAGACCATTTTGGATGGATCCAGTTCCCCAGTCCATACCTCTTTAGGCTACAACCAGACCCAAGAAAGGAAAAGGGTCTAAAGTCACAATACCAAACAACCTTGCCAAATCACTAGTGAGGCCAGAAATAGTACATCAATGTGAATGAGAAGTTGAGTATTTTGAGACTAGAATAGGAAAGGGTAAGAAAAGGAAGGAAACCCCAAGGATAAGAAAGTAAGTGGCTGAGGCCCAAGAAGAACCACTTGCCCAAGAATGAGAAATCCAACAAGAGCCAAAGAAATCTCACCAAGAGAAATAATAAGAACCAATAGAAGAGCAAGAGTCCCCCCAAAAAAAGTCTTAGAGGAAGAAGCATACCTGTCGATACCTAAGAGAGCTTGAATAGAAACAATAGTGGTAGGTGTAAAAAGGAAGAAATTGAAGAAGAAGAGCACTCCCTCACCACAGGTGCCAGAAAAAAAAAATTCTTGAAGTAGAGTATGAGGAAGAAGGGGAACAAATTTAATTTGTCTCCTTGAATAAAATAACTCACTCAACTACTATGGTAGAAGAGGAGAGAAGAGGATGCTCAACTCAAACACCTTCATCTATTCCTAGGGAGACTATCCAAGTTGAAACTTTAGAAGATGAGCAAAAAAAAATGGATAGATAAAATGAAAGGTGAAGGAGTTGATAATTTTGACCTCTTGGATTTTGATTTTATACCTATAGGCACCAAGAAAGTGGCTAAAAAATAAGGGATATTCCCTAAAATGAGTCATTTGGAAATAATTGAATCAATTTCCTCCTCTAACTTAAGGACCTCTCTACATCCCTCTCCCACCAACACATGACACATCAACGATAATGGATATAGGGTTAGTAGCTCCACCTCCTCTGACAATTGAAGTAGTTGCAAAAAATTAGGAAACAAAGTAAGGAGAATATGAATAGTTGCAAGCTGATGTAGTATCTAAAGAAGGATTGATAGCAAAAGAAAATCCACAAGTTCCTCCAGATACACACATAAACTCTCTTCAAAGATCTTCCTCGACACAAGAATTCTACAAAGAGAAGTGATAAGGGAAAGGAGCCTACTTCAAAACTAATTTTTTTAATACAATACATGTCACCAATGGGGACAAAACGGTCATGGATGAAGAAGGAGGTTATGTTTCGACAAAAGAAGAAGATGTGGTGTAGGAGCACCTAGGAGGGCAAGTGATTCAATGAAGACACCAGAGACTAAGGAGGAGACCTTGAAAACAAAGACAATACAATGTGATATCTTGAAGCCTATTATGGCCTTTTTTAATGAAAAATGCAATGTAATGGATAAATGTCTTAAAGGTCCTAATAGAGTCCTTAGTTCTAAAATGCAATGTAAATGGGCTAATAATGCCTTAATGGTCTAGAGAGGCTTGTTAATAAGTTTATTTAAGTCATAAGGTCAATAGAAAGGTGTTATTATTCATTAGGGGTCGGTTAGAGTCTTCTGTTAAAAAAGTTTCAAATTTGAATAAGCCTAACAGCTAGTTAGAAGTTTAGTACTTTTTAGGATCTTTTTAATGCTTTATTAGTTGTAAAGGCTGACAATAAAATAGAGGAGGTTAGAATAGGAGTTTATAAATCCTAGTAAGGCATATGATCTACACAAGAAGAAGACAAGAGGGAACTGTACGGAAATCTCAGTTTTGGAGTAAATAAATATAGTTTTCCTGTCATTTTACATTATTTAATTGTCTTTTCATTGATTTTAAGAAACTAGCCTTGTGGGATAAATTAGGAATCTCAACCAGTCATCTCACAATTTCTTGAATTGATCTTGGGGTGTTAAAGTATCTCTATTTTGTTATTTCATTATAACAATGATGTAACTGTTCAAAGAATTCACTGTTTTGAGAGGACTTAATGAAGATTTGATCCATTCTTTGGGTATTTTGTTGTTGTTTCCTAAATAATGGATCCTTTATAACATATTCCTAATGCCACTAACCAATCTAAGTGTAGGGAGACATATTTAAGGGGTGATCACCTTGACTAACTATGGAAAAAGAAGAGGAAAATGCTGCTACAAGTACAACAGTAGGGTATCTACCTTAACAAGGGTATGTTTTTATATTTGAATGCATTAGGGCATGTCATAAATATGGTATTCCATCTTTGAATGGATTCTAGAAGTGATTGGAAGTGGGAGAACTAGAAAACCCTTGTTTTGCACCATTTAATGAGTGGGTTTGTTGGAAAATGTGTTTAGAAGTGTCAAATTGGTAAAATAACTATGGAATCCTTAGTTTGGCATCAAAATACCATACTGTAGAAAGTTTGGAATTTTGGAGTTAAGTCTAAAGGGTACTTGCTTTGTAAAAGTGGCCTAATTAGGCTTAATTTTGAGACAAACTACCCTATTCTATATAATCTTTCCAAAGGAGTGATATATAATTTTTGGATATGTTATAAAAAAATGAAGAGGGTATCTAAAAATCCTATTTATTTTCTTTGTGTTTAGTAAAGTTTGGGAGAAAAATTAAGAAAATAGGGACTGCTGTCCTAATGGAGAGAATAACCTAGTCAAGGAGGGTAACTTGGGTTTATGCATGAACTTGGTTTTGGGATTGTAAAACCTTTTTAAACATGTCATATTGAGTCTATTAAAACACTTTGTGGGGTTGAAATAGATAGTTGAAGTTCTATTCCATATTTGTGCATTTGAGGGCTATTTGAGTGCTTTGGAGAGCCTAGTGAATCTTGGTTAATCATTCAACTTTGTGTAGTTATTGGTGTTACCTCCTTGGCTCTACATCAAGGTGGAACTAATAGAAGAGGAAAGAATGAAAAATTAATATAAGTGATGAAGAAGCCTAAGCCACCTAAGGGTGATGCTAGAACACTTGCCTTCATTACTAAGAATCAAGGTTATGACCTTCTAGAACATATCACCATTCCTCCTCCTCTTTCAAAAATTGAAGCATTGATTACAAAGGATTACCAGATGAAGGAGGTCATTTTGGGAAATACAATGCTAGATACAGAAAAGGTCTTGATTATTATAGGTGTAAGAAATGAATAATGTTGAGCAAGGAACGAGAAACAATCCAAGTAAGTTAAGTGTGAAACAATGTTACCATAAGATAAGCAACTCCAAGAGCATACACCAAGATGGTTCAACAATGGAGAAAAGGATTTATAAGGGGAAAGCAAAGAAAACCCCTTGTGAGTTATTATGAATGAAGGAAAATTCCTAAAGAAGAGAGAGAGAGTGTGTTGGAGCAAAGGTAGCTCAATACAATAACATCAAGTGCTTAGAGTGGTGTGTAGTTGTGTAGAAAGAAGGAGGAGCATCTCTTATATAGAGATGAGAGAGGAGTTGCATTTGTAACTCCCATTTCTATGAATGCCACATTCATAATAGGTGTGTGCAAAGTGTCACAATCCTCTTAAGGAGGATAAACTAAATAAAGAAATAAACAAGAGTTGTCCTTACATGTGGAATAAAGGACAAACAATGACATGTCCTCCACATGTGTACAAGTGGATAAACTACATGTAGGGACCCTTGGAATATCCCAATTAAAATATATCCAAGGAAAGATTAACCTTTCTAACACCCCCCCTTAATCTTTACTTGGGGAGTTTACTTCAACGGGTTGTAAACCCAAATTTTTACAATGGAACTGAAATCTCTCTTTAGAAAGTGGTTTGGTTAAAATATCAGCCACTTGATCTTCTCCTTTACAATAAAGAAGAATAATTTGATTGTCTTCAACTTGTTCTCAAATGAAGTGATGTTGAAGTGAAATATGTTTGGTGCGGGCATGATACACTGGATTCTTTGCCAAGGCAATAGCACTTTGATTGTCACAATGTATAGGTGTAGGTAATTGTTGAGGTAGACCGAAATCATCAAGAATTCTTCGAATCCACAAAGCTTCCTTAGCTGCATTGGTACAACCTTTGTATTCAGCTTCCGTTGAGCATAGGGAAATAGAGTGTTCCTTTTTGCTTTTCCAAGAAATTGGACCTGAACCAACAAAGAAAAAATAACCACAAGTGGATTTCCCATCATTGGGATCTCCACCTAGATCGGAATCAGTATAGCCATGTAAAATGAATTCAGAGTTTGGATCATAAAATAAGCCTATATTAATAGTTCCTTTAATATACCTTAAGATGTGTTTAGCAACTTTAAAATGAGTTTGTTGAGGTTTAGACATAAAACGAGACACTAAACCAACACTATAAGCAATATCAGGTCTAGTAAGAGTTAAATAATTTAAACTTGTCTATACAAAGTTTCATCAACAAAAGGAGTATTCATATCATTCATTAATTTAGTTCCTAATTCACATGGAATTGAAACATGGTTAGAGTCATTCATCTTAAATTTTTCTAAAAGATCATAAGCATACTTGCTTTGAGAAACAAAGATACCATTAGGAGTTTGAAAAATTTGCATACCTAAGAAGTAATGTAAGATACCTAAGTTGGTCATTTGAAATTTTTGTTTAAGTTGGAATTTAATATCACAAATCAAAATGTCTAAACTAGAAGTGAGAATTAAATCATCTACATAAACAATAACAATGATAATATCATCGGTAGTATGTTTAATAAACAGATTAGGATCATTTTTGCTTCTAGTAAAACCTTGAGAAATGAAGAAAGAATTAATTTGAGAATACCATTCTCTAGGTGATTGTTTAAGACCATAAATAGATTTGTTCAATTTGCAAACTAGATTTTCACTACCTTTCTTAACAAATCCAGGAGGTTGAGCCATATAGATTTCTTCATGTAACTCACCATTTAAAAAGGCACTTTTAACATCCATTTGATGAATGGGCCAATTCATTTTAGATGCTAAAGCAAGAACTAATTTGATAGTAGGCATTTTAGCAACAGGTGCAAAGGTTTCATTATAGTCTAAGCCTTCAATTTGGGAAAAGCCTCTAGCAACTAGTCTAGCTTTAAATTTACTAATTTCATTATTAGTATTCAATTTTGTTTTATATAACCATTTACATGAAACTAGATTTTTGCCAGGAGGTAATGTGACTAAGTCCCAAGTGTGATTAGCAAGTAACGAATCATATTCCTCTTGCATGGCTTTCTGCCAATGAGGTTGAGAGTTAGCTTGATCAAAAGACTTAGGATCGTTAGAATTCATAATAGTAGTCATCAAAGCATAATTACAATAATTAATCCTTCTATGTTTAATTCCACCAGATTTAGAAATATAATCATTAGCTTCATTGATGAGATTTTGAGCCCATTTAGGTTTACGTTTAGTGGTGATGGAATTATCACTAGAGGAAGAATCATGAGTAAGAAAAGTATCATTAGTATCTATTTGAGTATCATGAGATGTAGGAGTAGAAATAACCGGTGGTACTTGATTAAGAGAAAGAGTAGGGTTAAGAGAAGGAGGTTGGTCCTCCACCAGCACAATTTTAGTGCCATTGAATTCTTCATCCGTTGTAGTAGAGCAATCATGAACTCTATTTTCTGCAATACAAACATCTCTAGCAACTTGAACTTTGTTAGTAGTGGAATCATAAACACAATAACCCTTAGTGTGTTCATCATAGCCAACAAACATATAAGGAGATGACTTAGCATCTAATTTATGCCTTTTCTGTTTAGGCGTATGGACATAAGCAATAGAACCAAATATCCGTAAATGATGTAAATTCGGTTTCCTACCAGACCAAGCCTCTTCTGGAGTGATAGCTTTGAGAGCTTTGGTAGGAGTCCGATTAAGAATATAAGTTGCACAAAACATGGCTTCAGCCCAAAATTTATAATGCAAATTCTTAGCATGCAACATGCTTCGAGCCATTTCAACAATGGTCCGATGCTTTCTTTCTGCTACACCATTTTGTTGTGGTGTATAAGGAATAGTAAGCTCGTGCTTAATTCCACACGATTTCAAATAAGAATGAAAAGCATTATTCACATATTCCTTCCCATTATCAGTTCTAAGAATTTTAAGTTTATACCCAGATTGCCTTTCAACATGTAACTAAAATTCAATAAATATATCAAGAACTTGATCCTTGCTATGCAAAAAATAGATCCAAGTTCGTCTAGAAAAATCATCAACAAAGGTAAGTGCATACCGAGAACTTTGGATGGAGGTATTCTCCATGGGACCCAAAAGATCACTATGGACAAGATGCAACTTATGAGTTGCTCGCCATGATTTTCCACTTGGAAAGGGCTCCCTATGCATCTTACCACTCATACAACCTGTACAGGTAATCTTGGAAGGAATAATGTTAGGCAAGCCATCAACCATATTATGCTTTTGCATGAAAGTAATATAATCAGAATTTAAATGACCAAGTCTTTCATGCCATTAATTGAAATCAATAGAAGTATGTAAAGAATATCATGAACTAGCAAATTCATGGAATTTAAACAAATTTTCGTTATCCATTTTAGCATAAGCAATTACTTGGAGAGTTTGAGGATCTATAATATAACATGTATCTTTGTAGAATTCAACTTTATAGTTCTGACATAGCTGTGAAACAGAAATTAGATTAGTTTTCAAGTCAGGTACATATAAAACATCATGCAGTTTACCATTAGGAATAGTAACATCACCTAGTCCTTCAACTTTACAAGTCTGATTATTAGCTAACTGAATAGGAATGTTAGCAATATCAGGGTGTAAGTAATCAAAAATTTCTTTATGAGAGGTGACACGTTGTGATGCACCACTATCAACAATCCATTCTAAAGGTTTACAAAGATTAAAGCTACAAGTAAAAGCATGATGAGGATTAGAACTAGTTGAATTACCTTTTCTATGGTTTGAGGTTTGATGATTGGTACTATGATTCATAGGTTTTTTATCATTTTGTTTTTTAAAACAGTTATTGACAAGGTGACCATCTTTGCCACAATAAGAACAATGAGGTTTGGAATTGGAATGGTTCCTTTGATTATTAGTATTACGAGTATTATTAGGATGATGGGTATTATTATATTTGGGATGAAATTTATTGTTGGTGTTATTTGAATTAGATTGCTTGTAATTATGATTATTGGAATGAAAATTATTAGTTGAATTTCTAGAGACAAATGCATGTTCAGTTGATTTGAGAGTACCAAACTGAATTAGCTTAGCTTCTTCCTGTCTCAATAAAATTTGAAAAATAACATAAGTTAACTGAGAAGATAAAGTAGGAATAGCAAGCTGTGCATGAATATTGGTTATAAACTGTTGAAACTGTCTTGGAAGACATTTTTTAAGAATAAGATGGATTAAACGAATGTCCTCTAATTGAACACCTAAAGCCATAATTTGACTTTTAAGAGAATCAAATTTTAAGAGGAATTCATCCATACCTTTAAAATCTGCATACCTGAGATCTTCGAGTTGATCTTGCAATTGTATTTTGCGGTATTCATCGCCATTGTCATACTTGGTTTTCAAGATGGACCATGCATCATGAGCTTTAGAACAGTGAGCAATTAAGACATATAAATCTGGAATAATAGAAATACCAATTAACCCTAAAGCTTCTTCGTTTTTAGCTTTCCAAGTATCTTTCTCGTCTTGAGTAGCCGCTGAACCGGGCTCAAGAGAAGGGTCAGTGGCTATTTCGAAGAGATGTTTAAAACGAAAAATAAATGAGATATGAGTTTTCCAAGAATGATAATTCGAATAATTAAGTTTGATTTCTGGAATTAATGTTGACATGATTAGGAAAAAAAAATTCTTCGCTTTTTGGGGAAAAAAAAAAAAAAAAAAAATGCCCTTAATTTGAGAATCAGATGAATTGGAAAAAAAATTTAAATTTTATTAATTGAACAAAATTTTTTTTTTTTTTATAAGATTAAGAATATTTTGTTTTTAATTTTAACTAATGGTGATAGAGAAAATTAAAAAAGTAATTTAAACAATTAAAAAAAATGAATATAATACAAGTTGGATTAGTTTTAGTTAAAACAAAATTTGAAAACAAAGAGGGGGAAACGTTTTTTTTTTAAAGTTGAAAATGGAGGGAAGCGGGCGGTGGCTGCCGCGTGGCGAAAGGAGGGCCGTGGTCGGTGGTCGCCGCGTGGTGGGAGCGGCGATCTGCGGTCGGTGGTTGCCGCGTGGCGGGAGCGACCGACGTCGGTGGTCGCTGCGTGGTGGGAGCGGAGGAAGCAGTTGTGGGGGTTTAAAAAAGGCACACAGAGTGGGGAGCGGCGTAAGCGGCGGTTGCGCGCGGCAAGGGTCACAGAGGTGCAGAGCTGTACCAGCGGCGTAAGTTTGAACTGGCGGCTGAGGCGACGCGAGTTTTCAACGGCGGTGTTTGCACACGGCGGCGCGAATCGGGACCAGCGGTGCTTGCGCGCAGAGATATGGGAACAGTGCCTTCGACGGCGGTTGCTTCGCTGAGGCACGGGGTGGCGCGCGGGTGGCGCGGCCGCCTTATTAAAAATAAAAGAATGTTTTTTTTTTTTTATATATATATATAAAAACTTTGCACTATGTTTTTTTTGTTTTTTTTTTAAAAAAGGCACAAAGTAGTAAAATATATTATTTTTTCTAAAGGAAATTTTTTTTTTTTTTTTTGATAAATGAAGTAAGAAAAAAAATAGAGAGATAGAAAGCTTTACTATTGTGTTTTTATAAAAAGCTTTACCAATGTAATATGTTTTGTTTTGGTGGCATGCCGTCCAAAACAAACCAAAAAAAAATTAAAATTTACTAAGAAAACCCTTTGGCGGCAAGCCTTCCAAAGAGGGTTAGTGAAAAATATGAAGCTTTACAAGAAAACCCTTTGGCGGCAAGCCTTCCAAAGAGGGTTAGTAAAAAATATGAAGCTTTGCAAGAAAACCCTTTGGCGGCAAGCCTTCCAAAGAGGGTTAGTAAAAATATGAAGCTTGCATGCACAAGATTAGTTAAAATGAGCTAAAATCACAACACAATCTTCTTCTCTCAATAACGTCTCCAAATAAGGTGTGCTCTAATGAATGGAAAACTTCACCACAAAACTTAAAACAAGGATTAGATAACCAAGCTCTGATACCATGTAAGAAATGAATAATGTTGAGCAAGGAACGAGAAACAATCCAAGTAAGTTAAGTGTGAAACAATGTTACCATAAGATAAGCAACTCCAAGAGCATACATCAAGATGGTTCAACAATGGAGACAAGGATTTATAAGGGGAAAGCAAAGAAAACCCCTTGTGAGTTATTATGAATGAAGGCAAATGCCTAAAGAAGAGAGAGAGAGAGTGTTGGAGCAAAGGTAGCTCAATACAATAACATCAAGTGCTTAGAGTGGTGTGTAGTTGTGTAGAAAGAAGGAGGAGCATCTCTTATATAGAGATGAGAGAGGAGTTGCATTTGTAACTCCCATTTCTATGAATGCCACATTCATAATAGGTGTGTGCAAAGTGTCACAATCCTCTTAAGGAGGATAAACTAAATAAAGAAATAAACAAGAGTCGTCCTTACATGTGGAATAAAGGACAAACAATGACATGTCCTCCACATGTGTACAAGTGGACAAACTACATGTAGGGACCCTTGGAATATCCCAATTAAAATATATCCAAGGAAAGATTAACCTTTCTAACAATAGGCCTCAAGAAAGTGTTCAAACACATGGACCAAGATGAGTTAGAGATGATAATGTTGCAAAAGTAGAATGAGCTATTAAGAGGCTACCTGAATGAAGTATTAGGACCTATAGACTAGAATAATCCTAAGATCACTCTTGGAGTTGCACTTGGAAGGAAGTAGGCTATGCCACAGTTTGATTCATTTTTGGATGCATGTAAACAATGACATCATAGTTTTGAGGAGAGAGGAGTGCAAATAATACAAGACAATTTCAACCTATTGCACAACATCCAAACTAATGTCAACAAATTGGTTTCCATTATAAAGAAATATTTTGGGCTAATGGATGAACTGCATACTTGGGCTAACAATCTACAAGCACTCAGATTTATAAAGGGTCAAAGGTACTAGATGCTGATGGAGATATACTCATTAGAGGATCTAGGTAAACTAGATGATCAGATAGAAAAAATATTGCTAGGAATAAAATTATGGAGGGACTACATGAAGGTATTCAATAGATAAAAATAAAGTTCAAGAGCAATTTTTGGAAGTGGATAAGTACTATAACACTACTAGCCTTGATATTTTTGAAGATGAGTCAAAGACCAAGCTTTCCTCAGTGCAAACCATGGTTCAAAAATTCAAAGATTCCTTTGAGAGTTATTTATTAGAAGATGATGTATGACAAGAATTTAAAATTGAAGCATTGTTAGAACTGGACACCAAGCTTGAGGATTTTGCGAGTACCAGAATAAAAGTAAGAAACTACTAGTAAGTAGTAAAAAATAAGTATGATTCATTAAATCTATCAGAGGCTAGAAAAGTTGCAAAAATAATAGAGAAGTTCAAAGGAAAACATCCAAACATCATTTTGGTATAAAGGGGATGAAAAATCTAGATACTGGAAATTCAATTTCGGCATATAGAAGAAATTTTAGATTTTTGGATCCTGTCACCAAGGTACACAAGTGTGTAGGTGTGCTTTTCTCAGAGGTGCACCAACAGTTTTGAAGAGAAGCAATGCACTAACAGTTACCTACCACTTTCTATTTTAGGGAATTCCATGCATCAGAGATAGTTTTTGATGGTAGTTCAACTTCAAGAAACACTTAGAGAATGTCGAGATTTTATTTTTAGAGCTCCAAAAGATTCCTAGATCATCTCACAACTTCTATCTTATTATCTTCTCATCATTTGATTATTTTAAGTCATTTAAAGAGTCATGTACCCATTAATTGATATAAACAAGGGTGGAGACCTACTTAAAACCATTTAGAGAGTCATTTCGTGCATAATTAGCTTTGTTTTATTAGTGTTTAGCATAAGTTTTCATTAAAAGATCTCTAACTCATAAGACAAAGGGAGGGGGTGATTTCTTTGAATAAATAGATGTAATATGTACTCTAGGTTATTATTTTGATGCAATGATCTATGCTATCTAAGTTTTGTAAATCTTGTCAGAGTGTGTTATTTTTGTGAATGCATGTTCATGAATAATAATTGAGCCAATGGTTTTATTGTGGTTTTATGATTGTGCAATATTTTAGTTCTAGTATTTTCCTTGCGTTAACAAATTTTGTTGTTGTGAAAAATTGGAGAAAGGATCATCTTTTTCCTTCCATTGTGTTTTGTCTCATGTGAGAGCACTTTTTGTGGGCTCTTAATTTGATGAAATGTGAAACATGTTTTGATTATTATTGAAACTCCCTATTGATGATTGCAACAATAGAGTTGAGGAAGTGTTGCTCCTAATTTTATTGGTTTCCTACCAAGATCATTTTGATAATTTAATTCACAAATGTGTTGTTACTCTAACTTATGTCCATTAGGAATTTCCCTTTTAGCAACTTGTTTTAATCTCTTGTTACTTTATCTTTGTTATTTTCTTTTCAAACACTTGGTTAAAATAGGAATTCATATAGTTGCATTGATAAATTGCATCCATAATAAAGTAGAAAATACAAAAATATATCTCTTTTGTGGGTACATTTTAGTAATAGGTGTGCATATTGGTTGGTACAAGCAAAGGAATCCTCATGAACATACACAATTATCTTCAATTGAGTTACCCCAACAGGTTGAAAAATAGCCATCCAAAACCTTGGATTTAGTCATTGATCAACTTTTCAAGAGAGAGATTCGAAAGGATCTCTATCGTTTAGCATCATACAAAATGACAACTCAATAGAAGTGATGTAAGAAGGAGGGACCATAACCATTCTTACCAAATAACCGAGTTCTTTGGAAATTCTACTATTTTTGGACGTTCAAAAGTTTTTCCAAGTTTGTCATTGTTAGAAGGTACACAAGTGCAATTTTTGAAGATGTGCACTTTTCTAGAGGTTTGATTTTGCCAAGCTAACACAAAGTGGAAGATCCTAATCCACCATCTCCATTTTAGTGAGCTTTAAGGCCTTCACCCAGTGGACATAAGTTCTTAGAACTTAGTCAATTTCACAAGCCTCATAATGGTAAAAGGATACCATAACTCTACCATTCCCATTTCAAATATCATCATCTTTCTCAATTTCACCGAATCCTCTATCAATGGCCTTCTTTGCAAACATGGTAGGTTCACCAATCAATTTGCAAAGTCCACTTAATGACCTTCCTAAGAACCTTGTGAAATTCTCCCCAAGATTCATCTAAGGAGAAACATGAACAATTAGGGATAATATCAAGGTTTTAAAAGAAATATGCAATCAAAAACATATTCAACAAGAGAACATGGTCCTTCATTTGTTTCCATATACATTGGGAGAGGTCACGTTCAACTAGTATGTGAATATGCAACTAGGATCTATTCAGAAATAGGTATCTTTTAAAAAATTATTCCTAGATCAATTCAAAACATTCATTAATCTAGTTGTGGTACACCACTAGTTCATATCTATCAAGAGGGATCTGACAGAGACCATTTCACATTTCAACCATCACTTTCACATGGCATATCACAAGTTGGAAACACCTCACACTATACTAGTTGGAGTTGCAATTTAGATTTATCTAAAAAATTTGGATAAAATCATTGTTATTTTCCTAAGGATATTGCCTACTATAGATATTAATACTACATTAAAGTATTCAACACATAAATAATAAATCTCAAGTGCAAATTTTGGAAGCAGATAAGTACTATAATGCAACTAGCCTTGAGATTTTTGAAGATCAGTTGAAGACCAAGCTTTCCTCAGTGCAACTCGTGGTTCAACAATTCAAAGATAATTTTAATAATTCTTTGTCAAAAGATGATGTATGACAAGCATTTAAAATTGAAGAAGCATTGTTGGAACTAGGCACCAAGCTTGAGGATTTTGTAGATACCAGGATAGAAGTAATCAACTACTAGAAAGTAGTTAATAATAAGTATGATTCATTAGATTTAATAGAGGCTATAAATTTGGGTAAATAATAGATAATTTCAAAGGAAAACATTTAGACATCATTTTGGTATAAAGAGGAAGAAAACCCAGATGTTGGAAATTCAGTTTTGGCACATAGAAGAAATTTTGGATTTTTGGATCCTGTCACCAAGATGCGCAGTGTGCTTTTTCTCAAAGGTGCACTGATATTTTTGAAGAGAAGAAGTGCACCACCAATTAACTATTAGTTACTATTTTAGGGCATTTCATGCATCAAAAATGCATTTTGATGGCAGTTCAACTCCTAGAAACACCTAGAGAAGGTTGAACTTCCATTTTTAGAGCTCCTAGAGATTCCTAGATTATCTCATGGATTCTATCTTCTTATCTTCTTATTTTTTTTAAAAAATTCATGTAAAGTCTCATGGACCCATTAATTGATATAAACAAGGGTGAAGACCTACTTGGCACCATTTAGAGGGTCAGTTTGTGCATAACTAGCTTTGTTTTATTAGTTTTTAAATGAGTTTGCATTAAAAGAACTCTCACTCCTAACACAAATGGAGGAGATGATTTATTTAAATACATGGATTTAATATGTACTCAAAGCTTTTATTTTGATGCAATAATATATGCTATTGGTGCTCTCATTCTAAGTGTAGTAAGTCTTGCTGGAGTGTGTTATTTTTTTGAATGCATGTTTATGAATAATAATGGAGCCAATAGTTTTATTGCATTGTTATGATTGTGCAATATTTTAATTCTGGTGTTTTCCTTATATTAAAATTTTTTTTTGTCATGAAAAATTGGAGAAATGGTCATCTTTTTTCTCGCATAGTGTTTATCTCGTGTGAGCGCACTTTTTGTGGCCCCGTGATTTGATGAAACATGAAACATCTTTTAGTTATTATTGAAGTTTCCCATCGACGATTGCATCAGTGGAGTAAAGGAAGCATTTCTCCTAATTTTATTAGTTTCCTACCAATATCCTTTTGATCATTTAATTCATAGACATGTTATAACTTTGTCTTATGTCTGTTAGGAATATCCCTTTCAACAATTTTCTTTAATCTCTTATTACTCCACCTTTGTTATTTTCTTTTCAAACACTTGGTTAAAATATGAATGCATATAGTTGCATTGATAAATTACTTCCATCATAAAATATAAAATATAAAAATAAATCTTGTTTGTGGTTACATTTTAGCAACATGTATGTAGATTGGTTGGTACCAGTAAAGGCCTCATCATGAACATACACATTTATCTTCTATTAAGTTACCCTAGTAGGTTGAAAAATAGCCATCTAAAACCTTGGAGTTGGTTAGTAATCAACTTTTGAAGAGAGAGATTTGAAAGGATCTTTGTTTTTCAATGTCATGCAAAATGACAAATCAATAGTATTAACAGTTGATCCTTTCATGGTTCAGATCTAAGGACTAGGCTAACCTAGAACCTCTAGAGAATTTTCTTTTTATGTTTTCTTAGAGATGTCTTTTCATTGGAAAACCTCCATCTTCTAGAATATACACTAGTCTTTGTACAACCATAATTCCATAACAATTTTTCTAATCCTCCAAAGCTAGTACCCATCACCACCCGTAGAGACTGAAAACAAATTGATATCATGATCCTCTTTTAAAAAAGACATCTTTTATCAAACTCAAGATTTTATGGATTTTGAGGAAGACATAAAACCAAAAATCCTAAACAAGTATATTGGCTTCTAATAAAAGGAAAAATAATGGTAACTAGAAGTCATACCTTGGAAGCATGAAAACTATCTCTCACCACTAGTAGGGGTGAAATCTGTGAATCTAAATAACCTGCAATTTCAAGCCTTATGAGTAAAAAAGGGATAGTTTCAAACTCACCACTACATCACTTTCTCTCCAAAGGAAATTTAAAAAAATACTTTTCTTGGACAAGTCTTCTGGCAATGTAGCTTATGACATTGAGTTATCCTTATGTAATTGACATGAATATTATTCAACATTCACTTGCATTAAACATGTGATTGATAAATACTAGGTATTTTTTTATAGTAAAACCATGAAGATTTGAAATTGTTGAAAAGAGATTTCTTGAAGTGTGTAACCTATCATGGAACAATCCTTATTTTGTCAATGATGTCAAACCTACTACTTGTTGGTGAGACAACTACTTTTTGGTTTGAATGGTATCATTTGATTGGTTAATGAAGAGGATTTGAAAAGATAAGATAACAAGAGTACCTAGAGAAAGGTTGAGTTATATGGTATATAAAAGGAGCACTAAGACCAAGTAAGAAATATATGATTGATGTACTATTGATCTACTTAAGGCTAAAGTGAATGGTTACCTAAGCTAAGTAAAGAAGAAGTATTTTCATAAAAAGTGTTTGCTAAGCCTGGCTAAGAAAATAATGTAAATAAAAAAAATTCAGTGCAAGTCTAGTAGAAATCAATAGGTGTCGAGTATCAAAAAAAAAAATAGGTGCTAAGTGTCAGTAAAATACTATAGGTGTTAAGAATCTTGAAAATAACAATAGTGGCTAAGCAAGGAAGACTTAGTGGATTCTAAGCAACCTAGTGTTGGTCAAGCATCAAAATATTGTTATTGTTGAGTGAATAATATGGATGACACATGAGAGAAAAACAAGTTAAATCAAAGATTTGATGAATCTAAGCTGACAAAGTTGATTTCTTGAATTGTGTGAAGTGTATGAAAGATTACTATGATGAGCCATTGGTGCATAATTCAAGATAATCCATTTAGAGGTGAATTTAAAGAAGATCGTAGAGGAAGTTTCTAGAAGGGAATAAAATGGAAAAGTGGGTAGATTCATTGAATCTTACCTAGCCCTAGAATGGATGGTTTTGGTTAAGTGGAAAAGACCTAAATTATCTATATAAGAAGATAATAGACCACAAGCAATGAGTGGGGTGTGAGATCCTAAGGAAGACAAGAAGTATAGGGTGTTGCTTCATATGGTGGCTAAATAAAAGAGTTTTTAATTGGAAAACAAAGAAAGAAGGCTTAAGAGGATGAATTCTTAAAGGGTGAACAAGTTGTTAGAGATGAAGATGATGAATCCCAAGTAGAATGGAGGACTACAGGTGATATCTGTAATCTACAAGTGAGTTGTTTTTTATTATCAGATAAAGTCCTATTGTTACTCTCTAATAATTGTATCAGTCTAGATAAATCCTTTGGATTAAGGTTGACCTAACAATCATTTTTAAATCCTCTAACTGGATGACATTCTAATGGAATGTTCTAAAGTCCTCTAAAAAGGCTTACTCCTAATAGGGTGACTAAAATTCTTTAACAAGGTCAAATTTAACAGTGTGCATTGTAACCTTTAACAAGGTTGGCCTTTCATAGGGCATCACTTCAAAAGAGTGAAAATTGGTAGCATGTTACTTGTGGTTTTTTTCCAAATTTGGTTTCTACATAAAATCCTTGTGTCAAAATGTGTGAATGGTTTTGTGGTGTTTTATGTTTACATTTCCTATAAAGTTATTTTGACCTAGGACAACAATATGCAAATGTTTAACATGTTGAAGTACTAAAATTTTTTATCTGTACATTTGGACCTTAAATAACTGGTTCACCCCCCTCTAAATTATTCTAAATATTCCAACAATTTGTATGAGAGCTATAGTGATTATAAGGAAATAGTTTGAAGGTACTAAAAGCTAAAGATCAAGATGTATAGAAAGGAGGCACACAAACTAAACAAGGAAAAATTTCCTTCATGAAAAATTTTGATGAAGCTAAATCTAGGAGGACTTAAATATTATGCAAAATTGACCATTACAACTAAGCATGTTGATCCAATTAGAGGCACTACTACTGATGATATGAAAAATAAGAAAGAACATAATTGTGCAAAGTTAGAGCTTGCATCTACCCTAAGATACTTAGAGTTTGATAACATTAAAGGATGTGATTCTGCTAAGAAGTGTGGGATGCTATAGAGAAGATCTATGGAGGAGACAAGAATGTTCTGAGAGTCAAAGCTAAAAGTCTAAGAGGAAAGTTTGATGACATAAGAATACAAGAAGGTGAGACTATAGTACATTATTGGAAAGCTTGATGACATAATAATACAATAAGGTGAAACTATAGTCCATTATTGCACAAGAATTAGAGATTATGTGAATGCTATCAGAGGAGAAAATGGTGGTATTGAAGATGAGACTATGATCAATCAAGTATTGAGGACCCTACTGCCTATCTATGCTATTAGAGTCACTACCATACAAGAACTAAGGTGTGTTCTTGGTAGTGATCTAACCCTTGAAGGATTTATGGGTAGAGTCGCTGATTTTGAACTTCCTAATTTTGATAATTTCAAAATTAAAAATACCAAATCTTCTTTTAGAGTTAAACCAACACTAGAAGAACCTAAAGATACAAAGAAGAAGAAGATAAAACATGTTTTTAGTGATAGTAATATAGATGAAGATGATGTAGAAGAGCTTGAAGCATTGTTGGCTATGAGATTTCCCAGAGGCAAAGGAAAATACAAAGGTATTTAACTATCATGTGAGGTTAGTCACATTGCTACAAGGTGCCTAGAGAAGAAGAAACATAGAAATGGAAACAAATAGAGAGGTAAAAGAGATGAGAGTAAAAAAGATTATAAATATAAAGGAAAGAAGGTTTCCTACATTGTTGATGAAGAATCCAATAAAGAATCATATGATCTATTGGAAATAACAATGGGAAAGTAAACTCTGGGGGGGATCAACACTTCAAAACTTTAACCATAAACAAATTCACCACATATCCATCTCACAATTTAACATGTGAATTGAAATAGCTAAATAAAAATTTTCATCCATAGCATAAAACACATAATAAATGACAAATTAAATTGGTTACCCAAAAACCCTATAAAAAGAAAGTAAAACTAGGGTGGGGATGACACCCACAAATCTTTACTGCTACAGCTAAAAAGCATATCCAATTAAGGTTACAATAAGTTTAACCATAATCTATGATCTACCCTATGGAAGGTCTACCCTATTAAAGGCTTATAAAGACTATTAGGTCTCACCTTGTTAAAGGATTTCAACACCTTGCTAACAGTGTGCCTTGTTAGAGGACTTTAACTTACAATAAAGCAAGCACTCAGTTAAGAGATTTACACAAGCCTATTAGGAATACTCTTTTAGGATATTTTCTCTACATCACCTATTAGAATGATTCAACACATTGATCCTTTGGCTAGCACTCTGCTACTAGATGTCAGATCTTCTCTTTGCCTATAAGTCCTTGATACTTCTAATTAGATATGTCTCCTCTATCCTTTCTCTTATTTCCTCTATTCTCTCTAACTATTTCTATAATTAATAACCTTATCACAACCTCCATAGACACCATGAATTCTATGTCTTCTTTTAGCATTCATCTCCTTCACTCATTTTTTCTCATTACAAACTTCTTAGGATTTTCCTCCTTATGTAAATATAGGTGGACTAGGGTTAAGTAGAAATCAATGGCTGAGGTTGATTCACATTGCCACTTAGAACAATCCTTAATTTGATTATTTTCATGTACTACATAGGGATTCATAAGATACCTCCATACATATCTTCTATAATCATAAAACAATCATTAAGTCGGCCCAAAAATGGTTTACATAGATGTTTGTGCTATTACAACTTGGTACTTGAAATCTCTGATGCTCAGCCATCACTATATCTTTAATATTTTCACTTGGCTTCTAAATGGCTCAACATGCACTATTTACTCAACACTTGAATCAATCTACATGTATGGTCTACTCAGCTCATGAGTGACTCAACATATATTAGGTATATTTCCTAGTATGTATTTTCTAACAACTGATGCTCAGCATGTTCAATCACTTGGCTTGCACTAAGATTATGATAGATAATGACTAAGTGTGTTGTCACTCATTTGTCAAAACTAGAATGAGATCAACAATCTCCCCCTTTGACATGTGTCAATTAATATGTTTTTATACATATACACTCCTTATTATAATAATAAATTAGACAATATATATCTATGACTCAACTCTTATACAAATTTTCAAAACTTTGGTAAAGTGGATGACTAACTGGCATAAGTCATCATACCTTATTTCTCCATTACTCCCCCTGAGTAAATGTTTTTTTAGTATATCTAAATATGATACTCCTATTGAGTATATTTTTTTGTACTATTGTTGTCCCCTATTTCTTCATTATTACTCCCCCTTACTCAAAACTTCATAAATTCATAAAATCAAAAACTTCATAATCCCCCCCTTTTGGCACTTTTATCATGTGGATGGTACACTTATAGTATGTTTATCCAAAAATGACTTATGGATCTCCATTATGATTTTCAATACTGCATCCCAATTAGTGCATGCTACCTCTAGAGAATGATATTGAATGTCTAGCTTGGCAGCAAGGTCAACTAAGCCATCATGAGTGGAAAGATTAGAATCTTTATTCATCAAGGTCCCATAATAGGCTAGTTCCTTGTGAAATACTTCCACATATAGGGTCAACATGGATTGGATTTTGATCAAGGTAGCTCAAATGTTTGCATCTTGTACTTTCAACTCAACAAGCCTATCTTTTGTGGATAGCAGTCTCTAAAAATGTGACTAATTTTTACCAGGAGATAGTTTTAAGGTATTACCTATAATTTTTAGATTTCCCTCTATTTGGTCAACATCCATCTAAATCTCATGTGTGAAAATATTCACATCACATAACTTTGTGTAAAGAGAAAATATGTTCTCCAACACCTTCATTACACTCTCCATCTTGGTTTCTAGATGAACCTATTATAGTGTAATGAAACTAGATATCTTCTCAAATACTTTAGTGTGAAATTTTATTTTAGACCATTCTAAGAGTTTAGTATTGGAATCTAGGTCTTCATCAGTAATCTTATCAACAATATTTACCAATTTCTTAATAATAGGTTTGTCTTCATTAGGGGTTGGAAATATGAAAGCATAAAGAAATATGTCTTTGATGTCATGAAGTACTTGCTTCTACTTATGATCCCTTCTTAGAAACTCTTGTTTTTTCTTCCTCTATAGAGCTTCCTATAGAATTCTCATTTGCTCAATGGTTATTGTGTTAAGATCAAACTTGCAAAGCTCAATCACCTCATCAAGACTTACATCTCCATAGGACATGTCATCTAAGCTTTTGGATGTTTCTACACTTGGCCTTGATATCTACAATAGTGTGGCATGAATACTTAGCCTCTGAAGAATTTGACTACTGGTAGGAGTCACAACAATTGGTAGGGTAACCAAAATCTATATGGCTACTTGTTCCTCTATAATAGTTGTCATCTTCAACTCTTCAGTTCTATCCTTAGGAATCTCCTCTTTCTATTCTTCACTTGGTGTCTATGGTGTAGGTGCAAGACTTGCTTCCTAGCCTAGTTTTACTTTTTTCCCATCCTTTTCAACTATAATTAAGGCTTTCTTAGTTGTAATGAGTGGCATGAGAGGTAATGCAACTAGTGTTATAGTAATAATACCTTGTTGTTTAGTGCTCTCATGTTATTCTTATTTATCTTTTACCTCTATAGATAGGGGCCACACTAGATGTGTCAAGTTTCTTCTCTCTTGATGATGCCACTTCAAACTTTTCACTTTCATCTATTCTCACTAATACATGATTTGTGCATAAATGAGCTACCATGGTGGAATCCTTCAAAATTTCTTCAAATCATCATCAGTTAGAGGATTAATGTTCTAAGTAGAGTTGTCAAGAACATCCTTTATTTTTATTGAGTCATGCTGACTCACTTGGTCTATGTGGGGGGGGACTATTATTGAACACTTGTACATCTTGTAAACTTTGTTCATCATGTTTTTATTCTTCATTTGTGGCCTCTACTTCTACTACTTCCTCAATGCCTCCCACACTACCTCCTTAACTAAATCATCTTGTACAGTCTCTACTGATTGTCGTTCACTTTTCTTAGGGTCTTGCAAATCTTTCTCACCTTTCTCTGTGATAGCAAGAGCGGGTAACAAATAAATAGATTTTCTTTTGGTTACCACATCCTCTATGTTCTTTTTCAAAATATGGAATTCTTTATACTTGGGAGTAAATTTTCATTTGTATAATTCCATGTCTTTATCAATCATCTATTTGGTCAATTCAGGCATGAATTGGGCTAGATTACTCTCCCTTATTTGTTATTCATTTTGTAAACTAAATTACCATTTCTACTCAACTCAGTCATATAGGATTTTAGGTAATGAGTTGGTCATTTCAATAGGTGTGGTCTCAAATGTAGCCATCATCTCTTATATGGCTTCTTCCACCTTATTCATAATCTTTCCTAACTTATCAAATTCAAAATGTGTGAAACTAGACAAATCTACATTCTACTAAATATTATCACACAAGTTATCTAAGTCAGAGGAGGGATTGTGTCTTACCACCTTGAATTAACTTATATCATCAGGTTATGTTTTCTCCTCATCTGACTCAAATGTTGGGGTACATTTTTTCCCTTGTGTATTTCTTCTTTGCAGGCTAGCTCAACTTTTCTAAGATAATAGTCCTTTTTCCCTCTGGTTTCTCAACTTCCTTAACTTTTGTGGTGGCTTCCCTTGTGCTAGACCTGGTAGCAGGTACTGCTGGCTTTTATTGTGAAATCTTTACAAACTTCTTGGGTTTCTCCACTTCATGCTCCTTTTCCTTTCTCTTCTTTTTCTCAGCTAGTTTAGATGCTTCCTTGACTTCTTCTTCCTTAGCACCTTCTACATTAACTTTCTCATCTTCTCCTTGTCCTTGAGTAAGTGCCAATGGGGGTTGGCCTTTTTCTTCATCTTCATCTTCTTCTTCTTCATCTGCTCCTTCATCAAATCTTTCTTTCAACTTTTTCACAAGTTTGTTCTTCTTTCTAATAATGGTAGTTGTTTTCAAGTCAATTGTAATCCTAGACTTGGGTTCCTCATAGTTCCCAAATAAGGTGATACATTTATCAATTTCTTCTACCAATAGAGTTGTGATAGTCGTAGATGTCTCATCTACATTTATCTCATATGGAAAGGGCTTAAGCCATCTGACCCTAGGGATAACTATCTACATATAGGTATAATCTTCATCAACCAAGAATCAAACATCATTGTAATGTTTCTCCACTAGTGACATAGGAATACTTAATCTTTGTTTCATGAATTTCTTAAAATCCTCAAAATAGCTTGTCATGACTAACTCAAAATTATCTCCAAGCCACTCTATGAATTCAAAAATCTGAACTATAATAGACCTATTGGTCTTCCAAGAAACCTTTCCAAAACTAGTAAAGAACCAAATTTTCAAGATGTACTATTAGCTTTCCTTATGAACTCCAAGTTTTCAGATGGTTGCTAAAGTTGCAACTCAAAAAGGTCAAATGTATGATCTCTCTTCACTATCATGTATCTAAAATCCACTACCATGCAAGAAACACTATTTAGTTGAGTAGAATAAAAGAACTTATGATTAATCACTTTCACTACAAAGGAAATTAAGGTATCTATGATTGTGTCAATAAAGATCCCTCTCTTGTTCTATATTTCTCCTGTGTTTCTCTCAGTTGCCACCTTTGCATTACTACACATGCTCTTAGGTCTATCAAGGGTAGGGTACCCTAATACTCAATTAATGATCCTCTTTATGAGATTGATTGGTCCATTCTCCAAATAGATGCAATTTTTATGAATTTGGCTCAAAAAAATCTAATCTATTCTACCTTAAATACTTGAGAAAAATATAGGGCATGGTTCAACCCTTTTCATTCAATGATTTTGTATTCTTCCATCAAGACTCTATTATTACATAGTTTATTGTATGTATCTCTTATCTCCATGTCATCTACTTTTCCTATCTTTCCCATGTAGCAACACCTAACATCTTGAATCAAGAGAACCCTTGGTGGAATCATTGACAACACACTAGGTGAGTCTCCTTTGTATGCAATTTCAGGTATTGCTTGGAAAGGTGGTTGCCTCACATCATTACTAATTAGTTGAACATTAAACACTTCCTTTTCTTCCTTCCTAACATTTGTAGAAGAGCTAGCTTCCATATTTTCTACTTAGGGTTCATGAAAATTCAAACAACAAAACTTGACACCAGTAAAATACCTTTCAATCTGATGAATTTTGTTGAGTTGCAGTTGAATTTAGTTTGCAAATGCAAGAATCTCTTGTTGCAATTTTCCTTTGTACTCTTCATGATCTCTTCAATCTGTAATGAATGCAAATGAGTAAAAAATTGCTATATAACCCTTGAAATTTGGTAATAAATGCTCAATACTTACACAACTATAAGCTTGGCTATCATAAGACTTCCAACTCACTTGACTCACATATGATTTCTAGTATGCTTGGCTAACATAGCAGGCTTGGCAAATACTAACATAATTCCATTACTTGGCAATAACATGGAAAACATCAAAACTATAGATTTCTTCTAGGTTATAACCAATACATTTCATCTTCATTCATGTATATATTATCTTTTTTAGATCTTAGATTCTTAGAATTGATGCATAATGTAACTTTGAAATATCAGTCCTACACATACCTCTTGATTGCCTAGTTGGGGGTGATGTGATCATCTGATCCATTGGATCAAGTGACCTCATTTGAACTTGATGTGTTGTAATATTCCTTCTTCTTTCATGTCTTGTTCATCTATAATTTCACCTGTTCAACATTGACCTTTTCTTTACCTTTGTTGAATTCACTACTTGGCGCTAGTGACCTAGTGTCACGTCTTGCCGTAGGATCATTTCTTTTCTTGCTTATGTGGCCAATGTTGACTTGTTCAAAATGGATTAAATCTTAATTTAAGATAAATTAATGAGTTATTTTATGGAAATACATGAGATATTACATTATGATGATGATTTCATTTGATGTATTTTTAAATATTGCACTTTAATATGATTAAGTTAATATTTTACTTCATAATGATGATGCAATTAAGTTGTGGTACATTGAATATGATTGATACTGACTCATTTTTGGTTGTGAGTGTCTAAGTAGATGTAGGGATCATCACAACAAGAGTGTGGTTGAGGCAGAGAGGGCTAGCCTCTTAAAAGTGGATGTGTCAGATACCATGCTACCACACACACATCACATAGAATTCATGTTGTTTTTCCTTTATTTTTGTTACATTTACTAAAATTAACTTTGAAAATTTGAAATAAAATTTAGATGTTTATTTTGATGATTTATTATGATGTATAAACAAAAGTCTCTTTTTGATTTTTTTAACTTAATAAGAACTTAGAAGTTTTTCAATTTTTTACTTAGATATGTGCATTTATTTAACTCTACATATACGTGTTCATTAAAACAAAAACAAATAAACCTAAATATATACATGGGGAGCCATAGAGAAAAGGAGGTCACCGCTCATAATTCATTATGTTTTTTGGGTTACTTACATTGTATTTTATTTTTAAAAAGTGGGGCTAGGGTTTTAAAATAAAAATGAAGTAGGAGATGGGAAAAACCATGGTAGCAGACGAGCAAGAGGAAAAATGCATTTTCTTTAACCTAGGCATTCTTATGCTAAGGGGTAATTGGATTGGAAGAAGAAGGCATTAGTAATGGGTATAAATCACTAGACCTATAGGAAATAACAAGGGGCTTGGAAGCATCACATTCTAGGTTCATTCACTTAGTTGAATTTCTAGCTTTCCTTTCTTATAGCAGAGTAATGGATGGTCTATTCAAAATGTATGGTTCTTGATTAGTTACATTAAAAGAGATCATCTTAATTCTTTTTTGCATGATGTGTTTGGAGTGTCTCATGGCACATGGCATATTTCTTCACCTATATCTGCTCATAATCTCTAGCTAGGTTATTTGAAATTGGTGTAAGACTGGGCTACATTTGTTATTATGGTTTTAGGAATTATAAATGTAATGGTTGAGTCTTAATACCACCAAAGATTTAGACCAAACCATAGCATCCTTCTCAGAGTTACTTCTCATTGCCATTTGTATGGGTTGAGTTATTTTCCTTAAATGAAACCCTTGCCTTAGTGCAAAAACTCTCCTATCATAGTCTTTGTTTTTATTTTCTCTCAACCCTATTGGCTGTAAGAAAGAAAATCCAGTCAATAATTAAAGACATTGTTATAGTAATTTTTTAATGAAGAGTAGAACATGCAAAAAAAGTTGGACTTGAATGATGTAGTATTGTGAGACATTACCTCTATCGAGACTTACATGAACCAGAAAAATCACATGTATCTTCTTGAAACTTCCTTAAAAAAATTTAGGGCATGACCAAATGTTGAGTAGCTTTTCTTTTATAGTTCATTTATGTTGGTTGGAATTTTATTTAAAAAATTTTAAGTTTCATGATTGCTACAACTCTATTGATATTTCTTGCATAAAAAAACTCTGATATAGAGTTTGTTTGGTTAGGAAACTTGATGTTTTGAATGCTAATGTAGATGTTTTCTATGATGGTTGAATCTTAATAATGACACCCAAAACTGTACCTCCTACTTATCATTTTCTTTACATATCTCAAACTAAGGACAAGATCAATTATGAAAATGTTTCTCTACCATATATATGTTGAGCACTCCTAAAAGAAAATATGATTGAATATGATAAAGCTTACTTATTGTTTTCTTCTCTCCCTGTTGTTATCAAATTATAGGATAGATTTACAACATGATTCTTGATTTAAACACAATACTAAGGATGTTATGATAGTTTTGAATAAGTTTCCAAAACTCATAATGTAAATTATGTCAAACTTTTAGTTGAATCATTGCCTTTTGACATTCATAAGGTTAAATATATTAAGGTTCTTAGAATCATTAGTGGCTATTGGAGATTGTTATGTTCTAGATGCAGATTAGCATTTCATGTTCGATTGTACCTTAGTAGAGTATTTGTGTCAACAATTAGATACATGTTTGTACTATAGGAGTTGTATAAACCTATATGTGTTGAATTCATTGCATAGGTATTAAATTTACATTTAAGTGCTTTACTATACCATAACCTTGATACAATGATTGTACCCTACTAAAGAAATACTCGTAAGTGTTCTTTAATAAAATCAGATTAGATGGAACACCCTATTGTGGTCAGCATATAAAGATGTTTATTTTCCTTCATGGCTGGGTGTATTGTAGCAATTATGGGAATAGATAGATGGATACTTCATGTTTAGTTTCTTTATCTGCTAGTTTTGTAGAATGGATACATATTGTTCTTGTTTCTTCTACAGTAAATCTAGTTTTTAAAGTGCTTGGCCAAGCCATTTGTTCTCTAGATATTGCATATATGCATATGGTTATTCTTATTTGGTTTGACTAAATAAGTGTAGATGTGTAGTTTATTTTTATTCCCTTCTAGATTCCATGATTAGGCTACTAGGCACATGGTGTCAATGTAGTGTGTTTCATAGCCGCACTAGATCCATCCAATCCATCTTGTTCCAGGAAGCTAGGCTTCTCGTGCGAGGGTCAGGGAATTCTTCATGCTAGGAGGAATTCCAGGGGAGTTATCAGTCCATGGTTGGCAAGGTAAAAGTGCCTAGGCCACACTCCCATCTTAGATAGTAAGTGGACAATGTCCTATGGCTTTGGAGATAGGATACACTAAAGAACACAACAGGAAGGGTTATCTCAATTTGATTTGAATTGTTCGTGTTTAAGATGTACTGATATCTATAATTATAACTTGAGAGTTATGTAAAACTAGAAACTAATGTAAATTATGTGTAATCATTATAATTGCTATCTATTGGTCAGAAATTTGGTTAATATTACTTGACAAATATTGATATTTGATGAGTGATTAATCATCACCATTATTGATGTAACATTGAATTTTTTGGAACATGCATAAAAGTGAAATCGCTAATTAGTATCTTATTGTTTTTTTTATGTGTGTAAACTAATTGTTAATAGTTAAGCAATTTGAATTTTCCACTATGATTTGATTGGTTCTCTTCTGCATTTTGCATAATTTGATGATGTGGCAAAGTTAATTAGGACATGGTTCTTACATATGTTATTAGAGCATGTTTTAAACCTAGGCCCTTGGGCTACTATGCTAATTGTGCCTATGTTTGATAGGTGTTTGAATTATCATCATGGCCACAAGATCTAAATGGAAAAGTGGGTCTAGTAATTGTGCACAAGCTAAGGAACCTAATGAGAGGTTAGATCAGATAATGACACTATTGAACCAACGGGGGCTTTGTTACAAAAATAAGGCTAGAGGATGGATAAACTAGAGCAAGGAGCTTAAGGTAGACACACTGAAGAAGAGGCAAGGAAGTATGATGAAGATCAGTGCTCTGAAGCCCTATGTAAGAATGAAGAGGAATTGAGAAAGAAATGTGAGGATGAATAGTTAGTTGAGGCTCTTAGGAGATCTAAGATGGAGTAGAAAGTAGAAGTTGACTGTCGAAGTGCTCTCCTTAATTCTATCAGGATTCAAATAGTTGTTGACTTGAACAAAGATCTCAAGAAGGTGAATCTACCCATGTTTCATGGTAGAGCTTCTAGGGAGGATGTAGAAGCATGGATTACCAACATGGAGAAGTACTTTCTAGTTAGAAACTATACAAGGAAGTCTAGAGTATTTTGGGCCACCTATCAGCTAATGGGTGAAGTAGCTACTTGGTGGGAAAATGTCATGGTTGAAAAGAAAATCTAGTATGGGGAGGTAACCTAGGAAGAATTCTTGTAGCTTTTCTATAAACAATGGTTATCTCAGCTATACTATGATAAGAAAACCACAAATTTCTATAAACTAGTGCAAGGGAACATGAATGTTACACAATATCATGAATGATTTTGTCATTTGGTGAAGTATGTTTCTTAGTATTAGCATGATGAGCTATTTCAAACTCAAAAGTTTGTAATGGGCTTGCAACCATAGATATATAGTGAGGTTGAGATGTAGTAGCTTGAGACCATGGACTTTGCACTACTTAAGGCCCTTAAGTAGGAATAGAGGTTGAAGGATGCTTGATCATATAAATCCACCAACTAAAACTATAAAAGGAAGTTCCAAAATAATAGGTCATATTAGGGTAACAAAGGATATCAGGATGATAGGCCAAAGGGAAATGGAAAGAAGAAACAAATTAGAAACATGAAAGATAAAGGACAAGAGAATTTTGACAAGAATAAGGAAAACTAGAACAAGAATAACCAAAATCCTAGAAATGGAGGTGGAAGGAATGGAAACAATCGAAGGAATTAAAATAGGAATGAGGATAGAAGAACACCTAGGATAGGTTGTTTTGTATGTGGCGGTAACCATTTTGCTGCTAAATGCCCACAATGATTTGATAAGAGGGACTTTCCTTTGAAACACTATATTCATGCTATAGTTGATCATCGACAGGCACATTATCAAGCCACTCCTATTCAGATGACTGGTATACTTTTTTTTTCACCCTATTTCTATCCTTATAGATACTGGTGCTACTAAATATTTTGTAGATCCTAAGGCTAGTTTTATGGCTGAACCTTGGACTATAGAATATGGTAACAGGGTTGAACATAGGGTAGAGCAATGCTTGTTTTGCAATGAGTTGGATCTTCCCATCTTCTGAATAGAGGTCAACTTGTATGTAGTGCCTTTGGGCTCATATGATATCATCCTAGGCATTAACTAGTTAAGTGAGCATAAGGCTTTGGTAGACTATCAGGATAAGGTGATTACATGTCTCAATGACAAAAGGTATTTAGTGACACTAAATGGTGTCAAACAACCTTTGGAGTTGAGGCAATTTTTAGCAATGCAGTTGAAGAAAGCCAAGAGGAAAGGTTGTCAATTATATGTTGCCCATGTTAAGAGTCTCAAAAAGACTCCACCTTGATTAGAGGATCACCCTATTATGCAAGAATTTAGAGATGCGTTCCCAGATGATTTGCCTGAACTACCCCCTAAGAGGGAGTTCAATTTCTCCATAGATCTTATACTAGGAGCAAAACCTCAATCAAAGGTTCCATACTATATGAATTCTACATAAATGTATGAATTGAATACTCAGCTAGAGGAACTCTTGGATAAAGGTTTCATTCACCCTAGTGTACCAGCGTGGGGAGTTCCTATAATCTTTGTCAAGAAGAAGGATGGTACCTTACAATTATGCATTGACTACCGCATGCTAAATAAGGTAATCATAAAGAATCAGTACCCTCTCCCAAGGATTGATGAACTTTTCGATCAAATGAAGGGAGAAACTATGTTCTCTAAGATTGATTTGTGATCTAGATAACACCAACTTTAGATTCAAGAGGAAGAAATATCTAAGATAGGATTTAGAACTAGATATGGCCATTATGAGTTTGTAGCCTTACCTTTTGGACTGATAAATGTACATGTCACTTTCATGAACCTGATGAACAGTGTTTTCATAGATTCTCTTGATAAATTTGTGGAGATATTCATAGATGATATACTAATATACTCCAAGAATTTAGAAGAGCACAAAGAGCATTTGTGCATAGTGTTGTAGTATTTGAGAGATAAAAAATAATATGGAAAACTTTCTAAATGCTCCTTTTATCAGATGAAGATCCACTACTTGGGACACATTTTTTAGCAAAAGGTATAGTAGTGGACCTTGCAAAGATCAAAGCCATTCTTGAATGGTCAACTTTGTAGAATGTAAGTGAAGTTAGGAGCTTCATGTATCTTTTTAGGTATTACCAAAAATTCATTGAAGGATTTTCCCATATAGGAGCTCTGATTACATCCCTTTAGTGCAAGGGTAATAGGTTTGTGTGGACAGAAGTGTGTGAGAAAGCCTTCTAGTTACTTAAGGAAAAGCTCACTATAGCTCCTATATTGATTATACCAAATCCAAATGGACATTTTGTTGTCACCACAGATGCTTTCGGAGATTGGCTTAGGGGTATTTTGATGCAAGATGGTAAGGTTGTTGCCTACGAGTCAAGGAAACCCAAATCACATGAAATAAATTATGCTCCTCATGATTTAGAGTTGGCTATGATACTACATGCCTTGTAGATGTGGTGGCATTACTTATTGGGGAAGCCATTTGAGCTCAAGACTAATCATATGGGGTTAAGGTACATTTTTACTCAACCTAATTTGAATGCCAGACAAAGATGGTGGCTCGAGTTCCTTAGTGAATATGATTTCAGCATCAAGTATATTAAAGAAAAATAGAATAAAGTAGTAGATGCACTTAGCTATAGGAGACACATTGCTGCTATCTCTACATCTCAAACTCATATGAGAGAGTATATCCTTCAATACCTTCCTAGAGATACCCATTATCAATGGGTAAAGTCAATATTGGATACTGATGCTTCTAACTCACGATTTGATGATTATTCTTTTGATGAGGATGGTCTGCTTAAATAGCAGAGCAAGATTTATGTTCCCAACCTTGAAGGGTTGTAGAAAGTTGTACTTGAGGAGATGCATTTGCACTCCATTTTTAGGGCATATATGCTATTTCTAATTTGAGGCCTTTATACTTCTAGCCAAGACTCAAGCGAGACATGACAAAATATGTAGCCCAATGTTTGGAATGCCAGCATGTCAAGGCTGAGCATGCCCATCCGGTAGGTCTTTTATACCCCCATGAGATTCCATAGTATAGCTGGTAGGTTATTAGCATGGATTTTGTACAAGGTTTACCCATGACTCAATGTAGGTATGATGGCATCATGGTCATAGTTGACAAGTTAACCAAAGTTTCCCATTTCATTCCTAGCAGTCTGAAGGATGGATCTCCTATGTTAGCAAGAAAGTTCATCTAGGAAATTTTTTAACTAAATGGTATTCTAGAGAACATTATTTTTGACAAGGACACCTGAATGACTTCAAGGTTTTGGATCACCTTGAATGCTTCTTTTGGTACATGTCTAAATTTTAGTACAACATACCACCCTAAGACTAATGGACAGAAAAAAAGTGGGTGAATCAGGTGTTGGAAGATTTGTTACACATGTACAACATGGATTAGCAGTAAAAATGGGAGGAGTATCTTCCAAATGGGAGGAGTATCTTCCATTGGTGGAGTTTGCCTATAATAACTCCTATAAGTCTTCCTTGGGTATGGCTCCATTTGAGGCTCTCTACGAATGGAAATGTTTGACTCTTATCAGTTGGGATAGGGTTGAGGATAGAGTTATTATGGGTCCTAAGATGCTAAGAGAGATGGAAGAACATGTGATCTTAATCCATAGTTAGCTAAAGGAGGCAACAGATTAACAAAAGAGCTATGCAGACAAGAAACACAGTTTCTGCCAGTTTCGAATAGGGGATAAAGTGTTTCTAAGGGTTAGGTTGCAAAAGAGTTCAATCTCATTTGGAAAGAGTTAAAAGCTTGCTTAGAGATTTGTTGGCCCATTTTAGGTCTTAGAAATAATCAACCCAATTGCTTATTAGCTTGCTATGCCACCTGCTTTAGCCCACATCATAATGTCTTCCATGTGTCTTTGCTTAAACCCTATCATCTTGAGATAGCTTATGTTCTTGACTGGTGTGCATTGTAGTTATAGGATCTAGGGGTGATGGCACTTCAACCCACCCAAATCATTGAGTAACATACCTTCTAGGTACAAGAGAGGGATGTTCTCCAGTATAAGGTCCAATGGGACCGATTTGGCATAGATAGTGCCACTTGGGAAGATGCAGAAGATTTAAAAAAAATATTTTCCTCATCTTTTTGTATAGCTATATTATTTTAGATTAGATGATAGTTTTGGTATGTGTATAGTAAATTTTGTTGTATAAGCCATCGAGATGATGCCTTTTTCTAGTGGGGAAGGATGTCACATCTTGCCCTAGGATCATTTATTTTCTTGCTTATGTGGCAAATGTTGACTTGGTCAAAATGGATTAAATTTTAAACTAAGATAAATGAATGAGTTATTTTATGGAAATATATGAGATATTACGTTATGATGATGATGTCATTTGATGTATTTTTAAATATCATGCTTCAATACGATTAAGTTAATGTTTTATTTCTTAACGATGATGCAATTAAGTTGTGTACATTGATTATGATCAATACTGACTCATTTTTTGTTATGAGTATTTGAATGGATGCAAAGATCATCAAAATGAGAGTGTGGTTGAGGTAGAGAGGGATAGCCTCTTGAAAGGGGATGTGTCAGATACCATGCTGCCACACAAACACACATCACATAGAATTCATGTTGTTTTTCCTTTATTTTTGTTACATTTACTAAAATTAACTTTGAAAATTCGATATGAAATTTAGATGTTTATTCTGATGATTTATTATTATGTATAAATAAAAGTCTCTTTATGATTTTTTTTACTTAATAATAATATTTAGGTGATTTTTTTTACAAAATGTTATCCTTTCAATCTTTAAAAACAACAAAGCAAACAAAAAAATAACCTAAATATATACAAGGGGAGCCGTAGAGAAAATGAGGTCTTCGCTTAAAATTGATTATGTTTTTTTGGGTCAGTTACATTGTGTTTTATTTTTTAAAAGTGGGGTTGGGTTTTTGAAAGGAAAATGAAGCAGAAGATGGGAAAACCACGGTAGCAGACGGGCAGGAGGAAAAATGCATTTTCTTTAACCTAGACATTCTTATGCTGAGAGGTAACTAGATTGGAAGAAGAAGGCATCAACAGTGGGCATAAATTAGCTGGCCTATAGGAAACAACAAGAGGATTGGAAGCATCACATTCTAGGTTCATTCAATTAGCTGAATTTCT
Organism: Cupressus sempervirens; assembly: GCA_028749045.1. Taxonomy (NCBI): domain Eukaryota; kingdom Viridiplantae; phylum Streptophyta; class Pinopsida; order Cupressales; family Cupressaceae; genus Cupressus; species Cupressus sempervirens. The sequence continues at coordinate 92,389,528 of CM053792.1, forward strand.
AGCTTTCCTTTCTTATAGCAGAGTAATGGATGGTCTATTCAAAATGTATGATTCTTTCTTAGTTAAATTAAAAGAATTCCTCTTAATTCTTTTGTTCATGATGTGTTTGGAGTGTCTAATGGAACATGGTGTATTTCTCCACCTATATCTGCTCATAATCTCTAGCTAGGTTATTTGAAATTGGTGTAAGATTGGGCTACATTTGTTATTTTGTTTTTAGGAATTATAAATGTAATGGTTGAGTCTTAATACCACTAAATATTTAGACCCAACTATAGCTTCCTTCTTAGAGTTACTTCTCATTGCTAGTTGTATGGTTTGAGTTCTTTTCCTTAAACAAAACCCTTGCCTTAGTGCAAAAACTCTCCTATCACAGTCTTTGTTTTTATTCTCACCCCTGTTTGCTATAAGAAAGAAAATCTAGTCAATAATTAAAGATGTTTTTATAGTAATTTTTTAATGAAGAGTAGAAAATGCAAAAAAAGTTGGACTTGATGGATGTAGTACTATGAGATATTACCTCTATCAAGACTTAAACATGAACCGGAAAAAGCACATGTATCTTCTTGAAACTTAATTAAAAAAATTTAGGGCATGACCAAATGTTGAGTATCTTTTCTTATATAGTTTGATTATGCTGGTTGTAATTTTATTTAAAAAGTTTTAAGTTGTATGATTGTTGCAACTCTATTGATATTTCTTACATAACAAAACTCTGATATAGGGTTTGTTTGGTTAGGAAACCTGATGTTTGGGATGCCAATGTAGATGTTTTTTATGATGGTTGAATCTTAATAATGACACCCAAAACTGTACCTCCTACTTATCATTTTCTTTACATATCTCAAACTAAGGACAAGATCAATTGTGAAAACCTTTCTCTACCATATATATGCTGAGCACTCCTAAAAAAGAAAATGATTGAATATGATCAAGCTTACCTATTGTTTTCTTCTCTCCTTGTTATCAAATTATAGGATAGATTTCTAGCATGATTCTTGATTTAGATGCAATACTAAGGATGTTATGATAGTTTTGATTAAGTTTCCAAACATCATAACGTAAATTCTGTCAGACTTTGAGTTGAATTAGTGACATTTGGCATTCATAAGGTTAAATATATTAAGGTTCTTAGAATCATTAGTGGTTGTTGGAGATTGTTATGTTCTAGATGTAGATTAGCATTTCATGTTCGATTGTACCTTAGTAGAATATTTGTGTCAGCAATTAAGTATATGTCTTTATTGTAGGAGTTGTATGAAACTATATGTGTTGAATTCATTGCATAATATTAAATTTACATTTAAGTGCTCTACTATACCATAACCTTGATACGATGACTATACCCTACTAAAGAAATAATTGTATGTGTTCTTTAATAAAATCAAATTAGATGGAATGTCCTATTATGGTCAGAATATAAAGATTTTTATTTTCCTTCATGGTTGGGTGTAATGTAGAGATTATGGGAATAGATAGATGGATACTTCATGTTTAGTTTCTCTATCTACCAATTTTGTAGAATGGATACATGTTGTTCTTGTTTCTTCTACCACTAAATCTGGTTTTTAAAGTGCTTGGCTAAGCCATTTTTTCTCTAGATATTGCATATATGTATATGGTTATGCTTATTTGGTTTGACTACATATGTGTAGATGTGTAGTTTATTTTTATTCCCTACCACATTTCATGATTAGGCTACTAGGCACATGGTTGCAATGTAGTGTGTTTCATGGCCACACTAGATCCATCTGATCCATCTTGTTCTGGGAAGCAAGGCTTCTTGTGCTAGGGTCAGGGAATTCCTCATGCCAAGAAGAATCCCAAGGGAGTTATCACTCCATGGTTGGTGAGGTAAAAGTTCTTGGGCCACACTCCCATCTAAGATAACAAGTAGATAACATCCTAAGATAACATCCTACAACTTTGGAGATAGGATATGCTGAAGAACACAATAGGAATAGTTATCTCACTTTGATTTGTATTTTTCATCTTTAAGATGTATTGATATCTGTAATTGTAACTTGAGAGTTATGTAAAGATGGAAACTAATGAAAATTATGTGTAATCATCATAATTTCTATATGTTTTTGATAAGGTAAACAGGTTTTAAGGGGTCCTGAAACCCATAAGTTTAACAACAAGAAAGGCTGAAAATAAGCAAAAAAATGCCCAGCCAAAACATAAGCCTTACGGCTGAAAATAAGCCCAAAGGCCCAGCCCGAAACAACTGCCCACTAAAAAGGCCAGAGAACCAACCAGAAAAATAGAGACCAGACAAAAAGCCAAAACCAGGAGAAACAAAAACCAAAGGACAGAGACCCAACCTAGCAGACTACTTCTCCATCTCGAGCATGGTCTGGGCAGCTTCGGCGCACTCTTGTTGCTCTTCTGCCTTATGATCCTGGGCGTTCATCAAATCCTGCTCCATAGTGCTACCCTTGGCTTTATCCACATCCAGCCTATCTTTGTCTCTGTTCTGTTTATCATCTTCCTCCATCTGGTTCCTGTCTTTGAGATTTTCCAAGAGAGAGAGGATGTTGTCGTTGATCGAAGCAAGGAGGGAGATCATTTGACTTGCCAGGTTGTGATTGTAGTTCTCAATATTTTTTACTCTCCTCTCCATCAGAGTCTCCCAGCTGTTCCAGTCGCCTTGGTTTTCTGCACCTGTCTTGCTCTTGATTTTTTCCATTTGGGAAACCCTATCTCTGACATCCTCAAGCTCATGGAAAAGCCATTTAATTGATCTGAAGTTGTCGATCATGCTATTGCGGGCATTGTTCAACAGGTTCATGCCCGTTTCTCTTGCATTATCAGAAATAGCCACCATAGCCGGGTCAATTAGCTCATTGAGTCTAGGCTTCTCGAGGTCGTCCACCAGGAGTTGGGGGTTCATCGCCTCTCTGTAGATTCCCATAGTGGCCATTCTCACATTGAAGTTCTTCCAAGCCTTCCTTCTGGTATTAACTTGCACTTCCCCCTCAATCTGTCCAGAGTTGTCATTTTCCTCCAAAGGAGGCTGAGGATGTATAGGGGAGAGGGGAATGGGCAGAGAATCCTTTCCCTAACTACTGGAGTGCTCCATGCTCTCTCCCTCCCTCTTCTGTCTTTTTCTCAGTTTCTCCTCATCCAGCTCCTCCTTCGAAACCTTGTCAGAATCATCAGTATTCATTTCCTCCTCCACCTTAGCAGAGCCAGTTTTAGCTGGGGTATGACCTCTAGGGCTCTTTCTGCTGGGTAATTTGATAGAGGGGTAATCCTTCTTATGGCTTTTAGTCTTCTTACCTGAATGCTCAAAAACCTCATCAGAGCTGATGCTCTCGACATCGTCAGAATCTGAGGAAAAATTGGAGCTGCTCTTGTCAACATTCGCCCCCTGGATAGGGTTTTTGCTAATGGTTTGAGCATGGAAATGCTCATGAATCAGAAGAAGAAGACCCTCATGCAGTGCCGGGTTGACGGTAGCTTTCTTTTTAAAACTAGAAATGGCCTTGTTCATCGAGTTAAAAAGATAATACGAGAAGGAGATCTTACTACCATGGCGAAAATGATTCAGAATCAAAAAATGGTGAGTCCTAACCCTATCAAACCTGGGGTCTAGGGTTATATATTCAATGACAGCGTAGAGAACATACCTCCAGAGCTTCTTTATAGTATCCGTTACAAAAAATGTCTCTTTCTTGCCCAGCTTGTTCAGCTCTTCAGTGTTTTTCACAAAATCCTTGATTGCATTAGAAGACATCTTCTTGTCTCTAAAGAATTTATGCCCCTCCATCGGAATCCCTGTGACTTCAGCAACCACATCCTCAGTAATTTGAAAGTAGACCCCGTTCACCTTAACCTTACCATTATTCCACGAATTCACCATGCTGTTAGTGATCTCAGGATCCGAGCCATGAAGTTTCTCGAAGAAATTAGTAACCCCACCCTTTTCCAGCTCTCTCCAAACTTTGGCCTTGTTCTTCCACTTCTGAACTTCCCCCATTGGCTCCTTTCTGCTCCTCTCACCCGTCATGTTTACCTGATCAACTTCCACAATTCTCATGAACTCTGAACTGTGCAAGTTATTTGCATTCAAAAAAATGGTGATGTTTCTTTTATGATACCCGTGAATATACCCCTTTCTAAAAATAATGGTATCGTCCTTTCGAACATGTCAAAATGTCAGAGGAAACCCCTTTTGCTAGTGAAAATCACGATGCCAATAATGGCACTTACCATTTATTAAGCAATCTTTATTATCCATAATTGCATTGGATTTGAGCCGTCCTTCCCAAGATTTTATCTTGGTCGATAAGAAACTTTGCCTCTGCCGAAAAATCTTTTCCAGCATGCCAGGTCAGATTATTGGTGGCATTAACCCCTTTATTAGCAAACCAATCAGCGACTGGGTTTGCCTCTCTGTAAACATGAGTGACGTGGACCTTATCGAACTTTGTGAGAGTGGCGCAAGTCTCAACAATTATGTTCGCAATCGTCCACAAGGGAGGGGAAATACCATTAATGGTATTAATAATGTTTTTGGAGTCCCCCTCAAGCCAGAGTTTAGTAATCCCGGCTTCAAAAGCCAACTTGACCACCTTACTCGCAGCTCTTGCTTCAGCCAGATGAATAGTCTGGATTCCCAGCGGGGAAGCAAAGGTAGCTATTCCCTCCCCATAGCTATTTCTTATGATTCCACCGCAACCTGAAGGGCCTGGGTTACCCTTTGAAGCCCCATCAAAGTTGGCTTTTGACCAACCATCTGGGGGGAGAAGCCAACTAGCATCCTGCCTTTTGAGGTTCCTGTCTTTTTCTTTAGCTATCTTTCTGTCCCCTTCTTCTTCTTCTTCCTCCTTCAGCACTTGGAGATTTTCCTTTATATTCTTCGAGACCTTCCTGCCAAGGATTATAGCTGGCTCCTCTTTGTCTCTAAATATTTTATTATTCCTTTCCTTCCAAATTCCCCAGCAAAAATGGGGTAAAATACAGTCCGAGTGATCCTGCCGACCAGCAATCTTACAAAGACCTTTCCACTGATGGAAAAAATCCATGAGATTATCCGGTTTGCACCAGAGGGTTTCATTATCATGTGTGATGACATTCCACACCTCCCTGGCATAGTCACATAAGATGAAAATGTGATTTCCGGTCTCAGCCTAATTCTTACACAAGGGACATCTACTGGGCATAACATGTCCTCGCTTCATGAGATTGTCATGAGTAAGGATTTTGTTCTGAAGAGCCAGCCAGTAAAAAATGTTGATCTTTGGAGTGAGACCCAGAATCCAAGCCTCCGCCCAAGGGGCCTTCTCTTTTAAGCTCCAAAGGGAATTATAGCCTGAGGTAACAGAGTATCTTCCATTGGGATTATCCCTCCAGACCAGCTCATCCCCCAAATTGATAGGAATCATGGAATTGAGCATAAGCATTATAGGAGTCAAGTCCTCAGAGATGAGGGATAGGTCACTCCATTCCTGGCAATTCCAATAATCACAAACTTTGGACCCAATTTGATCAATACAAGCTTGCATCCATCTCTCAAAAATAGGGTTATTGATAAGTGGATCTTGGGAAAGCCATCTATCTGACCAGAACTGGATATCCTTCCCATTTCCCAATTTCCATGATATCCTGGCCTTAGCCAGGTCCCTGGCTTTCATGATCCCATTCCAAATGTTCGATCCTTTTGGGATATCTTCATTAAAAAGGGTGAAAAGAAGAGTGGGTCTTCTAAGGTACTTGTTTACCAGGGTGTCCCTCCATTCACCGGTGCTACTGAAGATCTGCCATATTTGTTTAGCTAGGAGAGCCTTATTGAGGTGGGTGATCTTTCTAATGCCCAGACCTCCGTACCTCTTAGGGAGGCAAACCTTCTCCCAAGCAACAAGAGGATATCTTTTCTTCCCTTCATTACCATTCCAAAGGAAGTCTCTCTAGATTTTCTCCATTCTTTCAGCTATTTTCCTCGGAATTCCAAAGAGGCTTAGGGCGTAGATTGGCAGATTTTGAAGAGAAGATTTGACTAAGAGGCATTTCCCCGCTTGACTAAGAGAGACCCCTTTCCAACCAGCCATCTTCCTGTTGAATCTGTCCAAAATACCATTCCAAAAAGACTCCGGGGGTGAGGATCCCAAAGGGAGACCAAGATAGGTAGAGGGGAAAGACCCTACCCCACAACCCAGAATCCTGGCAATTTTTCTTTGTCTAAACTCAGAGGTGTTGATGAAAATGAGCGAGCTTTTGTTCCAATTAATCAGCTGACCCGTCCCACTGGAGTAAGTATCAAGAATCTTCTTCAGGGCTCTGGCCTCTTTGATAGAAGCTTCCCCCCCCAAGATAGTATCGTCAACAAATTGCTGATGAGTGAAGGGAACGTAATTAGAGGAGGGAAGGATCCCTTTGATACAAGCCTCACGCTTTCTACAGTCTATAATCCTTCCTAAGCATTCAGCTAAAATGAAGAACAAAATGGGCAAAAGGGGGTCTCCTTGTCTGAGGCCTCTAGAAGGTTTGAAAAAATTAGAAGGGACTCCATTAACTAGAACAACCAAGGAGGAGGTGGACACCAATTGAGAGATAATTTTGCAAACTTTACTGTCAAAGCCAAAAGTTGAGAGGACCTTCCCAAGGAGAGACCAGTCCACCCTGTCATAAGCTTTAGAAAGATCCAGTTTGAGAAACATACCTTCCTGTTTGTAATTTCTATATGTTGGTCAAAAATCTAGTTAATGTTACTTGACAAATAATGATATTTGTGAGTGATTAATCATCACCATTATTGATGTAACATTGAATTTTTCTGAACATGCATAAAATTGGAATTGCTAATAAGTATCTTATTGTTTTTGTTGTGTGTAAACTAATTGTTAATAGTTAAGTAGTTTGAATTTTCAACTATGATCTAATTAGTTCTCTTGCACTTTTTCCATAATTTGATGATATGGAAAAGTTAGTTAGGACATGGTTCTTACACTTAATTTGATAGTTTCTTCTCACATGACCAGTCTTCAAACAACTAAATCATGTCATATTATTTATCCATCTATCATAGTTACCTCTGAAATGCGTTCTAATGCAATTTTTAGGAACATATCCATATTCTTGACAATAGTGACAATTATACCTTGTATATTAATCCCAATCATAGGAGTTTCCATTTTGTTGTACCTTTCTCTACTTATTTGATGTCCACTTGGCATTAGATCTATATTAATATGCTTTATGTCCATATTTCTGAAAATTGTGGTAGTAACCTTCAAATATCTCTAAGTGTTTAGGGTCTTGGTTCTACATTCATGTGCTTTATGTCCTTATTTATTGCACTTGTGACAATAACGCTTGAAGTTTTGCTTACAATTTTGATTTGCATTCTTGCTCCTACAAACATTTGTTGTATGATCTAGTTTTCCACAATTTAGACAAGTGGGTTTGTAGTTCTTACTTTTTTTGTTTCTTTTTTCACCACTTTGAGATGATTCTCCTTCCTCATTACTAGTGAATCCTAATCTAGCATTCTCATTGTTTGATCTTGGAGACTTCATCAATTTCTCAAAGTATTTGAAGGCTTCACTAGGTTTGTTGAAACTTTTAGCAAATTCCTTTTGTGCTCTTATTTTATTCCTTAGTTGTTCATTTTGTAACTCCAGGGTTGTGATATCAATGTCCTTTCCATTGAATTATTGGTTTGTAATCATCGATTGATTCATTGTATCTATTTGCATGTTATTAATCTTTTGCACAACTGATGCCTTCTCTTCAAGTATGGTAGTCAATACCTCTTTTCATCTTCAATAATGACTTTTTCTTCCTCATCTTTCTTTTTCTTTTTAGTCACCTCACATAGCAATTGGACTTCTTGTTCTATCTTAAGATTTCTGACCTCATTAGTTAGGGCATTGCTATTTTCTATCAGATATACAATGACAATTCATCTCTTTCTTTATTCAAACGATGTAGGATAAGTTGTATTTCAATATTTTGGTTATCAATAACCTTTCCCAATTTGTAGACTTCCATCTTGAAGATCTTACCACCAAATTTGTCAAACTTTCCTTCAAGAGAACCAATGCTCTAATACCAATTTTTTGAAATAATAATGAGAGGGAGGGGGGTTGAATCAACACTTCAAAACTTTAATCATAAAAACATTCACCACATATCCATCTCATAATTGAACATGTAAATCGAAATAACTTACTACACATGCTCATCCTTAGCATAAAACACATAATACATGACACAATAAATTAGTTACCTAGAAACCCTCCAATGAGAAGGTAAAACTGGGGTGGGTATGACACCCACAAATCTTCACTATTTCAGCTTTAAAGTGTATCCAATTAAGGTTATAATAAGTTTAACCATAATCTACGATCTATCTTGTGAAAGGTATTCCCTATTAAAGACTTACAAAGACTGTCAGGTCTCACCCTATTAAAGGATTTCAACACCTTGCTAAAAGTGTGCCTTGTTAGAGAAATTTAACTTACAATAAAGCAAGCACTTGATTAAGAGATTTACACAAGCTTGTTAGGACTACTCTATTAGGAGATTTTCTCTACATCACCTATTAGAATGATTCAACACCTTGATCCTTTGGTTGGCACTCTTTTGCTAGATGTTAGATCTTCTCTTTCCTTGTAAGTCCTTGATCCTTTTAATCAGATATGTCTCATGTGTCCTTTCTCTTCTTTCCTCTGTTCTCTCTAACTATTTCTACAATTCATAACCTTATCAAAACCTCTATAACCACCATGAATGCTATCTCTTCTTTTAGCATTTGTCTCCTTCACTCCTTCTTGCTGATTAAAAACTTCTTAGGGTTTTCCTCCTTGATGCAAGAGCATCCAGAGGTATAAGGGCAATCCTGTGTCAACCAAAAAATTGTACTTAGACTTAGTTTTTGTTTCATGTGTTTTCATTTCTGGATACCCATTTGGGTCAAATAAAGGTTCCAACTCTCACAGTTCCACTATCAGTGTTCTAGGATAGAGTATTTGAACACCTTGGGATATGTGTAAATGTCAAAAAAATAGGATTATGTAATTGATCCATCATTTTGCTGAACTATAAGGTGTAAATATGTTGGATTATTGTAATTTTAATATAGAGCATTCTAGAAAAAGAATCAGGTTAAAAGGCCCCATGATTTGAAAGTTATCGCAATTTTTTGATTTTTGGAGACCTCCTAAGAATGTTTCAAAGTCAGGTTAGGGGCATTAAATGACCTTGAAAAGGGCCAAAAAATGGGGGATGAGTGAAGCTTTTCCATAGGGCAATAGAGTTCTTTGAGAGCTTTTTGAAAATGTAAACAATTCGTCAATCGGAGCTACAGTTCAAAAGTTATGCCTCCTAGAAGTTCGGTTACCATTTCTGGATTCTTCTAATTTTGTGCCAACTTCTAATGCGACTTCTAGAGCCTTCTATTTGGTAGGTGGATGCCAAATAGCACTTTCTAGAATGTATTCCTAATCCTTAACCCTTTAGGGTCTATTTAAGAACATTTCTGGCATTGTAAAAGGCAGTTTGGAGTGGAGTTTGAGAGAAGGTACTGGGAGAAGAATTCATCTCTAGATTTATGTTATTGTAAGCCCATAGGGCATGTTTTGGAGTCTGTTTCTCTAAACTAAGTGTACTATCATATTTTTACAGTTAATAAAATTTTCCCTTTCCTATTGTGTCCATTCTGTGCTTGGGTTGTGTCCCCATCAAGTGGTATCAGAGTTGGTTTTCCTAAGTGTGTAGACAAAGCGCCGACTGTGAGGTAGTTTGCACCAGGACTGTGTGGTTGTGGGTTTGAGTTAAGAAGATGCCTCCATAAAGAGAGCATGGTGGAAGGGCTAGAGCTATTAATCCTAAGGAGGTTAGAGTCCTCCAAAGGCAGGTACAAGCATTGCAGGAGGAGCTCTATAGAGGAACAAATGTTGTCGTAGGCGAAAAAAGTGAGGATGATAATGAAGAAGAAGAAATTGGAATAGAAGGGGAAGTTGATGGGGAAGTTCTAAATTAGGTAGAGGAAAGGCTTTTTAGGGCCATTACTAAGTTTGGGAAAAGACCTACAATTGATGTGGGTGTATTTTCAAGAAATTTGAAACCAGATGAGTTGATCGATTGGATCAATGAACTGGAAGAGTACTTTGAGTATGAGGATATTAGGAATCTAGATAGGGTTAAGTTTGAAAAGGCCATGCCAAAATTTGGTGGCAAGAGGTTCAATTGGAATGAAATAGAAGAGGAAAGGATAAGATCACAAGGTGGGATTGTATGGTGGACAAATTAAAGAAGCAGTTCATTCCTATTGACTACAAGCTTGATTTGTTTAAGAAAATGAATGGGTTAAAACAAGTAGGAAAATTAGTCTAAGAATATATAGAGGAGTTTTATTGACTTTTGATTAGAGCGGGGCATGTAGAAGCAAATAAGGAGAAGGTTGCTCGTTATATCAGTGGGTTGTGACCTATTATCCAAGAGGAATTAAGTCTAGTAAGAATGACCAGCGTTGAAGAGGCATTCCAGTTTGCCCTAAGAGTTGAAGAGAAGCTAAATAAGAGGTTTGAAGGGAGATAAAGAGGGCATGGTCAAGGAGGAAGGGGTAGTGGTAGGTCATCTGGAAGCCAAAATGAAACCCAAAAGAAAAATGAAGATGTGGGTACTAGCAGGAACTAGAGGAACGAGGGTTTCAACCACTCCCATGATCAAGACTTTGGAAATCAGAGAGGAAGAGGTAGAGGATGTTGAAAAGGAAGAGGAGGCTTTTTTGGTACCTGTTTCCATTGTAATGAAGAAGGTCATTATGCATTTGAATGCCCTCAATAGCAAGGAATGATAGATAGGAGAGTTGAGGGTCAAGCTAGGGTTGCTCATGTGGATGAGGATGCATAATCATCACATTCAGAGGATGCAAAAAGAGGAGAGACTTTAGTAAATGAAAGGGTCCTACTAAGTGGTGAGATTGAACCAGGACAAAGGAGGAGTTTATTCCGTACCAGGTGCAAGTGTGAGGATAAATGTTGTGATGTGATCATTGATGGTGGTAGCACTGATAACTTGGTATCAGAGGAGATGGTCTCTAAGCTAAGGCTCGAGAGGGAGAAACACCCCTAGCCCTATCAGATTGCTTGGGTGAAAGATGATCATAAGGTCCTAGTAAGTGAACAATGTTTAGTAAAATTCAAAATTGGGAGTTACCATGATGAAGTTCTCTGTGATGTTATTCCAATGGATGTTTTCCATCTATTGTTGGGTAGACCGTGGCAGTTTGATAGGCATGTAGTACATGATGGTCATGCAAACACATACTCTCTAACAAAGGATGGAGTTTGCCACAAACTGAAGCCCATGAAAAAGGAAGGCGAAAAGGTATGTAGCAGTGCTAGGATTTGTCTTGTTGATGGAAGGAAGTTTTTAGATGGCATGAAACATTAGTGTATGTGCTATGCTTTGATCCCTAGGAAAGATAAAGAAGGTAGTTTTGAAATAGCACTTGAAGTTTCAGATTTACTAGGTGAGTTTGAAGATATCATCTCTGATAATGTTCCAGAAGGATTGCCACCGATAAGGCAAATCAGTCATCAGATAGATTTAATCCTAGGAGCTAGTTTGTCTGACAAGGCTGCTCATAAGATGACTCCTATTGAAACTAAGGAGCTAAATAGATAGGTTCAGGAGCTACTGAGGAAGGGCTTGATTCGAGAGAGCCTAAGTCCATGTGCAGTACCTGCAGTATTGGCACCAAAGAAGGATGGAGAGTAGAGGATGTGTACAGACTCTCGAGCTATAAATAGGATAACCATCAAGTATCAATTTCCTTTGCCAAGAATGGATGATCTTATGGACTCCTTGAGTGGAGCTTAGTACTTCACAAAGATAGATCTCAAGAGTGGCTATCATCATATATGGATACGAGAAGGAGATGAGTGGAAAATAGCCTTCAAGACCAAGGAGGGTCTTTATGAGTGGTTAGTCATGCCCTTTGGATTGAAAAATGCCTCAAGCACCTTCATGTAGCTTATGAATGAGGTACTTAAGAAGTTCTTGGGAAAATTTGTTATTGTCTATTTGGATGATATTTTAATTTTCAGAAAGACTTTGGAAGAACATTTATTGCATATTCGTAGTGTCCTTGAAAGGTTAAGGGAAGAGAAACTGTTAATTAATTTGAAGAAGTGTATCTTTGCAAAAAGGGAGTTAGTCTACTTGGGGTTTGTTATATCACCTGAAGGTCTCAAAATGGATCCAGAGAAGGTATAAGCCATCTTGGAATGGCCTACTCCAAGGTCTACTATTGAGGTAAGATTATTTCATGGTCTGGTTAGTTTTTACAGAAAGTTCATTAAGAATTTTAGTGGCATATGTGCACCCCTGACTGGCACAATAAGAGGGGATAGAAAAGAGTTCAAATAGACTGTGGTAGCTGCGAGAAGTTTTGAATTGCTAAAGAAGAAAGTGACAAAACAACCTATGTTGACACTTCCAAATTTTAGAAAGGTATTCCAGGTGGATTGTGATGCTAGTGGCAGTGGTATTGGGACTGTATTAAGCCAAGAAGGAAAGCCTATTGCATATTTTAGTGAAAAATTGAATGATGCAAAAAAGAAGTATTCTGTTTATGACCAAGAGTTCTGTTCAATAGTTTAGGCCTTAAAGAAATGGAGGCATTATTTATTGCCACAGGAATTTGTTTTATATACTGATCACCAGGCATTACAGTACCTAAATAGCCAAGGTAAATTGAATCAAAGGCATATGAAGTGGGTAGAGTTCTTGGAGAGCTATACATTTGTGTTGAAGCATAGAAGTGGAAAATCTAATAGGGTTGTAGATGCACTAAATAGGAGACAGTTGTTGCTTACAGTAATGCAAGTTGAAGTAGTTGGGTTTGATGAACTCAAGAATCTATATCCTAAGGATCCTGATTTTGCTGAAGCTTGGAAAGCTTGTAAAGAGCCTGTTGCTATAGATAGAACTAAGTGGTTAGACAATCTGATTCAAGATGGTATGTTATTCAAGGGCAGTCAATTATTCATTCCAAGGAGTTCCATGAGAGAAAATCTGATTAAGGAGAAACATAGTGGAGGGATGGTAGGACATTTTGGTTGAGATAAGACCATTGCCATTCTTAGAGAATATTATTTTTGGCCTCATATTTCACAAGATGTGAAGAAGTTTGTACAAAGTTGTCAGATTTGTCAAGTTGCCAAGGGATTTAGTCACAATACTGGACTATATCAGCCATTGCCTATTCCATCAAAGCCATGGGAGGACATAAGTATGGATTTTGTTCTTGGATTGCCAAGGACACAAAGGGGTAATGACTTAGTATTTGTGGTGGTTAATAGGTTCTCCAAAATGGCACATTTCGTTCCATGCGAAAATATATATATGTACATACATACCTATATTACATACATATATACACATATATACATATATACATATATATATATGCATGTATATATATATGTGTGTGTGTGTGTGTGTGTGTGTGTGTGTGTGTGTGTTGACATCAATGATAACCCCTCCATCAATGCAACACATAGACATGATTTTCAAGTTACAACCACTTAACAATCTTGCATTAATCCTAAAAATACCTGCCTTTAATGTTGATGACAACATATGGTTAAAAATCATGAATGATAATTTTTTGAACAAATTATTAACACTCCCAAAAATTAATAAACTAAATTAAATACCATTAATGCTCCCTCTTTGACATCAATTCTCTTCTCCCTCTTGGATACTCTCCCCCATAGGTGTTACTCTCCCCCATACATATGTGATTTTTTCATGCACTACTTCTCCCCTATTAACATTAATGACAAAGGTGTCAATATGCCAATCCAAGAATCGGAAGTACTCGCATTGGATCGTGCCAATCAAACCAAGTGCCAATAAACACTTTTATACTAAAAAATTTCATAAGAAATATATCTATTTCTTCCCATTCTAACAAATTTCCCAAAGGAGTAGCATCAAGCATCCAATCCAAAAAGAGTAGTGCTCTAATTATATTGGACTAATGCAATCCTTACATTAATTACTCTAAATTGGGTGGGGGCATTACCCCCAAAATATATCTAAGCTACTAAAAAGTATCCTTAGATAATGGTTTAGCAAAGATATCAAATATTTGTTCTTTACTACTGATATACTCTTAATATGATTTTAGTTTTAGCTACCTTCTCTCTCAGAAAATAGTATTTATAGCAATGTGTTTTGTCTTTGAATTTAATACTATATTCTTTGACATACTTATTGTACTTCTATTGTCACATGAATAATAATAGGTTTTGGAAAATCAATGCCTATATCCTTGAATATTTTCTTCATCCATATCATCTTTTAATGATTATTTATTTCTACCACATATTCTACTATTTTTGTAGATTGTGAAATGTAATCTTGTTTCATACTTAGCCAAGGAACCAATCTACCTCCTAAGAATAATGCATCTCCACTAGTACTCTTTATATCATCCATATTACCTACCTAATCCATATCATTGTATGTGCATAATGTGAAATCATGTGATATATCATACCATAACCCATAACTTATGTTGGAAATATAAGATAGCTAGGTTACTGAGAGGGGAAGGGTGAATCAAGAACCAATAAAACTTATTCTTATTTCACCAATTAATCCTTCATGTATTATGATCTAATTGCATGCATGAAAAATTGAAAGCATTAAAACATTCATAACACTTTGATGCACATTATGGTGACCCAAAAACCTTCCAAATAGAAAGTAAAATTGGGTGGGGATGACCACAAGCTTTAGTACTGCAGTATAAAATTAGCCTATTAAGGCTTACAATGATCACTTCTAATGATCTTCCCTATTAGGAGCAATAAGGACTACTAGGTCCACCTTGTCAAAGGATTTACAAAACATACAATGAAGTATGCACTTGGTAAAGAGATTTACAAAAGATTGTCAAGTCTACCTTGTGAAAGGATTTAACTATTCCACCTGTTAGGGTGAACGAGTGGCTGATCTTTGATCTCCAACTCTAATTTTCTAAATGAGATTCTTTTGTAGTGTAATGATCACCTTGTTATGATAGATAAATATTTTTTGCCCCTTATACTACTTGTAACCTTCTTACTTTGCACTTCTTCTCTTACTTCTTTTTATTCCATGTTTTGGATGTGATATAGTGCATTACATATATACCAATCCAAATTACAATTCATCAAAGTTGACTACAATACAACTTTCACCAAAATACACAAAGTTGGACCAACTACTAGTACTTAGGTTCTAAAGACAAACTCAGTGAGGTTTTGATACTTGGCACCATCATGCACTCGGTAGATGTAGAAGCTTAGTTCATACTTATCACTTCCAAATAGTGTGAACTTGATCTACACTATTGACTCTGTGAAAACTATGAAACTCAACATATAAAATGAATCACTTAGTTGGCACTACATAGCTTGGTCAATACTATTACTGTGAGCTTGGTATAAACTGAATCACTTGGTATATACATCCTTGCTCAGTCAACACTAGAGTCACATCACTGATGTTGCAAACTTGGTAAATACAAGAGAGATTTTTTTGCATTGAGAAACTTAGTAAACACTATGAAGCTCATTTTACACTGACAATCACTAGCTTGGTAGATACTGCTCAGTGTGAATTGAATATTGTTTCTAGAACTTAGTAGAAATGACTAAACTACTTGGTTAACACTATAAACTACAAGATAAACTTGGTAGCTGCTAGCCATTTGATTAAGTGTGTATGTCACTAATAAACAAACTTGACTGTGATGTCAACAAACTCGATGTTCCTTCAAATATCTAAATATCCTCTTTACTACTTCTAAATGTTTCTCTTTAGGGTTTTCCTAAAATCTTACAATAATTACAACTACATTTTCAATGTCTGGCCTTATATGAGTTAGATATTGAAATTCTCCTATCATTTTTCTTTACCTTGTTTGCATTGCACTAGGAGATTCATTCTTACTTGATAATTTCCATTCTTTAACCGTGAATGTAATAACTTTCTTATAGTTTT
The DNA here is from genome assembly GCA_028749045.1 of Cupressus sempervirens. Classification (NCBI taxonomy): domain Eukaryota; kingdom Viridiplantae; phylum Streptophyta; class Pinopsida; order Cupressales; family Cupressaceae; genus Cupressus; species Cupressus sempervirens. The sequence goes on from CM053792.1 coordinate 92,405,542, forward strand.
CCAATCCAAATCTAGCTAATAGATCCTTAAGGTACTTGGTCTATGATATGAAATTCCATCCTTCCCTTGCATTATTTAAAAATCCAAGAAGTATTTCATTTCACCGACATAGACATTGAAAATTCATCCTTGAATTCCTCGTAAAATTTCTCACTAGCTTCATGATCATTGTCTCCAAATATAATGTCATCAATAAATACTACAATTATGAGTAGTCCATCTTAATTTCCCCCTAAATACAAGCTATTTTCTACATTACCTATCTTAAATCCCAAGCTTCTCAATTACTTTTCTAACCTTTCATGCCATGAACTAGGTGCTTGTTTTAGACCATGCATTTCCTTCTTTAATCTAAGAACCATGTATTTTTGTTCAGTAAGGATAAAACCATTTGGTTGTTCAATGCAGACTTCTTCCTCAAGTTTAGCATTCAAAAATACTAACTTGAGATCCATATAATATACCTTTGAGTTTTTATTAGATGCAAAAGCCAAAAAATATTCTTACTACTTCCAATCTTGCAACAAGGGAATTTTTTTCTTCAAAACAAATTCCTTCTAATTATGAATATCCTTTATATACCAATCTTGATTTGTTCCTTACCACTTCACTTTTTTCATTCATCTTGTTTCTGAATACCCATTTTGTGGTAATAAGATTCTTGTCCTCAGGTCTAGGAACTAATTCCCAAGTCTTTTTCTTCTCTATCTAATCGAGTTATTTTCTCATATCTTTTATCCAATATTCATTTTTACATGCTTAATATGTTGTCTTAGGTTTAACTTGTAATATCAAATAGACTTCTTCTCTTAAAATATTTATTGTTAATACTCCATTGTTTGTTCTTCTAATTATCTATTTCTTAGGGTGACCCCTTGCAACATATTTCTGTGTCATTTTCTCTTCTCTAAGAGCTTCTTCAAGCTCCTATCTTAGTACTTCAATCTATACTTATAAACCATTGTTTGCCTCATAGACATGTTCATATTCTTTATTCTCGTTATTAGATCTATGACTTGTACTAGCTTCTATTGACAATTGGCTAATGAAGATATGTAATTATTGTCATTTGTAGAACACACGATGTACATTCTTGTAGAGAACCCCAGAAATAAAGATACTTAGCTTTTGGTACTCAAAAAATTGCCTAAGTATGAAATTGGTTTACAACAATGTATTGTTTTGTATGTAACTTGTTACTGACATCATACTATGATAAGAAAAGTTATATGGAGATAGTATACATGTTGATGATGATGTGTATAACATTAAACATCAGTACGAACTATATAGAAAATAGATATTTGTGTTCTACCAGTGAAAAAAAACTAACAAAATTAAAGGAAAGGAATTTTTTTTTCACAAAATAATTACTTGACCAATTAGGGCTGATATCCTAGATGTTTACTCTAAGTTGGAAAAGTATATTATGGTCTTAGTTGAACTAGAAACAATTTGTGAAAAGGCATGGTATTTATGGAAAGGACATCTTATGAATTCAAATGTAATGTTGTGAAAGTGATGTGTTGTATTGAGCAATTGTATTGTGATATGCAATTTTTTTGTGAAGCAATATATACAAAGCTGATTTTGTGATCTGGGATTGAACTGAGGTCAGAGATCAGTCAAGAAAGAAGTTACATAATCTATATTCTTGAAGACTAATTACTTTTTTGGGCAGTTAGCTCTTCTTGTAATTGGAAGTGCACGTTTGGGCAATGGGCTCATCTTGCATCTATTGTACAACTCCTAACAAGGTTGGAATCTCCTAATAGGGATTTAATGTCTCCTAAAAAAGACTCTCTATACTAAATTCTCTCATTGAATCATAATCGGGTCCATCATCTAACAAGGAACATATATATATATATATATATATATATATATATATATATATATATATATATATATATATATATATTATCTAGTGGGTATCATCCCCACTAGGTTTTCCCTTTGCCAGGGCTTCCCTAGTTAACAAAATATGGTGTTATGAGTTATCTCTATGCATGGTTACTACTATTTTTTACCATTACTTTTTTACTTTCTTATGTATGGTTCAAAGTAATAAATAATATTTATTTGGTGACTAAAGTTTGTAAATTATTGATTCACCCCCGTCTTAGTAATTCCTATTTCTAATAATTGGTATCAGAGCATAGTTATTCAGAAGAGGCATAACCACTTGAGTAAGATCCCTATGGATATGGAATAGTTGATGAAGAACCTTGAAGAGGCACTTGAAAAAATTTATCTCCTTATTGAAGAAAGAGATAAGCTGAAGGATAGATATGAAGACTCCAAAGTATGTATTGGACAATTGAAGGACAAGATTGAACATCTCAAATCTAAGCTTGAATCTATTAAATTTGAAACTAGTGATGATGATTATTCAAATATGAAGATAGAGTACAAGACCTTGAAGCATGAGCTGAATATTACTAATATAAAATTGACTTTGAAGAATGATCCTAGAAAAGTTGAATCTATTTTGAAAATTAAGAATACAGACCTTAGAGTGAGTCTAGCAAAGAAGACATCTAAATTTGAAGCACTAAAAGAAGATCATGAAGAACTTCATAACTACAACACTATTGTGAAAGGTGAACTAACTCAACACAAGTAGCAACTTGAGAAGCTTTATTATAGTAGAGAAAAGATTGATGATTCAATGTCAATACATAGACCTAGAGCTTAGATAATAGTTTGCTCCTTCAGTTGTGATGTCAACTCACTCTTTTTTTTAGGCTTGCCCTATTCTACCACAATGACTTGACTCGCACCTTGATCTTGTGTTGCTGGTGTAGATAAGTCTATCTAAGTTGTTTCTTTCTCTTCTATAGTAGCAACTGGTGTTTCCACTATGCTCTTCTCTACTATATCAACCTTAGCAATTGTATTAACTATGTTTGATATGGATTCTAGTATCTTGACCAAAGTTTTTATATGAGTGACTTGAGGGATGTTGGAAGGTGGTTCTTATGGTTCACCTTTTCCCTTTTAGTATTAGTCACTAATTTCTGTAGCTCATCTACATTGACTTGTATAGGATTACCACAAAGTTTAGCCTGCAGTGTAGACTGATCTAGTATCTTCTTGAGATCTTCCTTAGTAAGAGGATTGATGTTCTGATCTAATAGGTTAGAAACATCCTTGACAATTACTATTTTAGTAGTCTCACTTGGTACATGTTGAGGGCTAACACTCTACAATTGTGTGTCTTGCACACTCTATTCTTCTTGTTGCTGCTATAGCTCAACTATTGCCTTGTCATCTATGTTGATTTTTGCTCCTCCCTCAATAGTGTCATTTGATCATCTTCTTCATTATCCTTCACTTCAATAGATGCTTGTTGTCCTTCCTTGACTGTTGTCAATACATAAGTAAGTTACCATATTTGAGTGATCTTCTTAACTACATCCTCAATGTTATTTTGCAAAATACTAAAGGCTCTATATTTAGGTACAAACATAATTGCATACTTCTTCATATCCTTAGCAATCTATGCCTTAGTTCAAGCATCACTTGGGCTAGAGAGGTTTATCTTATTTATCTCTCCATGTTTAGAAAATAGTTCCATTTTTGCTCAACTTTGTCATATAGAATCTTTGGCATTAAATTGGCAAGTTCTAGTTGAGTGGTCTTGAATTTTACCATCATGGCATATATGGCTTCCTCTACTTCATTTTTCTCTACTTTACCCAAATTATCAAAATTGACATGACTAAATCCTAATAAATCTACACTATTCTTTACATTTTCACTTAAATTTTCAAGATCTGACAAAGGATTGTAACTTACCACCTTAAATTGGCTATTGTCATCTAACTCTATTTTCTCTTCATTAGAATCTACTTGTGCAACATATTTTCTTCTTGGTCTCTTCTACTCTTGACCTCCTTGCTATACTAGTTTGGTCTTTTCCTTAGCCTTTTGAGCTATTGTACATGTACTATCCCTTGTAGTAGGTGCAATGGGCTTGGGTTGACTTGTCTTAGCTACCTTCTTAGTTTTAGTCACTGGTTAGACCTTAGCCTTCCTCTTCTTTGGCTCGACAGGAGTAGGTGCTTCCTTGGCTTATTCTCCCTCAACACCTTTAGTCTCCTCCTCTTCTTGGTCTTCTACTATACCTTGTGTCAAAGCTAGTGGTGCATGTTCTTGGGTTTCTTCTTCCTCTTCATCCTCTTCTTCTTCTTCTTCTTCCTTGTCACCCTCTCCAACCTTAGCTTTAAACTTATTCACTATGTTATCATTTTTCTTCATAGCAAAGGTAGTCTTCAATTCCATGGTAATTTTGGATTTTACCATCTCATAGTTTCCAAATGTTTTTGCAATTTTATCTACCTCTTCTGCAAGTAATGCAGTAATGACTATAGAGGCTTCATCCACATTGATTTCATAACCTAAGGGTCTCAACCATCTCACCCTTGGTGTAGCAACTTGCACAAAAGTATAATTGACATTCATTGGAAAACATACATCATCGTAGTGTTTCTCTACTAGTGACACTAGAATTATCAATCTTTCCTTCATTGAAGTTTTGAAGTCTTCAAAATAACTTGTCATTAAGGATTCAAAATTCTCTCCTAATTGTTCAATGTATTCACCAATTTGCACTACTACTAATCTATTGGTTTTCCATCCCATAGTGCCAAATGAAGGGAATTTTTTTGCACATAAAAGAATATACAAATCAATATAGAACCAAATTTGCATTGTGCACTCTTTGTCTTCCTTATAGCTCCAAGGCTCTCCATTACTTGTTGCAATTATAGCTCTACAAGATCATATGTGTTATATTTCTTAACAATTTTATAACCAAAATCTACAGCTATACAGGGCACACTTTTCAATCTACTAGATTGGTAAAACTTGTGTGAAATAACCCTTATAGAAAAGTCTATCAGAGGATCAGTAATTGTGTCTATTATCATGCTTCTATTATTCCATAAAACTCTAATATTTTTCTTAATTACCTCCTTTGAATCACTTATCAGTGTCTTAGACTGATCTAGGGTTGGGTGATCAGTAACCTTATGAATTATTCTTTTATTTATCTTGATATGTCCATTATGCAGCCATAATGAACCAGCATGAATTTGGCTAAGCATTATCCTCATCCACTTTGTCTTGAATATGTTTGGAATATCTAAGGCTCATGTCAATCCTTTCCTCTCAACAATTTTGAATTCTTCTTTCAACATGCCATTATCATAGAGTCTACCACATGCTTCCCTAATCTCCATATCAAAAATACTACCAATTTTATAGTCATAACATTTTCTTACATCTTGTACCTTATTACATTCAATGGAATCATCGATAGTGCACCAGAAGGGTCTTGCTTATAAGTAATGTCAAGAATAGCTTTGAAAATGGAGTGCTTGACCTCATTACTCACTAACTAAACATTCAAAACTTCCTTTCCCTCTACATTCTTCAAACTTGATGTCATAATGTGAAACTAGGGTTTACAAAAACTTAAACTATGTAGCTCAACTCTTGATAAATACCTTATGAAATCTAACAAACTGGTGAAGAATCATTGCTCAAATCTTCTACAACTACTTTGAATGGATTTCCATATCACCTTCTACTCTAGTCACTCTTTCTCAAATTTGAAATGATGCAAAATGAGCTCAAATTGATCAAATACCCTTTGAAAACTTTATAATAAATGTTGAGTGCTTACACATCTATAAGCTTAGCCTCAACCAATTTCAAGCTCACTCAACATCCATTGACATTTCAATAATTTGGCAATGACTATGAGCTCAACATCAACTAGCTAGATTGTAAGCTTGACATCTTCTAGCATTTTTCTTGGCACACATAGCAAATATTTCATTCTCAACAACAACATGAAAAACTTAAAGATTTATCTTGAATTCCTAACAACATCTTGCATCTTTATTCATGCTAGTGTAATCTTTTCAATACTCAATTCCTTTGGAACTGATGTATGATACATCCTTTAATATTATTCCCACATACCTCTTGATTGCCTAGTTTGATGATTTGTGATCACTTGACCCATTGGGTGAAGTGATTTCTTCTCTATTTGATGTGTTGCAATCATCCTTTCTTTTCCATGTCTTATTCATTTCATCTTTGACATTTTCAACATCTGCCTTGCCTTTGCCTTCATCAAATTCACAACTTGGTGCCTTTGACCTAGTTGGACAATACCTACTAATGTGACCAATCTTCAAACAACTAAAACATGTGGTTTGACTCAATCGCCTTTGGTAGTTACCTCTAAAGTGTGTCCTAATACAATTCTCAAGAACATATCCATATTCTTGACAATAATGACAGCTATATCTTGTATTATAATCCCAGTTATAAAAGTTTCCATTGTTTCTTACCTTTGTTTGTCTATTTGATGACCACATGGATTTAGATCTGCATTCAAAAGCTCTATGTTCATACTTTTGATAGTTGTCGCAATATCTTTCAAATCTTTGTGTATGCATGGTCTTGATTTTGCATTCATGTGCTTGATGACCTTGTTTGTTGCACTTATGACAGTAAACCATGTTTTAGGCTTGATATTTTGATTTTTAGTCTTGCTCTTGCACACATTAGTAGTATGGCCTTTCTTACCACAATTATGACAAGTGGGTTTTGAGTTCTTACCTTTGTTGTTCCTTTCTTCTAAACTTTTGGATGATTCTCCTTCTTTAGTACTTGTGTATCCTAGTATAGATGTATCATTCTTAGATCTAGGGGATCTCAATAATTGCTCAAAGTATTTGATGGCTTCACTTGGTTTGTTAAAACTTTTAGCAAACTCATTTTCCCTTTTTAGGTCACTCTGTAATTGCTCATTCTATAACTTCAATGTTGTTATCTCAATGTCCTTGACTTAGAGTATCCAATTGCATGTTGGAGATCTTAGTTAGTTTTGATGATTTCTCTTCCAGTCTGTTGGCAAAAACTCTTTTATTTTCTTCAATAATAGCTTTGTTGTCCATGGTTTTCTTCTTCTATTTAGTCATCTCACATAGTAGTATAACTTGTGATTCTTTCTCTAACTTTAGATTTCTATTTCCTCGGCTTGGGCTCTATTCTTTTCCATTAGATCTGTAACTACTACATAAAGTTCATTTTAGTCTCCATCTACAAATAGCTTAGTAGTGTCTATCTCTTTGTATTGTGTCATTCTCTGCAATAACAATTTCCTTCCTTCTCTTCAAAGATTTCTTTAGTTCTTCTCTTACTTCATTTAGTTGATGTAGAATGAGATGCATTTCAATCTCCCAATTCTCAATAGTCTTTCCCAACTTTTAGACTTCCATTTCCAAGATCTTTCCTCAAACCTACAAAGCTTCTCTTTCAGAGAACAAAGCTCTAATACCAAATTTTGGAATTACAATAGGAAAGGTAAACTTCTTGGGGGGGGGTGTGTGCAAATCAGTAGTTTAAACTTGGACCCATAAAACTTTCACCATACATCCATCTCATGCATTCAATGAGTAAACTAAAATAACATGTAAGGTATATACATCTAAAACATGTAAAATTTATAAGAAATAACACACATATAACACCAGATATGATTACCCATAAACCCTCCAATGAGAAGGTAAAACTAGGGTGCAGATGACACCCACAAATCTTCATTACTATAGTAATAAAGTGTATCCAATGAAGGTTATAATGCTTTGATCATGAATCATGATCTACGCTATGAAAGTTTTGCATTGTTAAAGGCTTACAAATATTGTTAGAGGATTTCATCACCCTATTACAAGTGTACCTTTCTAAAGGACTTTAACTCACAACTAAGCAAGCACCCTATTAAAGGATTTCATATAGCCTATTAGGACTAATTTGTTAAGAAATTTTGACTGAAATCACCTATTAGAATGTCTCAGCATTGACTTTGTGGTTAGCACTTGATTTCTTGATAATAGATCACCTCTAAATAATGTCTTCTTGATCCTTATTGATTAGATGTCTCTTTCTTGTATAAAGAAGTATGTTCTTCTCTAATTGATTATGTAATGTAGTTTCACTTCTAACTTCTAAGCCACCATGAATGCTCTTGTTTTTGCATGCAAACTATTCTCTTCACTCCTTCTACACTCATAGAGAGTTTAGGGTTTGTCCTCCTTCTGAAGACTTTGGTAACTTAGGGTTAAGTATGAATCTACAATTGAGATTCATCTATTTTGCCATGTAATTCTTCCCATTTTCTGATTGGCTGCATGTAATTGCATAGGGAATTCAACATGAGATTTTTCCTTATCTCTAAAATATCAAAATTTAATCTTAAGTTAGTTCAAAAATGGTTTAAATAGTTGTTTGTACCATAACAAATAGATATGTCAAAATTATCTTACTTAGCATTTGAAGTTTCTGATGCTTGACATACACTAGTTGTGGCTTGGCACTTGTATTGCTTGGAATCCATTGTTTACTCCACTCCTATGTCACTCAACATATACTATCTACTTGACACTTGAGTGACTCAACACATGAGTGGCTCAAGAGTCATTATGATTTAGCATGGTCTAATATATACATGTTGTACTCAGCATGTGCTACTTGTTTGGCATGAACTAAGTAAATAACTTAAGTGTGTTGACACTCACATGTCAAAACCAATCTGAGATCAACATATAGTTTATTTGGAATATGTTGAAAGTTATCTTAACAATAAGTTTGAATCTATTAGGAGTGAGTATATGAATAAAAATATGGAAAATATTTTTAACCATGATATGGCCGTAAAACCTGGATTTGAACATTTGAAAGAACTAGATCTTTTTGTAAGAATTTTCCTTAGGGAAAAATGACACCAAGATCAAGAAGCTCAAGAATAAAGAAGAATATGGACCGAATGATGTATGATCATAATAACAACATGAGAATAAATTTATGTACATGTATAATAGAAGTGCCTGTATATAAAGGCCTCTAGAATGACTAGGACTTAACAAAGTGATAAGCCTCACAACTAAGAATATGTCCACCAAGAGTGGATTATCCTCCATTGAGCACAAGATTTTGTGCAATGATGAAAGGATAAGCTTAAATAGGTGTGTCATGTACAAAGATGTTGTGGAAACCATGTGCTTAATTGGTCTACAAACAACTATGTTGTCTACATGATAGCTCAATTGATTATGCAAACTCTAGTGTTGTAGACACCATGTGCTAAAATGAGTTGCTAACTCTTGTGTTGTCAACATGACAACTCATATGAGTACGCATACTCCTAGGTGTCTACATAAAAACTAATAAAATAATGCATCTAACCTAAGTAAACTTAAGTAAAGTGCAAATAATAATTATTTATTTACACTAACACTCCCCTAAGTGCAACTTGGGTGAATGCACTTAAGCTCACAAAAGCTATGATAAAAATGCATGATGGGTCCCAAATACAAGGCCATGTTAGGTACCCATGTAAAAATGCAATGCAATCTCTCAAAAAATGGAGAAAGAGGAAAAACCTCATGGGAAAAAACCTCCTCCAAAAAGATAGATGAAGAAATACAAGATGCATGCAAGGATGAAGCAATCAAAACCCCCCCATTATGACATACATTATGTATATAAAATAGAGAATCCCTCCATAAGAATGAAATATAGAGAAATGAAATCCCCCCTCAGTGAAAGATCCCCTAATGATGAGTGCTTGAAGACAAAAGAAAATCTAATGCCAAGAAACAACATTTCTCCCTTTAGGTAGAAGATACACCAAGCATAGGTGCAAGTATACTTCCCATTATGGATAGGAAGATGTAGGCAGAGAAATAGTGTAGCCTTGCCTCAATGATGAATGCACACCCATGAAAGAAGCTCCTTGATGATTGAAGAAGTTGTATCATGAAAGCTAAATGCAGTTCCTCCTTATAGGAAGAAGTGGTGCCATAGGTATAGTAGAGAATGCTCCCCAACTAATAGGAAGAATCCATAGAAGATGTGATGTCTAAGGAAATTGGAATACGATCTCCAAAGACTAATATGTCTCCTTTGAAGTAAAAGAGTCCTCCTCCAACTGTTGAAAAGAAGTGTCCAAAATCATGTTAGTCTCAAAATAAAGATCAAGTGGTTGAGGGTTAGAGTGTTCCCTTACAAAAAGTGAAGAAGAATTCTCCTTAGAAAAGAGAAGATGAATGTCATCAATAATGTCTCCCACATCTTTAATATAAGACTCCACAAAAAACACTACAATGTCTAGAAGGAAGTCATCCCATGAAGCTAAAATAGGAAGACATGGTGTTTCCTACTGCACTGAATCATGAGCATCTATTGCTAGAACTGGATCAGTAGAAGCAATAGGAGTATCAGGAGGTATGATATTAATTGGAGTGACTAGAGGTAGAATGCCCTCTAGGAATGGAGGAACTATTTGATCTCCATATGATTTCCAAAGGGTCATCCAATGATCATAAGGTTCACTAACCTTTCTAAGGACATTAAAACAATCAAAACTAATATTGAAATAAATGGCTTACACAATTATGCAAATAGGTGCGAGATCAGTGTAAGAGGGAAGTTTAGATGATCAATCATCAAAGCACTCCATTTATGATAGTTCCTTTTTGTAAACTTCAATTTTAAACCAAATTGACACTTGTGACATGACTCCATGAGATCAAATAATGTATGCACCCTCAAAATACAAAAGAAAAATCACTGACACACCCCCCCCCCCCCCACAATGTATGATTTGGCACTTTATACTTAGTGCATTTACAATAGGCCACTTGCCAATTTAGGTCCTAAGTGGACTTCTAATTTTTCTGGTTACAACAACAAATATGAAGCTATATCAAACTCAACAAGATAAGAAAAAAGACCTCTCAAGGATCTAATTAATTACAAGTGCTAATAGACCAAAATGAGACCAAATTTAAAAATTACTATGTCTACTCAAAATTACTCCAAACTAATATTAGATTTGGAAAGTAGAAAAAAATCATGTACTTTCAACAAATAGCACCTGAATATGTGTCCAAATGAGCCCAAAATAAGCCTTTGAATTTGTAAAAATTGGGATTTGCAATTAGTAGAAAAACTCAAGAATAGAGATCTCAAACAACCTACACTAATTTGTAGATCACAAAATTCTACCCCAAAAAGAAAAAATTTCTCGAAAAAAGGAGTCCATATGAGGGAGATATTGCTATTTGAAAATCACCTTTGTAATTATTTTTCCTGAGTCACCACCGTCACACCTCCAAAAATCAATTGACTCTAGATTTCACCTTAGATGTCCAATTTTGATGAAACAAAAGTCAATTTGGGAGTCTTTTGACCTTCTAAATATGATGTCAACATTTGATTTGCACCAACAAACTTCGATCTTGACCTACAAAAAATCTCTCCAATGGATATGCAATGAAACTCCTATGGCTCTTTTACCATGTAAGAATTTTCCTTAGGGAAAAATGACACCAAGATCAAGAAGCTCAAGAATAAAGCACACCATGGACCAAATGATGTATGATCATAATAACAGTATGAGAATGAATTAATGTAAATGTACACTAGAAGTGTCTGTATATAAAGGCCTCTAGAATGACTAGGAGTTAGCAAAGTGATAAGCCTGACAACTAAACACATGTCCACCAAGAGTGGATTATCCTCCATTGAGCACAAGAGTTTGTGTGAAAATGAGAAGATAATAATACATAGGTGTGTCACATAAAAAGATGTTGTAGACACCATATGCTTAATTAGAGTGCAAATAATTGTGTTATCTACATGACAACTTAGTTGATTATGCAAACTACAATGTTGTAGACACCATGTGCTAAAATGAGTTGCTAACTCTTGTGTTGTCAACATGACAACTCATATGAGTATGCATACTCCTAGGTGTCTACATAACAACTAATAAAATAATGCATTTAACCTAAGTAAACTTAAGTAAAGTGTAAATAATAATTAATTATATACACTAACACTTTTCAAATATCATTTCTACTGAGAATTGAAGATCGATGAATGGACTTAGATCATACTAACTAGAATTTATGATGGAAAATTGTGGATGGAAGATAATGTAGTTGACATCTCAACCAACCTTATTCATGAGGTAATTGGTCTTAGAAAACAAGGCAATGTACCTATAGGTGAGAAACATTTTAAGAAAAAGGTTGAGAGCTACAAAAAAGTAGTTTATAATGGGAAGGCCATGGTGATCAGAATAATTAAATAAGATGATGTAAGATTCTTGAGCATAATAATTATGTACTATGTATGTGCAAGTTCTAAGATTGATGAACTATCAGCAGGATTCATTTATGCAGCCTATAAGATTTGTGTTGAGAAGGAACAAGTTAATCTAAGTGAAATTCTAAGAATGTAACTTCTTAAATACTTGGAGAAAATCAAGAGAACCAAGAATGGTGTGTTTAGATTTAAATCATTGATCAATTATATATTCTTTCATGTACTTAAGATATTTCCTTACTTATTAGTTATAGAAATTATGAGTAGTGAGAGATATACATGTAGAAGATTACAAATGTATGTAGAAGACATCCAATAGTTAAAATCTTGGATAAGGGGAATTTGATAATGAAAACATTTTAGAATGGGATGAGGCAAAGATTCAGAATTGCACCTTCAATTGTAGAAACAATCAAAGATGATATATGTGTTATGGTTGATACAGATTTAACTCATATTCAAGTAGTAGAACCTTGGGAAATATTCCTTGATCCCTTAGGTTATGAATTAAGTGATGATGTAGCAATTGGATATATTGATTTATTGTTGAACTCCAAGAAGGACCAAGATGAGTATAGGTTTGGGACTTATGAAGAGATTACCCAATTAGCCCATCAGGCATCTTTAGAGAAAACATCTCACATAAAGATTGAGACAATAATGAAGAAAGCTTTATCAGAGGCTAGTATGACAAAAAGTAAGTCACGAGTAGTTAGGCAGACTGTGAAACAAGGAATAATGTATGTGCAACATTTATTAGTGTCTATTGTAGAGATATCTTTAGAATAGAGAATTCCATATGCTGCAGTCTCAAATGTGCAACCAAGTGAGTTGAAGAGGAAATTAGAAAGATTAGTAAAAGCAGTGACTACCAAGACAAAAAGAGTTAAGCAATAGGCTACTAGACCAGGAAAGAGACAAAAGACATTGTTAACAATTGTCAAATCCAATGAAGAAGAATAAGAAGAAGAAGAAGAAAAATAGGAAAAGAAAGTAATCATTTCTATAAAAAAAAAAAAAAAAAGTATGGCAAGGCAACCTTGGAAGCCAAAGATCAAGAAGATTAACTTAGCCATTGCTAATTAAGGGAACTTTTTACATATGAACAAATTTTATGATTTATATAATGATATTAAGAAAGATTAGATTGATATCTCTACTATGAGATATATAATTGCTAACAATTTAAAACTTAAGGATATTGAATTCATGGTAAAGCAACAAGTCTATGACAAAATCATAGAGAGAAAGTACTAGCTCAAGAAGAAGATATAGAACTTCAGAAGTCTATGATAAGGACCATATGCAAGACCAATGATGAAGAAGAAGTCAAGAATTTGTTGAACAATCTGGCACCTTACTTGAAAAAAAAGGTGAGACCATTTCTATTTATAATGGGTGAGAAGGATTAAATAAGGAGTGAAACAGTCACAACTATTAGTCAGATGATGATAGAAACTAAGGAAAAACCTTCCCCAACACCTAGAACTTTGGAAGTGTTAGTAAGTGGTGACACAATGTTGATTGATTAGACTAATGTTACTATTAACATTGACAACACTAACCCTTTCGAGAGCTCCAAACAACCTAAATCTCAGGCCGAGGTTATTCAAAAAAATTAAAAAAAATTGAAGAGGAAAAGAGGCTATTAGAGGTAGAAAGGAGTAAAATAGTAGAAGCCAAGAAAAAATTACTTGAAGAAGAAATGAAGAGAAGAGTTGAGGAAGAGAAGAAAAGGAAAATTGAGGAAGAAAAGAAGAAGAGAATAGAGGAGGAAAAGAAAGAAAAGGAAGAGAAAGAGAAGAAGAGAGAAGAATGAAAGAGGTAGTATAAAAGAAGCAAAGAGAAGATGAATCTAAACCATCTAGTTTATCTACTCCACTTTCTCTTGCTAGCCTAACAAGTGATGATGATGATCAAACTAAATTGATCTCATCTCTAACAAAACTTATTAAGAAGAATAGGAAAATTAAGAGCCTACAAAGAACCTTAATGGAGGTAATTGACAAATTATACAATACTCTGGTAGTCAAGCATATAGAGGTAGATCCTAAATAGAGGGCACAAGTAGTGATAAAATATTTGGACGAAGAATTTAGAATTTTTTTGAATGTCGCAGAGTCAAAGGCCCAGATTTCACATAATGCTAATTTATTTAGCACCATTTGTCAGAACATCAAGAATGATTTTCTAAGTCTTGATACTTGTATCAAGGAACTTCAGACATATCAACAAGATAGAAAGGTATTGTACATTAAATGTACCTTATCTCATAAGTTGACCAAGGATTTTGGTAATAAGATTGAAGGAAAGCTTAGTGAGCTAGAAGCTCTATCAAACCTACTATAGAAGCCTTCTAATGAAGTTGATGACCTTGAAGGAAAAGTGGAAAATGTTCTTAGTGATATCAAGAAACTGGAACTTTAGAAAGAACAAATTTTGAAGAGTATATTAGAATTCAAAGAGTTTATTGCTCTAAAGATATCTATTATTGAGAGATAGTTGGAGGAGTGTGTTAAAGCCAAGGACAACTATTCAAATTTCTTATACTTTGATCTTAATGTAGTTGAGATTACATCATATGCCCTATGTGAAATTTTCATCTCTATTGAAATAGTGAAGGATACATGGATAAAAGGTTTAAATAGTTTAAAGGCAAGTTTTGATGACTGTATGAAGATATTATTAGTCTAAGGCAGAAGAATAGAGTTTTTTGATAGTAGTTTTTTGACAATTTTTGACATTCTAACCTTTGTCATTGATGTCAAAGGGGGAGAAGATGCATAAGAAAATTGTAAATAAAGTAAGGTATAAAATTATATTGAAAGGGGGAGCATATTTAAGATAGATAAGTTCTAAAATATGATTAATGTATTGATACTGTAGTGTTTTGACAAGTTTTTTAAATTGTGATATTGCTATTAGGATTTAACTGTGTGATTTTGAGTCAAAATCATTGACCCATGTTTCATGAGTAGTGATTCAACATGAATCCATCTCTCATGAGAATAAATGGAACACTTGGCACTCATTGGATCTAAGTGACACTCATAGGGGTGAAGCACCAGGACTTCCTGGGAGGTCACCCATCCTAGTACTACTCCAGCCTGAGTGCACTTAACTATGAAGTTTCCTCCATGGTTAAACCCAAAGCTTGCAACCCCATTTTCAAAATCTTCACCAATTGTTATTCCTTATGAACCATTCATTAGAAATCCTCTTAATCTCATCCATTGATAAGTAGGAGATAATTTCCACAACAAGTCAAATTGTGATATTGTTATAAGGATTTAACTGTGTGATTTTGAATCAAACTCATTGACCCATATTTCATGAGTAGTGATTCAACATGGATCCATATCTCATGAGAATAAATGGAACACTTAGTACTCATTGGATCTAGGTGATTCTCATAGGGGTAAAGCACTGGGACTTCCTGGGAGGTCACCCATCCTAATACTACTCTAGCCTGAGCATGCTTAACTACGGAGTTTCCTCCATGGTTAAACCCAAAGCTTGCAATCCCATTTTCAAAACCTTCACAAATTTTTGTTCCTTATGAACCATTCATTAGAAATCCCCTTAAGCTCATCCATCTATAAGTAGGAGATAATTTCCACAACAAGTCAAATTGTGATATTGCTATTAGGATTTAACTATGTGATTTTGCTATGGAAATTATCTCCTACTTATTGATGGATGAGCTTAAGGGGCTTTCTAATGAATGGTTCATAAGGCATAACACTTGGTGAAGGTTTTTCAAATGGTGTTGCAAGATTTGGGTTTAACCATGGAGGAAACTCCATAGTTAAGTGTGCTCAAGCTAGAGTAGTACTAGGATGGGTGAGCTCCCGGGAAGTCCTAGTGCTTCACCCCTATGAGGATCACCTAGATCCAATGAGTGCTAAGTGTTCCATTTATTCTCATGAGAGATGGATTCATGTTGAATCACTACTCATGAAACATGGATCAATGAGTTTGACTCAAAATCACACAGTTAAATCCTAATAGCAGTATCACAATTTGACTTGCTGTGGAAATTATCTCCCACTTATCAATGGATGAGCTTAAGGGGCTTTCTAATGAATGGTTCATAAGTCACAACACTTGGTGAAGGTTTTGAAAATGGGGGTGCAAGCTTTGGGTTTAACCATGGAGGAAACTCTGTAGTTAAGCATGCTCAGGTTGGAGTAGTACTAAGATGGGTGACCTCTCGGGAAGTCCCGATGCTTCACCCCTATGAGCATCACCTAGATCCAATGAGTGCTAAGTGTTCCATTTATTCTCATGAGAGATGGATTCATGTTGAATCACTACTCATGAAACATGGGTCAATGAGTTTGACTCAAAATCACACAGTTAAATCCTGATAGCAATATCACAATTTGACTTCCTGTGAAAAATATCTCCCACTTATCAATGGATGAGCTTAAGGGGATTTCTAATGAATGGTTCATAAGGCACAAAACTTGGTGAAGGTTTTGAAAATGGGGTTTCAAGCTTTGGGTTTAACCATGGAGGAAACTCTATAGTTAAGCACGCTCAAGCTAGAGTAGTATTGGGATGGGTGACCTCTTGGGAAGTCTTTGTGCTTCACCCCTATGAGAATCACCTAGATCCAATTAGTGTTAAGTGTTCCATTTATTATCATGAGAGATGGATTCATGCTGAATCACTACTCATGAAACATGGGTCAATGAGTTTGACTCAAAATCACATAGTTAAATCCTGATAGCAATATCACAATTTGACTTGTTGTAGAAATTATCTCCTACTTATCAATGGATGAGCTTAAGGGGCTTTCTAATGAATGTTTCATAAGGCATAACACTTGGTGAAGGTTTTGCAAATGGGGTTGCAATATTTGGGTTTAACCATGGAGGAAACTGTGTAGTTAAGCACGCTCAAGCTAGAGTAGTACTAGGATGGGTGACCTCTCAAGAAGTCTCGATGCTTCACCCCTATAAGCATCACCTAGATCCAATGAGTGCTAAGTGTTCCATTTATTCTCATGAGAGATGTATTCATGTTGAATCACTACTCATGAAACATGGGTTATTGAGTTTGACTCAAAATCACACAGTTAAATCTTGATAACAATATCACAATTTGACTTGCTTTGGAAACTATCACCTACTTATCAAGTTTTTTCTACTTAGCCAATTTTCAAAAATAAAGATACTTAGCTTTGGTACTCAGAAAATTGTCTAAGTATGAAATTAGTTTGCAACAGTGTATTATTTTGTATGTAACTTGTTACTGACATCATACATTAGCGAAGTTATGTGGAGATAGTATACATGTTGATGATGATATGCACAACCTTCGACATCAGTATAGATTGTATGGATAAGAGATATTCATGTTCTACTAGTTAAACAAGACAACATAATTAAATGAAAGAAATTATTTTGTTTACAAAATAATTACTTGACCAATTAGGGCCAATATCCTAGATGTTTACTCTAACCTAGAAAAGTATATTATAGTCTTAGCTAACCTAGAAATTATTTGTGAAAAGGCATGGGATTTATGCAAAGGATATCTTGAAAATTCAAATGTAATGTTGTGAAAGTGATGTATTATTTTGAGCAATTATATTATGATATTTGAACTTTTTGTGCAGCAATATATGTGTTGGTGTTTTTAAAAGGACTAAACCTACTAAGCAACAAAATGCTTAATACCAAGATTATAATACTCATACAATCTAAAGGTTAGCCAATTCTTGTTAACAATTGCATGTGTAAAGCATTTGGACCCAACTTCAATAAAACCAAAGGTGGTTTTCTACTGTTTTGGCTCTGCAAAACCAGGGTGGCTATACCCAGGGATGATTCAAGACTAAGAAAATTGTATGAGCATTATTTTTAGTTTCATTCTGATTCTCATCTCAAAATCCTCAAACACATACATAATTCTTAATAACTTGATAAACACATCCCATACAATAGATATGGCCAAAATTTCTTCTACAGATCTACGGATGTTCTTAACAATAGTGGCTAACTGAAGCTAAAACATTCCATGCAGACAAGTACTAGCCAGCTTTGAAGATCTACAAGAAATAAAAGTAAAATTGATTTAATTCTGCATTTTTGACAACCATTTGTGACATACTTATCCTTTAGCTAAATCAATTTTATCAGTGCCTAATCCATTGGGGTTTAGAGTCTGTAGAAAATTCTTAGATCTAACTTGTTGCCTTACAACAAATTCTATCAACAATTCTTATTAGAATTTATCATTCAAAACTCTTTCCATTAATAAAGAAACCTTATCACATTCATCAAAGCTTTTATTTAATCCATTGAATTAACAATAGTGATAAATAGATATACAACCTAACTAGATTGCATTCAATTGCACAAGCCTTTACTTATACAATATTAAGATAACCAAGTAATTGGAAGGAGACAAGATTCAGAAAGAACTGATATGGGGATAGTTCACAATTTGTATTCATTTTCTTTGAAAATTGTATATCATTTACAATAGACTTAGAATGACCTTCAGAAAGAAGCACAACTCATTCTATATTCATGTATTCTCAGAGAATTGATAGAGAAAATACATCATAAACTTGCTTTCAAAAATTTGGACCAAAGACAGACTAAGCATATCACTTAGAAAACTAGAATTCAGACCATTCTTTCGCCTTGGAATCTGACTTAAATAGTGTGAGATGCAACAAGCTTCAGGCTAAAATAAAGTGACAGGTGTCTTCTAAAAGATACTGAAATATATCTATCATAAAAGACAAAAGCAAATAACAGAAAGGCTATTACATCAAACATTCCTTGGTGGGTCCCTTTTTGTTATGCTTCTTGTTGAGACAAGAAAATATGATCTGATTCTTCATTTATTATTCATCCTCAGAGTAAGTGGCCATGAGGTTAAAAAGTGACGTATCATCTTCAACTACCTGCAAACTTACTTTAATCTAGGGATTTTCCATGTCTTCATTACTAACTATGAGGGTAACTTTTACTTTTGCATCTTCCTCCTCATCATCTTCTGACATTTATTCTATAAATTGATTTTTCCATTTATTATAACTAGCATCATCTAGAAAATCAAAATTTAGAGCCTCTCTTTGTATAATCACTAAAGAATTTACAAATTCCTCTAAATCATCAAACTCTTTTCTCATGGCATTATAAAATAACTATATCTTTACTAACTCTTCATTTGTCCTTGCCCAAAACCAGTGGCCAGTTTCACTCATGATGTTCTTGATCCTTTCATAAAATATTTCATCCAACTCTTTTTTCCACTTTTCCTTTTCCTTTATTGTATCAACAAGTTCTAAAGCACAAGGAAATAAAGTGAATTTTTCAGCAATATACTAGGAAAAACAAAGTGTTTATCTTTTCTACAAAGAATCCCTTTTATCATCAAAATCTTCTAGTTTATTTAACAAATCAAAAATTTTCTCTACTTGATGAGAAGGCATTTGGATGGCAGATATATGCATAATTGTGATATCATTATTCCTCTCCCTCCACTTCTGTGCAAGGGGAGTCAATTTATCCTTATCTCTATTCAACTCATCCATGAGGGTTGCAATTCTTGTCAACTGATCAAAGAAGGTTGACCATTGCATTTTATCCCTAAAATACATCACACCCTACTTTAATTTTCCTTCATATTGATTTTTTAATTCTACCTGCAACTCATGTAATTTGGTTTTTTCTTCTTCAAAGTCCTCTGCAGTATAGAATTGGGGCCTTTCAGGAGTGTTTGGTATTTCAACAACAAGGGTTGCTCTATCAAATGACTGTGGAGGGTATGCAATTCTAGGTGCACTGGATTCTCCCACCTTTCTCTTCCCAAGTATCTTCTCCATTTGAGACACTTTGTTTTCCAGTGACTATATCTGTATACCCCTTTCCTCATATGCTTTTAAAACTTCTTCAAACCTAGCATTGAGTTGGGTAAACCTATCTTCTTCCTAGCCAGATACAACACCACCAAATTTCAGCACTTTTGATGCCATTACCATTATTTTCTTACTACTTACTTCACCAACCTTGTATACTATCAATGTACCAGTATGCTCTGCAGCGGGAAACTCATGCATCCTAGTATTTTATCTCTTTTCTATAGACCATATAACAAGGGCTTGGTGGTCATCACTAAATTTGACTCCTCTATGAGTCTGTAATATTTCTTCAGCAGTTGTTAGTTGAACATCTTTCTACTTCCTTATTGAATCAAAAACAATTGCATTTGCTATATCCCATTCTGGCAGAAGGAGGACTGCTAACTATCTAACTATTTGCCTCCCAACTTTAGGAGTAAACTCAGCAAAATCATTCAAAAATTTTGACTTCACCTCTCCCTTAATAACTGAGTCAAGTTTATCTAGTTGCTCAGCTTTGATTTTCTCACAGGCTTTCTCAAAATTTCCCATATTTAATCTCCACAAAAACTGAGCAAAATCCCTAGATCTTACAAAATTTTCATCATTAATAAATCTTTTAGAAGCCTGTGCAACTATTGGGTCAATTTCCTTACCTTGGTAATTAGCAATGGTTAGGTCCAAGGAAGGTGTAGGAGGTTCTTGTGGCTCTCCAACATCCAAGTCTATAGAAGTGACAATCACATCCCCTTCTCCACCCATCTGTCTAAGTTTTTCCCTTAGAGATGCTTCATCATCTATATGGATTGGGGATTGGCTTAGGGAGTATTGTTCCTTTTGAGAAGAAGAAGACCCTACTCTAATTTTTGCCTTTTTGGAGAGTGGGCTGCAGATGGGCTTCTTGACCTTTGCTTCTAATGAGAGGGTGCTTGTTGCACATTTTGAATCATAACATAACCTGCTCTCTTTTGCAATGTATATTGGCTAGGAGCTACCACATTTCTATTGCTTCTTCTTCTTTGTACTTCTACAGCCTTGTCTGGATGTGTCTCAACATACATAGCTTTCTTTTCATTCATGGTTTGAATTATTATGGCAAAATTATTCATTAATGCTTGTATTTTAGCTCCCCAGTATTTCTTATCTTTCAATGGGTCATACTGGGGGTCAAAAGCATTAATAAATTCCAGGGTCTTACTGAAAACTATCCATTTCTCTTTTCTCAATTCTTGTTCCTGCAATGTGAAGATATTTTTGATTATATCTTCTAGATAGTAAACCTGATGTACCATATGGGAAGCTCTTACCCTTTGTTTTAAAAGGTCATAGAATCCTTTAGGGTCAATGAATCTGGCATGAGACTCTGCCATGTTATATCTATCCAAAAACAAATTTAGGTGCTTCCACCCTTTTCTGACAAAGATAAAATCATGCACTATAGTAACAATTGGAAAGAAAGTGCCCTTCTTAATCAATTCCCTCTCATCTATAATGCCTATCTACCATAAGAGCTCAGTAATCCCAATCTTCAAAGGCACATGAAAAAGCAATACATGTGGCTTTCCCACAAAACCATATACCCTTATCATAGTTTAAACATAATAAGGGATTATATCCCCCCAATTATGACTAACCAACAACCCTTGTGCATGATCTCTAGGTCTAACCAATTCCAACAATGCTTATGGAATTCTGGGGTTGTCCCTTCTCAAAAGCAATCTCAGGCTAGATGTGAAAAATCTGTCAAACCTTACATAACTAGCATCTGTGGCTTCTGAAGTCATATCCACACTCCATAACTACACTAGATTCCTTTCTCCATCCTTGGTTGTTTCCAACTCCATACCCTTGGAGAAGAAAGTGTATCCCTTGTATAAACATACATGCATCAACAATGAATACCAATAGAATGGTTTGTTTACTTTTCCCCTTGCTATTCCAACCAAACCATTGTGAATCTCTTTTGATAGAAAAGTGGCAAAATCCAAAATGGTACTCATTCCAAATTGAAGGGTTTGAGCCATTATAAGGACAATAGAACCTAGAATTTGATCACCTTCATCTATCCCAAAAATCTTACAAAGAGAAAAATATAGTGCTTGAGCTCTCAAGTTGAAATGTCTTCTCAACAATGGCTCTGGGGTATTGGCTATAATCACAGGCAATTTACCAACCTTGATAGCATGCTCCTGTAGTGGCCCTATTTTTATTTAAATTAATTGTGCATCATATCTGGCTTGTAGATCATCCATATCAATGATTTCATGCACATCGTGGTTAGGGTTAAGGTTGAAAACCTCACTAAACAGCTAAGGGAAAACCCTAAAAAGATTGGTTCCAGAATGATTTTTTACCCATCCTGTAATAGGATCATATTTCTTTGCCAAGTCCATCAATAAATCATTATCAAAGAAAACAGCGGGGACTATTAATTTACCAATATCAAACTCCCAAACATTGCTCATAGGAGTGTCCAGTTTTTGCTCTGAAAACCATTTCTTAAATAACTCTAGACCTCCCATGGAAACCTGGGCATCTCTTACCCAATTATCTTTGTCGTAAAAACCTTCTGCTACAACTATTCTAGGATGTTTCGGGATGAGTTCCCTCCCCTTAGTTATTTCATGCACGGATAAGGGGAATTGTTCAAGAAAGTCATCATGCACAGAACATTTCAAATAATCTATTTGTCTAGTAAACTCTTTTCGGGGAGGCATTTTGAATGAACCCTAGAAATTTCACAATAGAAGATACTTTAAATTTACTTAGAAAACCACAGAGTACTTACCCGCCAAAATTTGCACTTCTGCACTATGTGATAACTTCTGCAATTTTACTAGATTGTTAACCAAGAATATTCGTGCCCTAGCTCTGAAAATTTTGTATGCACTGATATTCTCTCTGTGCTTTAGTGGTTCATTAATGGTGAAATCGTGGGCTCTTACCATACAATAAAATTGCATGCATAAGGTCTGAATCATATTTACTCTCAGTAACCGTTACCCGCAATTTGCATCCAAGTTTGAATCCCATCCATAGATTTTCACTAGATTGGATGGTCCTAATTTAAAAGGTAACAAGAATTACAACTTTTAAAATAATGCTACGTGTCACAATTCTGCTTCTCGGCATTATTTAAAATCCCTTCATCTTAGAATTATGGGGAAGCACCGTTCGTTGATCAAGACAAGATCGACGATCAGACTAATCCACTTTCTAGTAAAAACTAGTCAGCTGTACTGACCAATAAGAAACCACCATATGAGCTCATGTCGTCTGACCACATTCCACACTAGCAGATCCCATATCTTCTTCTAGGCAAGCAAGTACTTGGTATCATTTAGTACACATGTCGTGCTGGTGTATTCCCGCTTTTCTTATCTAACAAGAATTTTCAAATTACGGGCTTGTGCCAATCATCAATCTTTGAAAGATCAATGGTAATATTGATCTTACCCTACAGGGCATCTAAATAGAATTTTTGATGTCACCACGGACACATGTCTGCAGGGCGCATTTCTGCTTTGTTTAAACTTCACTCAAATTCAAAATGAGGGGAAGCGCCTTTCGTTGATCAGGATAAAGATCAACAATCAAAAACAACTTTTCATTTTATGCTCACATTATCCACTTGGGCCAATGACATGACTTCTTTTAAACCACATGTTCTAACTATTTTTTTTATTTCTAACACCTTTTTGGCCTAGATGATAAATAGCTCCAGCTAAGCACATTTGGCAGAACCTATGGCATGACTCCTACATTCTTCATGGTCTAGTCCCACTATGATACGCGTCGCAAAGGCACATTCTCACTTTTCTTATCTAACTTGCAACTTGATAATGCAGGATTGTGCTAACCGTAGATCTTTGAAAGATCTATGGTTGATAAGACTTCATTTCCATCCAATAGTCAAAACTCCTCCATGTGGCACATCTGGCAGTACATGTCATCAATCATTTATAGTGTGGCATACTGCTTTACAAATACATGACCCCACCTTGCCACATGTCAAAAATCCACTTGCTCGCATTACTTATTTCCTATGCAGTTTTAAATTGTGGGCATGTGTTGGCCTTTGATCTCTGATAGATCAATGGTTATATAAACTTCACCATTTGAGTAGCATATTTGCTAATAGTGATGAATGATGTTCCTCCACCTGTTCCAACTCATCTAACACACACCACGGAGGACATCTCACCATTATTCTTTTAACAGTGGGCCCATCTCGTCAGACCATGCCACTTGTCCAACTTTCACTTCCACACATTATTTATCTGTTGAGCATATTATTCTTATGAGGAAGCATTAGCCCTTGATTGAGATGAAATCAATGGCTGACGCTTCTTGGTGATAAACTGCATATCTCTGTAGGCGAATCCACCAATGACATTGCGAGAAAATTAGGACGTGTGTAAAAGTACTAACAAACTTGCAAAGGTTCTTGACAATTTATGATTCACCAAAATTTAGGAATGTAAAGGCTATGTATCACCAAGTCGCATGCCCACATTACTTAAAGGCCTTGCATCTTGAAATTGTAGGTATGTGATACTCATTGATCTGAACAGGATCAATGATTAAAAAGACTTTGCGTCATCAGAGGTAATTGTTAATAGAATGATTAATCAATTTGTATGCTAAGCACAGTCACATAAGATTAAACAAAAATATAATGACCTCATGCTTATGTAAGCCCTCCCTTGGGGAAAAATGTCATTGAAAACATTTTTCTAAAAACAATTTTGAGGGTATGACTTTGAGAAAACACAAGGAATAAAACCCTAATTTTTAAATTTTCAAGATTTTAAATGATTTTTCACAAGATTTTCCTTTAACCTCTGCATAGTGAAAAATCAAGCCAACAATATGCAAAGTTGTTTTTGTGATCTAAGATCAAACTAAGGTCAGAGATCAGTCAAGAAAGAAGTTACATAATCTACATTCCTAAAGACTAATTACTTGTTTGGGTAGTGGGCTCTTCTCATAATTGGAAGTGCAGGTTTGGGAAGTGGGCTCATCTTTCATCTATTGTACTACAACTCCTAACAAGGATTCAAAGTTTCCTAATAGGGACTCTCTATACTAAATTTTCTCATTGACTCCTAATAGAGTCCATCCTCTAACAAGGAACATATATATCAGTATATTATCTAGTATCATCCCCACCAGGGTTTTCCCTTGGCTAGGGTTTCCCTAGTTAACAAAATATGGTGTTATGAGTTATCTCTATCCATGGTTATTATTACTATTCAACATTACTTGTTTACTTTCTTATGTATTGTTCAAAGTAATAAATAATATTTAGTTGGAAACTAAAGTTTTTAAATTAATAATTCACTATCGCCCTCCCTCTCAGTAATTCATATTTCTAACATCTTCATTATCAAAATCATAATCAAGAATTCTTTTTTCTATCTTGAATTTCTCATTAACTCTTACATTTTCACTTTCAACTATTGTTCTCAATCTCTCTAATCACAACATCTATATGATTTTCTCCTAAAAGAATAACCAAAATATATACCTTCATAACTTCTAGGATAAAACTTTCATATGTCATCTTCTCTCTTGATATAGCATTTACTTCAAAATATTCCAAAGTATCTTATAGAAGGTGTATGTGCAAACCAAAGTTTATAAGGTATTTTACTAGTTACTTGTTCGAAATTAACTATGTTCATAGCATATATTTTTGTAGTAACTTCTTCTCTCCAATAGATATGACACATTTCCTTCAAGTATCATTTCTCTAGTTGCTTCACTTACTAACATGTTTCTACTTTTTATTATCTCCTTCTATTGTGATGTTTTAGAAGTTAAAATTTTATTGTCTTCACAAAGTTTATTGAGCTAATTTGATGTCAATTCTCCTCCTCTATTAGATCTTAAATATTTAATTCTTAATCCAAATTTATTCTCAACTTAATCATTGAATATCTTAAACTTGTAAAAAGATTATAATTTTTCTCTTAGAAATGTTATTGACATCATTCACCTAAACTCATCAATGAAAAGAATGAAATACCTTTCACCATGGAATGTTCTTATATTTGTAGTTCCTCATAATTCTATATGAAAAACATCTAACTTTTTGATGTAGTCAATATATTTCTTGGAAATGAATTCTTCTTTTTCTTAGTCATTACACATTCCTTGCAAACCATGTTATAAGGTTTCATAATATTTGGCAAACCTCTTATTGTATTACTATTTCTTATCTTGACAATGTTATCAATTTTTTTATGACAAAATAATTTAGCAACAAAATAAATTATCTCAATATCATTCAATTGAAAGAGATTGTCTATAGTTCTTGTACCTATTCTAATCATTTTTCTATTTTTATCCTTGGTTATGCATGTCTTCTTAGTGAATTATGGAAGATATCCCTTATCAATAAGTTGTTTAGCACTCAACAAGTTATGTTTTAATCCATCAATAAAATAGACATCCTTAGTGTTAGTCTTTTCATCAAGTGTAATCGATCATTTTCCCTTACTAGGACATGAAATATTATTACCAAATCTAAATGCTCCACCTAAAGACCCTTAAATTCAACAAACATTTTTCTATCACCCGTCAAATGATGTGAACATCCAATATCTATAATCCAATTAGAAATTTTCTTTTCTATATGTGATACAAGTGTTTTCTCCTCTTTTACAAGACTTTATTCCTTAATACAAAAAAATCCTATCTCATCCTCATCATAATTGTCCATAAATTTATCTCTTTGAAATCAAATTCATAATCACTAGCATAAAAGTGATACTTTGGAATTTTTGACTAGTAAGGATTTCTAGGTGTCATTTTATTTTCTATCTTAGAAAAATTATATGAAAAATGACCAAATTATTTGCAACACAAATAAGAAATTTATTATCTTTTGTTTCTCTCCTTGCAATCAATATAAAGGCTTCATCAACCTTCTTTCATTCTTACTCAATATTTGGCCATTCTCTAGCATAATCAGCACTAGTGCTTGCACTATTAGTTAGTGTCATTTTATCTTTATGCTCACTACATCTAAAGTAGTCTTATATCTAAATACATTAGTCTTCAATCTAAATTCAAATTCTTATAGATTTTCAATCAAAGTTTCTCTATTGAAATTTGGCATGTCTTGTATTACATTTTTTATAACTAAATGTTGAACTATTGTTTTGTATGATGCTTAACAGTAGGAATTCTTTCAAATTCCTCTTGAAAAGATAAACCAAGGATCAACTCCAAGGTTCAAAGCAATCTTGTGACCTATTAGAATCTGCTCAGTTGAAGATAAATGAGAATGTTCATGAGGAGACCTTTGCTGGTTCGAACCAATTTCAGATCAAATGACCAATCTACTTGTTGTTTCAAAATTAACCACCAAAGATATATGTTTTTAAAAAAAAAATTTCTATTTTTAAATGAATGCAATCTAACAATGAAACTATGTGAATTCCTAATTTAACCAAGGGGTTAGCAAAGAAAATAACAAAGATAGGGTAACAAGAATTTTAAGAAAATAACATAAAAAGTAAAATCCTAAGGGACATAAACCATGAAAAAAATACATCTGCAAGTTAAGCTCTCAAAAAGATATGTGGGTAACCAATGAAAATAGGAGTAGCACTTACTTAATTCCACTGATGCAATCATCAATAGGAATTCAGTAACCATAAGATGTTTCACTTTTCATCAAATCACAAGGCCATGGAAAGTGTGCTCATGCAAGACAAAAAGCTATGTAGGAACAATATGGTGATCTCTTCTATAACTAAGTACATTAGAAAAATTTGTAGACCCATAAAAAACACCATAATTAAAATATCACACAACTAGAAATAATGCAATCAAATTTTGGTTCAATTACATTCCATGAACATACATCCACAAAATATAACACACTTAAGCAAGAATCACTACACTCCAAATACGAGCACCAAAAGCATATATTATTAAAAAATAATGGTGGACCTAGAATACATATTACATTCTTTAATTTATAAGAAATATTCTCCTCAATTTGTGTTGAGAGTGAGATATATCTTTATGCAATCACATGCTTCTAAACTAATAAAACAAATCTATTTATGTATAAA
The DNA here is from genome assembly GCA_028749045.1 of Cupressus sempervirens. Classification (NCBI taxonomy): domain Eukaryota; kingdom Viridiplantae; phylum Streptophyta; class Pinopsida; order Cupressales; family Cupressaceae; genus Cupressus; species Cupressus sempervirens. Next base: position 92,433,691 of record CM053792.1, read on the forward strand.
CTAACTCACTAACTAGTTCTTAGTAGGATTCCATCCATATTTACATCATTAAATGGATGCATGAGCCTTTACATGTCTTAAAACAAAGAGAACATGAGAAAATAAGAAGAAGAAAGCCATTAGATGATGTAGGAGTGTCTGGAAGTGCCAAAAATAAAAGCTCCACATTCACTAGATGTTTGTAGGAGTTAAACTATCATTAGAATGCATTTTCACTACATGGAAAGCTCTAAATTTGGAACTGGTAGTTAACTATCGATGCACCTCTGAAGAAGCACACCTTGGAAGAAGTACATCTGCACACCAGCACATCTCAAAAGAAATTTGTGCAAAGTGCTAAATTCCCCAAAAAATCAAAGTTCACAATTTTGAAAATAATTTTTGGGTTTTTCTCAAATGGGGTTTTAGATCACTTTTGTGTACTTAATTTGATCCTTTTGATGATTTATACCCTCTTTATAGCCAAAAAAATTCATAGACTTGAACTCCTTCTGCTTCTAAAATCCCAAGGCACCTATGTTGAATCTTGTCATTAATAATTGCATAAGATGAGGAACCTATTCTAGTTCATGTATCCAACCTCTATATCTTTGATCTTTTTCTTCTCTCCAACTATCCTATCCTTCCCAATGAGAGACCAAGTCATCCAGATTATCCAAAATGATCAAATGTTTGAAACATTTCACAAGATTTTTTAGGCATTTTTAACTGGCTTTTTTAGAGGTTTTCTACTCAAAATTTCAAGTTGAAACTTTCATTGATCCCTAAAGTTGGGTAGTTAGAGGCTTACTATTTTAGGAACTAAAATTAGATTTTTAGTTCTTCTTTCCAATGGTGTAAACAGTTTTGAACTTTGAGCTCTAGGTCAAAAGTTATGATCCTAACAAGTTAAGGATGCCTTTTTACCTACACAAAGAAGAAAACATTAGTTTGGAGAGTTGAAAATCAAACCTTAAACAAATATTAATTACAAAAAAAAGATTGAGAATTCAAAAATATCACAAAACACACAAAAACCTCATTTTAGCCTCTGATAAGCAAAAAAGAGTGCACCTTGCGCACCTCTGAGGTGCGCCTAGTATGCATTATCCTTTGCAAAGTTTCAATACATAGGGTGCACAGCAACACACCTCATGGGGTATAGTGATGCACAACCTTATATTCACTTGGGCATTCTTTAGTGAAAAAGGAGATGCACAACTATGCACGTAAGTAGGTGCACAACTATGCACCTCTATTTAGGAGTAAGCCTTTAGAATTTTGTTTTTAAGAGTTTTTATTGAAACAAAAAGGTGTGCATTAACGCACCTGGGTAGGTGTTCTACTACATGCCTTTTTAGGTTTTCTTAACCTGTTTAGTTTTGTTTGCATAGGAGGAGTGAAGCAAGAAGGTGCACCTATGTTGGTGTAGTCCTGTAGTGTTACAGAGCTCAGAGTGAAGACAATAAAGGAAGTGGGAAGCAGAAAGAGGGCCCTGGGTTTTATAGACCCAGGGACCCTATGCACCTTTGGTAATGCATAGGTGCTCATCTACACAAATTCACATCACCAAAAGGGATTCCTCTCTCTCCTTTAGTTCATTGACACACTAGTGCACGTAACGAGGTGCATTGGTGCACCTTTTTTCTTTGTAGAAAGAACCCTGCTCTCCAAAACTTAATTTTTGAGATTTGGATTTTCAAGCCAGGACACCAATCTGATTGAGGACACTAAGAAAAACCCTATAAAAGACTCAAATCCTACACTAGGGACACATAAACCAAAAAAATAAAGTAGGGGGGCCCATTTCTAGTTGAAATGGGACATGCATTATGAAACCACAACACTATCACCTTAGTTTCATAAGAAAGAGCTAGTTATCTCAAAAATTTGTAGCATACCTCATCCTCTAATATAGTTACTCCACAACCTTTTATGTCTACAATAATCTTATTGATCCTTTCAGAATATGACCTAATTGATTCATCTTCTTGTATTCTTGCATTCTCAAGCATAGTTTTCCAATTTTGCACATTAGGCTTCTTTTCATATTGATCCACTTCATAAAGTGCTTCTAACCTTGTCCCAATATCACAAGCAAGATGTAGACCTTTTAGCTCAACAAATTTTGATTTTGGAAGTGTAGAGACCAATTCTTCTCTAGCAAACATATTGTACATGTGTAATGCCCCACTCGGAGATCCTTGGAACAAGGATTCAATTCAAACCAAGGTATTATTTTTTATAGGTATGAATGCACATGAAAATATCATATAGGGATCACAAAGATCATAACAAGAGACTTCACCAACAATCTGACCAACCAACAAATCTCCAGACACCACTATTAATTTGACACACACAAATTCAAGAATGAAAACCAAAGACAACATCAAACTGAACTATTGAAGCATGGAACCACAATAAATCCTAAAGGGTACTCAAAAGTCCAAGTTGCATTCCCTGAAGAACAACAAAGATGCCACCTATTTTTCATGCGAGAGAATAACAACTGACAGTCTCGCACGAGGAAGTACCTCTCTGCATGAAAAAGTACACTGAGCCACATGAGGAAATACCATCTCGTGTGAGGACATGCTTGACCCAGTAGCCAAAACACCTAAACTGGTGTGGGGTTTCATGTGATTATTCACCAAGTTATGCAAAGAAACCCAACACACCATGCAAACAATTGCATTCTTGCATGAGAAAGCACAATTTTGTGTGAGGATCCAAATCAGCAATCCAAAAAACATAATGGTAAAAAGATAGGAAATAAATTTCCCCAACACCGAGGAGTACTAGATCCACATAAATCGAGGAAAGAAAACTCGAGCGCATAATAAAAAATATTCCATGAAACAAGAAAGAGGAACATTTATCTATCTAAATCATAGAAATAAAAGAATGTGTTGAAAGAAACATTGCATCGTCTAAAGGCAACATCACAATGTACAAAAATAGCATCACAATAATTGAACAACCCAACTAAGTACATAGTTCCTCCCAACTATCAACAGCATCATAAGACCATCATAGATCCTACCCATCCCTTGCGTGTAACATCCCAAGCCACCAATTAGATCGTCAATACTATCATAATAGGGACATCACTACTAAAACATGCTACAATATAAGCATAAAGAAATCTAACATGCTAGTAGTAAAGCATAAGATAATCCTACATGTAGATAACATCACCTATCACATGCTAATAATCATAATAAGGAAATTCAATAGTAACTATCATCATCTAAACATGATATACAAGAATTCTAATGAAAGCATAAATCACAACAAAGCATACTTTGGAACCCAAAGCATCAAGTGAAAACATCCAACAATGGTCACACTAGGATAAAAGACCATCTTTGTACACCGCTCCCTAGCAATGGTAGAGGTAGCTATGCATCTCAACCATGTAGCACCCATAGGTCCATACCCATGGTGTTGATAGAGATAATGATCCAACCACAAACACACATAAAGCACAACATCCATGACTAACACTCACACCAAATAGTATGATGATTGTAACCAAGAACCTAAGGCAATGCACATGGTGCAAGTCCTAGTTAGACACTCATAAGGCTACTAAGTAGGGGCTGACATCATGGAGAGTCACTTGGAATTGACAAGCCCAAGCTAGTATTGGCAGCTTTCCACTTCCCAATGGGAGGAGCACATCCTAAATCTTTTTTATTATCTTTAAGTTTTATTAACACTCACACATTTTATTTAGTTATCACTTCATTAAAAAGCTTCTGTATGCCAACCCTCAGGAAATAGACATTGGGCTACAGAGATAGAATCCCCCTCCATATGCTACCCTACCCTACCCATGCTCATCCTACGACAACTGCCTATGGGTATGCATATTCCCAACCCAACCCCAATGATCATAACTTCCAAAAGTACCATGGAAGGTTGAGACCATAAGTCCTCCAATAAAGGTACATGCACATACTCATGTGTTATGCACCACCATCATGAAGATCATAACACAAGGATTGGATGAGAACACAATGCAAAATATAACACCTAACTGAAAGCAATTCAAGAGGATGGATTCTACACAAATCCCAAAGCCAATAAAATCATACATCATGAAATCACTCAATCGGCCTCAAATTGGGAGTATGGATTCTACATGAATCCCAATGATGCAACAAGACCAAACATCATGAACTCACTCAACTGGCCTCAATTTGGGAGCATGGATTCTAAACGAATTCTAGTGTCCACGAAACAAAAGTAAAGGTCCAAAAGAAACCATAATACTAGGTATAAAATCACTCAACAGAACACAAAGTCAAGAGTATGGATGTGACATGCTCCCAATGCAACATAAAAGTGCAATAGTGGTTTGACAATAGTGATTTGACTGATATCCAAATAGATCATCCAGGTCCACAACCCCCATTGTGCCAAGAAAACTCAAGAAAATAGGGTGACATGCAAAATGAGGTAAAAACTCCAAAATTTTGATAAACTCCAAAATTAAAACCAATTTGACCTTTGGGTACAAAAATTGCAAAAATCCAAAGATAATTGAGTTCGAACACTGTATGCAAAAGTGACCAGCATAACGATGAAAAACCCCAAACCCTCAAATTGAAAAATAGAGAAATGCTCATACCCGACTAACCAAGTAGAACCAACATACAAAAATGGAGGGGAACACTAGTTCTTAGCCTCCTAGCGAATGACTACCAAAAACAAAACCTGAAACAAAGCAGAAACAATAAAAAAGGAAAGCCCTACCTCACAACCAAAAGGGAAAAAATGGGAAATTGAACCATAAAATAAATAGCTTGTAGAAGTAGCTGAAAATTGTGGCAATCCAAGGTTTCCCCGAGCTGGATCCAACAAGCCCAATCTCACAACAATCCCACACCCATAGCTCCCACAAGAGACAAAACAATAAATCCTCATGAAGAGGATTTTGGGTTTTACTCTCCAACTTTCTAATTCAAAAGTGAGAAGTGAGAAATTATATTCCTTTTTGGATATTTATTCACTTTTCAAGTGAATAATCGATTAGGGAAAATAACCAACCAACCTAGTTAAACCTCAAATCGACCCAAACAAAAATAGGTTCTTCCTAGAAATAGGAATTCATCTATGGCAAAGCTGCTAGAAAATAAAATAAATCAATTAAAAAGCCCAAAAACTCAAAAACCCATAAATTTCCTTAACAATTTTTGCAACAATGTGAACCTCTAAATGCACAGACATGCTCACTGGTCTAATCACATAATGCAAATGAATTCAGATGGAATAATCACTAAAAGGATAAATTAAACAATTAAAATAAGGATACGTTGACCAAACAAGGACGACATTGGTAAAATATGAATAGTTGAATCATTAACTCCTATGCCACTGTTAGGGATATAAATCCTAGACACTAAACAACACGATCAAGTGCAATTGCATATAATGACATAGCCAAAGCAATAATTACATTAAATCACCTAATTTAACCATTTATTTAATTATATCAAAATAATATATTTACATCACTCATGTTCACATAAAGCATAACAACTCAGGAATGAAGTAAATAACCATAGCATTAAATCCATCACATAACATAATCAGAGATATGTCCAAATACCAAATAACCAAATATCATCATAAAACACACTGTCATATCAAAATTTCATCATCATGCAATATGATCAACTAAGTAGCATATTAGTCTAACATCTATGATATTGAAATCAAAGTATGACATCTGACCCTCATGTCATCTCAAATATAAAACATAACACAAGTAGATATCCATAGCAATTAACCAATGAATCCAACATGGACAAACCATCTCTAACTATTTAAACATTAAATAATGGTTGTTTAAACAACATAAAAAAGCACTTAAAACACATAAGGGAACACAATCATAAACATGAGTAAACACTGCTACAGGAACCTAATCCAGTGTAACATGGTAATAGTACACGGTGCAATTCTGCACACATCTTAGGGTGATCACATAACAACATCATGTTACCACATTGATCCTAGTACCCACTAGCACAAACTTCAATGAACCATAAATCACATCATAATCTCATAAATCAGTCAAAGAATAATCAAAACTGATACCATAATATTAATCTAATCACCTCAACAGTGTAGACCACTCATGGTCCCAATCATGACCCCATCTCAAGGAGAGATTGATAAGGTTGCATCCATTAGGATGACTTACAAAAGTCAAATGGGAGACGCAATACATCATCCCCCCCAAAGACTAGGCTTACTCGTGGAGCCTACAATCCAAGAACAAAAACCAAAACACACCAAGAGCAACATAAAAAATAAGCACTAGGGATGAATCATTGACTCCTTCACGAGTCCAACCAAATCACTCCAACATTCTCAAACCATTGCATCAACCCCTAGATAGGTTAACCACAAGAGAAAAGGTGTCACACTAACACAAGGTCCTCTAACTAGGAAACTTCTATGTGCTAGGAAAAACCCATCTAGCCATAATGTCAACAATACAAGGCAAGGATAAACCCACTCTACCTTGTCGATAGGTGCCCAACTAAACATGCACCTACCACATGATTGCAAAACCAGGTCAACACATGATGCACTTCCAACAAGAGTTAGAATCATGGGGAAAAACCATCCCAAAATTCCCAAGAACACTACCATGTCACACATGAGCATCCTTGAATCCATGTAAACTCACCCTTTGAACAAAGAGGATGACAGTTTACTAACAAAATTACACACTCCAAAAGGCTACTCACCACCAAGTGTAGGAGTACAATGCCTCTCCAAGATACAAAATCTTAACTACCACTTGGAACTAGGGTTACACAACCCAACTAGAGAAGATATCATCTTTCCACAAGGCTATAAATAATTCCACTACTAGACAAAATCATGTAAAAATTCATACCAACTCTCAAGATGGTAACATGTGTCCAACAATACCATGTCTCTCTAGAACCATGCTAGGAATACCACACCCAACCTATTGCTAAACTCAATCTCCAACCTCAACTCAATGCTCAATGAGAAAACTTGACTAAGATAATCCTCTTGAAGAAACAAGCTTAGGGAGAAAAAAACTACAGAGTATTAGAACTAAGAGGGAGTCTCTCACTCAACCCCTACACTAAATCAGCCCAAGACATGTTAGGGAACTCACAATTCCACCAACCATTGACATACTCATCTAAAAACATTGACTAAGTTGGTGGCATAACCATGCTAGCCTACTCTTTCAAGAGAGAAAAGGATACAGAGATGCACCAAAGTCAACATCCAAAAAGGAAAATCTAGACTCATCAAAAAACTAAGTCACTCCCAAAGAACAAGGCAACATCAACCTTGAGCAAGGTACACTTACAGGCTACACTTCATGTCACAAAGGTGGATTGGTGTACACAAACCCAAGCACGAACCCCAAAAAGTACCTAGTAGATTGTGAAGACTAGATAACTCTTTCATTAAGAATAACATGAAGAGGTAAACTTATCCAATGGCCATAAATATGATATATCATGACTAAATTGGCCTCTACTTGATAAAGGGTACTCAGAACATCGATTTGCTCCTTTAGAAGTGTGAATGGGTTGCTCATTGTTCCCTAGGTGAAATCTTGCATTAGCATAGTCTTGTGCAAAGTTTCTCACTAAACTAGGCGAGAAAGTGCAATGAACCAAGCGAGAAAGTGCATGATCAATAGTTGCTCAAAAAAAATTTCAAATCAACACAAAAATTGCGTTCATTGTGGAGGCCATAACTTTCACATCCAAACGTAGATTGACTCTATTTGAAAAGTGTCAGAAAGATAATGACAAGGAGTACAAAATGATGGAGCTTAGAGAGTCCTAAGATCTAAGATTTTTAATCACCACTCAAGACAAAACAACATAGGCAGAAACAAAGGTCTTGGTTATCAAGACAAGTGATGAACAAAATGTCCAAAACCATTCAAGAGCACAAATGCAAAAAACAACATAAGACATGGAATGAAAGGTAGTTCACACACTAAAAACCATCATTACTTATCTTTCATAATTTTATTACTTAAACATAACATGAGCACTAATACACAATGAAACTAAAAAGTTTTCAAAGCAAGGATTCAAGAGTCAACCACCATAAAACAAGTACATATCTTTCAATTTCTTTCAAGAATAACATTAGGTTTAATCATCTTTTAAACCATCCAATTACATTAACAACTTTAAATCTATCAAAGACACACTAGCATGTTCTCCATGATATTATCCCTTATACGTACTACTAGATGAACATGGTAGAATCACAACACACAACTGGGCAGCAGCTAAAACACATTCAAAAAAGTCATCAAGAACAAAAAAAAAAAACCCAAATGGGGAATTGTCAATTCCAATAGTAAATAACAAAATGTGCACATTTCAACAATAAGTCAAATGTGACAACTATCACAAAGAGTTTGATAGATGAAATTTGATGACTATTCTAAGAGAGGAAAATACTGAAAACCAATGCTAGCCCAACAACATGAGGAAAGTACCTCCATCCAAATAAAAAAAGGCATCAATCAAAGCACATTACATGTGATGACTGAGGATAGTCAAACAAGAGGGATAAATCACCACACAATGCTAAGGATTACATCATCTTGACAGTGTTAGAGAACACACTCACACACATCAAGCAATATACCATCAACAATCTCATGCATATGCAGATAACAATAATTTTCTGAATTATTTATCCATGAAATGCAATATTTATATATTCATCAATTTAATGAAAAATTTCCATAATCTTATGAAGCAATAAAATTGGGGACTTAAGTCATTAACCCAAGGATATAATGCAAACCTACTTCTTTGCAATGATTCACAATAACACTCATTTTTCAATGAAAGGAAACATTTCATACTATAATGACAAAACATAGAATTATAAATAAGATTCTTTTATTCACTTACAAATAGGAGAAGATAGGGAAACAATACACCTAACTCCACAAGGGAGAACAAAAGAGGCACTCAAAGCCAACACATGGACACCAATGAGTGGTTCCATCCAAAGAGGGTCACAAAAGCAATCAACTAATCAAGGAATATCAATTCCATCTACAAAACAAGGAAGACTCACTTCCTTCTCCTCACACTGATCTAGTTGCATCTACTATATAAGCAAGTCCATTCCAAGTAGATACCAAAGCAACAAAAATCAAAAGCTCTTCACCAAGACACTCAAACTCAACCAATGCAACAAAAACCATATGGGCAACATATACACAAAGATCCCAATGTTTGAACATGGGCTCTAATACTAGATGTAATGCCCTACCCAGAGATCCTTGAAACAAGGATTCAATTCAAGCCAAGGTATTTTTTTAACAAGTATTAATGCACATGACAACATCATATAGGGATCACAAAGATGACAATGAAATACTTCACCAAAAATCCAAGCAACCAACAAATCTCTAGATGCCACTATCGAGCTAACACACACAAACTCAAGAACAAAAACCAAAGACAACATTAGAACTCAAAATCTCTGAACTATCAAAGCATGTAACAACAAACAATCCTAAAGGGTACTCAAAAGTCCAAGTTGCATTCCCCAAAGAACAATGGAGAGGCCCCATGTTTTTTGCATGAGAGAATAACAACTGACAGTCTCACATGAGGAAGTACCTCCTTGTGCAAGAAAGTACACTAAGCCAGGCAAGGAAACACCATCTCACATGAGGACATGCTTGGCCCAATAGCCAAAACACCCAAACTAGTGTGGGGTTTCATGTGAGGATTCACCAAGTTGCACGAAGAAACCCAACACACCATGTGAACAATTGCATTCTCATGCAAGAAAGCATAATTTTGCACGAGGATCTAAATTAGCAATCCAAAAAACATAAATGTACAAAGATAGGAAATAAATTTCCTCCACACTAGGGAGCACCAAATCCATATAAATTGAGGAAAAAACACTTGAGTGCATAATCAACAATATGCCATGAAACAAGAAAGAGGAACATCTATCCATCTAAATCATAGCAATAAAAGAACGTACTGAAAGAAACATCACAGTGTACAAAAGCAACATCACAATGTACAAAAATAACATCACAATAACTAAACAACCCAACTAATTATGTGGTTCCTCCCAACTGTCAATAGCATCATAAGACCATCGTGGATCCTAGCCATCCCCTATGCATAACTTCCCAAGCCACCGATTAGATCATTGGTACTAGCATAATAGGGATGCCACTACTAAAACATGCTAGTAGTAAAGCATAAGATAATCCTACAAGTAGATAACATCACCTATCACATGCTAATAATCATAATAAGGAAATGAAATAGTAACTATCATCATCTAAACATGATATACAAGTATTCCAATGAAAGCATACTCTAGAACTCGAAGCATCAAGTGAAAACATCTAGCATTAATGTTCACACTAGGATAAAAGACCATCTCTGCACACCAATCCCTAAAAGTGGTAGAGGTAGCTATGCCTCCCAACCACGTGGCACTATAGGTCAACACTTGCTATGCTGATGGAAATAATGATCCAACTAGAAATACACATAAAGCACAACATCCATGGCTAACACTCACACCAAATAGTATGATGATTGTAACCAAGAACCTAAGACAATGCAAGTGGTACAGGTCTTGGTCAGACACTCATAAGGATACTAAGTAGGGGCTGACATCATGGAGAGTTACTTGGAATCAACAAGCCCAAGCTGGTACTGGGAGCTCTCCACTTCCCAATGGAAGGAGCACATCTCGAATTCTTTTGATTATCTTTAAGTTTTATTAACACTCACACAATTTATTTATTGATCACTTAAGTACAAAGCTTCTGCATGCCAAACCTCAAGAAATAGACATCAGGTTATGGAGATAGAAGCCCCCTCCATATGCTACCCTACCCTACCCATGCTCATCCCACCACAAGTGCCTGTGGGCATGCATATTCCCAACCCAACCCCAATGATCATAACTTCCAAAAGTACCACAAAAGGTCGAGACCCATAAGTCCTCTAACAAAGGTATGCATACATATTTGTGTGTGGTGCATGACCATCATGAAGATCATAACACAAGGACTGGATGAGAACATAATGCAAAATATGACACCCAACCAAAAGTAACTTGAGAGGATGGATTCTACATGAATCCCAAAGCCAATAAAACCATATATCATGAAATCACTCAACTGGCCTCAATCTGGGAGTATGGATTCTACATGAATCCCAATGATGCAACAAGACCAAACATCATGAACTCACTCAACTGGCCTCAATTTGGGAACATGGTTTCTACATGAGTCCTTATGTCCACGAAACAAAAGCAAAGGTCTAGAAGAAACCATAACACTAGGTATAAAATCACTCAACTAAACACAAAGTTAGGAGTATAGATGTGACATGCATCCCAATGCAACAAAAAAGTGTAATAGTGGTTTGATTGATATCCAAATGGATCATCCAGGTCCACGACCCACATTGTGCCAAGAAAACTCCAGAAAATAGGGCAGCATGCAAAATAAGATAAAAACCCCAAAATTTTGGAAAACCTTGAAATTAAAACCCATTTGACCTTTGGGTACAAAAACTCCAAAAATCCAAAAATGGCCAGCATAATAGTGCAAAACTCCAAACCCTCAACTTGAAAAATAGGGAAATGCTCATACTCGACCAACAAGGTAGAACCAACAAACAAAAATAGAGGGGAACACTAGTTCTTAGCCTCCTAGAAAATGGCTACCAAAAACAAAACTTGAAATGAAGTAGAAACAATAAAATGGGAAAGCCCTACCTCACAACCAAAAGGGAAAAAATGGGAAACTGAACCATAAAGTAAATAGCTCACAGAAGTAGCTAAAAATTGTGGCACTCTAAGGTTTCCCCAAGCTAGATCCAATGAGTCTGATCTCACAAAGATCCCATGCCTATAGCTCTCACAATGAGCAAAATAGTAAATCCTCATGAAGAGGATTTTGAGTTTTACTCTCCAAATTTCTAATTCAAAAGTGAGAAGTGAGGAATTAAATTCTTTTTTGGATATTTATTCACTTTTTGAGTGAATAATTAATTAGGGCAAATAACCAACCAACCTAGTTAGACCCCAAATTAACCCAAATGAAAATAGGCTATTCCTAGAAATAGGAATTCATCCATAAAAATAATGCCAAAAAATAAAATAAATCAATTAAAAAGTCCGCAAACTCAAAAACACATAAATTTCTTTAACAACTTTTGTGACAATGCGAACCTCTAAATGCACGGACAGGCTCATTGGTCTAATCACATAATGCCAATAAATTTGGATTTAATAATCACCAAAAGGATTAATTAAACAATTAAAATAAGGATACGTCGACCAAATAGGGATGCCATTGGTAAAATATGAATAGCTAAATTATTAACTCCATGTACTACTGCCAAGGATATAAATCCTACACACTAAACAACACGATCAAGTGCAATTACATATAATAACATAGCCAAAGCAATAATTACATTAAATCACCTAATTGAACCATTTATTTAATTATATCAAAATAATCTATTTACATCACTCACATTCGCATAAATCATAATAACATAGGAATGAAGTAAATAACCATAGCATTAAATTCATTACATAACATAATTAGAGATATGTCCAAATATCAGATATCATAAAGCACATTGTCATCTCAAAATGGCATCATCATGCAATATGATCAATTAAGCAACATAATAGTCTAGCATCTATGATACTGAAATCAAAGTATGACATCCAACCCTTAGGTCATCTCAAATATAAAACATAACATAAGTAGATATCCATAGTACATAACCAATGAACCCAACATGGACAAACCATTTCTAACTATTTAAGAATTAAATAATGGTTGTTTAAACAACATTAAAAAGCACTTAAAACACATAAGTGAACACAATCATAAACATGACTAACCACTACTATAGGAACCTAATCTAGTGTAACATGGTAATAGTACACAGTGCAATCTCTGCACACATCTTGGGGCAATCATGAAACAACATCATGATACCACATCGATCCTAGTAACCACTATCACAAACCTCAATAAACCATAAATCACATCATAATCTCATAAATTAGTCAAAGCATAATCAAAGAAACTGATACAATAATATAAATCTAATCACGTCAACAATGTAGACCACTCATGGTCCCAATCACGATCCTATCTCAAGGAGATATCAATAAGGTTGCATCCACTAGGATGACTTATAGAAGTCAAATCGGAGAGGCACTACAACATGAAATTTTACTTTTGATTAGTAGTGCAAGTAGAGAGATGTTTTTCTTCCACCAAAACCTTCTGAGTCTTTGTGATCATCAAACTTTAGACCTTCCTTTCTAAATGCCATGGAACTCCCTTACTAAGCACCTAATGCTCTGATATCTATTGTTAGAAATTAAATTCCACCAATACAAATGAGAGGAGGTAGGAGAGGTAGATCATTTGTATGCCAAAAATGAGTTAAATCCAACATATTAAATCCAACTTCAATAACCAATATAGTGAACAATGCCAAGAGACAAAAACATGTACAATGACACAATGAATTTTTTACTAGGGAAACCCTTGATCAAAGGGAAAACTTTAGTGAGGATGACACCCACAATATGATGTACTAATAGAAAATTGCCCCGTGAAAGGAAATAACCCTATTAGGAGAAACCTACAACACAATCAATAGAGGAAAACCCTAATACTAAAATGTTGTGATTGTCAGGGTTGTACATTTTTTTTTCATCTATAGAGGAAAACCCTAGCATGTTTTGCCCCAATCTAACTATTTTTATTATGGCCCCAAATATTAAATTTAGTGCCCTAGGGTTTTGATTTTATCTCATATTACAAGAAATCTTCATAAAATTAGAGTCTAGGCCCTAACCCTAGGTTTTAAAGCTAAGTGGGATTTCATTTGTCTTTTACATCATTTTATATGATGTTATGACTATAAGGTTATTAAATCAATACAAGGAAGAGTTTATAATGTCCTAATCTTAACATAAGTATTGTGTCATAGTATCATGGATGATAAAGTTAGTCTTCTTGATCTTATGATCTCTGTTGTATCGTATGATTGTATGGTAGTTTGAATAGTTTTCATTTCATCCTCTATGAAATTATGACAAGGGAGGTCATCATGGAATTAGGGACAATGAAAGAAGGTGTTACGATGTTATGAAGTAGTGGGCATGTTAAGATCATAAAGGAAATATTTGGCTGTTGTGATGCTACATGATATTTATGATCATAAGATTGTAAGGAGATTTAACACTAGAAAAAGTGATAATGCACTATCAAATAGGTGTAAAATTTTGATTGGCTAGATTATGGTATTAATACCAGAGGTATGCTTAGCAAGATCGATAGGACCAAAAAATATTTTTATATTAAGTTTGAATGACATTTGGTGATCTCCGATCTTACGATATATAGTTCATCGTAAGATCTTAGGGAAATGAAATATGTACTCCAATGTTACAAGTAAGCCATGATGGTAAGAATGAAAATGAAAAATTCAAAGCCCATGATACTACAATAAATAATGTTAAGTGTTTCTTGTAGTAGCGTAACATTTTAAAAGGTAACCAGAGATGTTACAAAATAAAAAAATGACTCTGACTGTAAGATTTTATGGTGAAAAAGGTCAAGGTAAGATGCTACACCAGTTCAACACAATTGTTTGCCAAGATATTGTAGAAGAAGAAATAGGAAACATTGATGCCACAACAACTAAGTAGTCATAAGATCATAAGAGGGTTTTTCCATGGGTTATGACTGGTCGAAAAAGGTTTTTCAAAGGGTTTTGTAACATAGAGAAATTGTTTCTTCAGCTATAAGATAATACAAGGAGCCTTTTCATTAGTCATTATCATATGAGCATAGGCCCTATTTTGACATAAAAAGTGTTAAGTCACTTTTCTAAGCTGGAAATGACAATGAACTTCTTAACCAATAAGATTTAAGCATAGTACAAAAAGTGCATTGCTAGATAATTATGGCAATGCTTCCCTGAGTTGATATAATAAGTTGATATTTCCAAAAGTCTTTGTAGATGTAGAATTGATAAAGGCCCTATTTTGTTGCCACAATCTGGCCACTAAACCATTTCATAGGAAAGGTGGAACCATCCTCTACACTCTTCATCATGAGTCATTGATTGTGGCCATTGGAGTGGATGGAGCTATGGCTATCCTATAGATTTGAAGAATTTGTAGAGGGAATTTGAGGTGAATACCAAGGCCTTTACTGGGAAATATATGCTACAACATATTTCGATGGATTTCAAAAATGTGGGTGATTATCCTAAAAAGATAGATAAAATGATTCCATTGGACAATTTTAAAAATCTATTTTGTCAAGTTAGTATATGGTGTCCATAAGGTGGTTGGCAAGGATGGAACTGATGTGGCATATGGAGCTGAATTCATAATTGCTAGAGATGTGCAAGACTCCTATCATGGTGGGGAGTATGACTATGTGAATTACATCTAGAGGTGAGAAAGAAAATATTGTGAAGGCTCAAACTAGAGAGCTAAAGGATTTCAAATTCCATCATTATTCACTATTGATGCACCATATCCTCTACAAGAATGTAGGGTATAAAAGCTCTAGTTTCATTGATCATACTTTCAGTGTTGATGGAGATCTACTAGTTTAGTTGTGGACACAAGTATGGCATAGAAATTATAATTTTTTCTAATTTTGTTTCATTATTTAATAATTTTAGTGTTGTAATAATGAGAATGTTAGATCCAAGTTACTTTAGGACACTTGAGATTTTAAAAGGCTTTTTGAGACCAGCCCTATTTCCTGAGGGGAAAAGATTTGACCATAACTAGGGGGACATTTTCTTATTTCCAACCTTTTCTTTGATGAGAGTTTATGGTTGTCCTTAGCCACCCCACATATTACCAAAGTTTATCCCTCCTAGATTGGGTATAATTAAATTCATATGGAAATTGTTTATGGTCAACAAGGAGTATCTAGGACCCAAAGTGCATAAAGGAACTTTCTTATGTAGGTGTTTTACAGTTGGGGATTTTACAATTGGAAAACAAGCCCTAGATCAGATCCTTTCTTATCTCCACCATTACAATTTATCAACTAGTCCCTATAGAATGTATGACCCTGACAATTGGATGAAGATTACCCTGAAGGAGATGAAAAATTATGTACTACCCAACACCATGAGGATGTCATTCCAAACATAGTTGTAGAGGGTGAGGAAATTGATAGGATAGCAAAGCTAGATGATGTCTTGAGGGTGAGAGAGATGAAAAGAGAAAATCCCCAATTTTTGGGATTTTACATGGATATCCCCTATCCTCAGAGGATTAGGAAGATGGTCACTGACCATGCTAAGATCATGGCTAAGATGCCTAAAGGGCCAATGGGAGAAGAAGATAGGGTTTTCCCTAATAGCCCTAAACCTAATGTGAGCCTAGAAATAGAAGAAGATGATGTCCCTAACACATCATGGATCACAAATGGAAATAAGAGATAGAAGATTGTACATATCCCTACTGAGTTGAAATAGAGGACACTATAGATTTTACCTAGGAAGAGTTAGTAGTTTGCTAACTTAAGACAAAATTACCTCCAAGATAGGATAAATGTAGCTGAGAACACACTCACTGACATGAAATTGGTAGCAATAAGGCTGGATGATAGGATCATCCAAGCCCAATAGTTTCTAGAAGATGATGAATGCATCAAATCTACTAAATTCAAGAGTTTTTTTATATAAGATAAAACAAAGTGAGCTAGTACTAAAACTAAAACTAGGAGAATCAAATGAACAAAAGCTAGAACTAATTGTGAAGTTGTAGGCTTGTGATCCTAAAAGTGAAGTTATGATTCTAGAGGAGGCTAGGGATCTTGTACAAAGGAATGGCATGTTGTTGGTGTCTGGATGGGACTTGGAACAAGCTTTTATGCTTGATCAAGTAAGGAGGCAAGAAATGCTATTTCATATGAGGCATTTGGTGCAAATAGATTGCAGAGAGGAACTAATTTTAACATTGACACCAAATCTTTGGTGGTTTGGAGTATGGCTCCTTCATCCAATAAGACAAAATTAATGGATGTACAGAACACTAAGCAAGGTAACATGATTGTATGGACTCTAAAAGGAACCTCTATGAATGAAGCAAAGGTAGAGGAGATGGAGACCAGACTCTCAAAATTTATACATGATTACATAGATGTGAGAAAGCTCTATGAAGATGAGCTCTAAAAGAGCCATGTTTACAAGGAGAGAATTTTAGATCTTGAGGCCAAGGTCCAAGCATTTGAAAATGAAGTTGCATCACTCATGGAGAAACTTGTAGAGGCAAAATAGTTATTTGCTATAGAATATAGAGAAGAACATGAAGATCAACAACAGCTAGCCAAGAACATAGTTGAGGCCTTGACACAAACAAAGGATTTGGGAGAAGAGAAGCATAAAAATCTATAAGGATGATCATTGATGCTTAATATATTTAGTAGTGTGGTGAGAGAAGGACAATTTTCCTTAAGAGTATGCTGAGCCATAGAATTGAAATTTTAAAATCATGTCACAATAGGCTCATAGTCTTTATATTACTTTACAAAGTGCTGAGTAATTTTGCAATGAGGCACTTTCATGGCTATCACCCACATTTAATCTTTGGGGGCCATATATTTAGTTCTTAGAGAGGCTAATTGTACTAATGGCTAAAAAGCCATATTTTCCTAATAAAATAATCATAGTAAAGATAGGTTTGGCAATGGTCAAAGAATTGATTGGCTTCTTCACTGGGAAGTTACAAATTATATAAGCAAAGTTAAAGGTTTTATCTCAGGGAGTGCAGCCCTTCTTACCATCAATTTGGATGCTAATAGCACATTAATAGATTAGCAAGAATGGTCTAATTCCTTTGATGAAATTTTGATTTAGGAGGCTACAATATCAATTTTTGAAGACACTTCTAATATCCCATAAATAAGTTACTTGATTCCCTATTTAAGGTAGAAATAAATTTGAATAAATTTATTGTTGAATCAAAAGTTGTTATGGATGTTAGGTGGACCAAAGCCACTCAGGATTTGCAAGAGGTCAAAACTATAGAGTGGCCCACAAAATGGGAAATGTATGTTTGAGAGACAAGTAGGAGAGATTAAGGCTCTACCAATAGGATGTAGTTGAGATATTTCTCATACAGGATAGTGAAGGAAAAAGAGGAGAAAAATCAAAGGTATGATATAAATGTTCATTTATTGTCTCAATTACTTTTCTTTATTTGATCGATCCTTTGGAAGAATGTTCTGCATACTTTTTTTCCCATCTTCCAAGTATTTGTATCCATTCTTGTTTTGACATGTGTCCTCCACTCATCTGTAGCTTGTCACAATCCTATTTATGGATTTCCAAGATGAAGAGTAGAGGTTAGTTGTCTGTAGAATTTTCTCATTGTCATTGCCATGTATTATTTTGCAGTTTGTCCATTTGTTTAGTAAATATATGAATGATTTTAGTTTTGCATACTTGAATACAAGAAGTGAACATTTGGTACCCATGGCTTGTCTTTGAGTTATATTATGAGTTTCTATTAGCATTATAAAGATCTTAAGAAGAAGAAATTTCCCTTAATTATAATTGTCTTTGAGTTTTGTCTCCTTTTTCATATATCCATGATCTTGGGAATGAATAAACAAGTTTCATTTAATCTAATGTAATTTACACAAGTTTTATATCTCTTATTGGTTTTTGCTAAAATTTAAAGAATTAGGTAATTGCTTTTTGTAATGGATAAGGTTTAGGGTTTGTGAAAGGGATATAAGAATGAAACTTAGAGTTTAATGTTGATAATTTTAATCACAAGTTGATTAAAAAGGTCCAAATTTGCTAGTCTTTGACTCTATATCCCATTGAATAAGATATTGGTCCTATTAAAAATTCAAGGATATACTGATGATTCACTTAATTATAGAATATTGATAACAAAAAATCAATTTACCATTTTATATATCAAGAACTAAAAGTGCTGGTCACTACTTATTTGCATTTAATTTTTGGTTGTAGTTAGCTACCATGCTCAAAAAATTTATCAAAAAATCATAGAAGGATATTGACCATTTCTGCTTGTTAGTGAATAGATTGTCTTCTGAAGAAATAAAAACAAATTAACTCTAAATGCCTAGATAGGAAGATTGAATCAGCACTAACAGTTGGATAGGTTATCATTGTATTGATAACCTTCCTCTTAATTTTATTAGGTATAACTCCCCATACATGATTTACAATGAATTCAAATACGGATGCTCTTAACTAGAAAGTATGAAAGGTTTACTCCTAAACACAAAATAGATGCGAAAGATTAACTAATTGAAAGAAATTGAACAACAAATAACACAAAGTTCATTTGCAAAGATGCTACATTAAAAAGTGAAAATGAAGAATGTATCTTCCATCCTCTTGAGAAAATGAAAAATTAGAGCTTTTAAAGATATCTTGAAATGATAACATAATCAAAAAATAGTGACATTAAAATGTATTTTAGAGAAAATTGAAAACAATACAAAGATCATGATCAATGGAAAGAACTACCTCATAATCAAAGTTTTGATGCAATTATCCTCTAGTCTCCCTTCTCTAAAGTGTAAAAGACAACAAAGATCCTCTTACACATTTACACTTAAAGTCACTACCTAAAGAAAACTGAAAGTTTTCCCTTGCATTACATAAAACAAATCAAAATTTATCCTTTCCTCTAACACATAGTTTAGAAATAAGCTCTACTTTCCCTCCCTCACAAGGAATGAAATAATCAGGAACAATTATTTTCCCTCCTACTGTAGCACACGATCTACAGTATTAGGAAGAAAAAGTGGAACAATCTGGAAAAACTCTCCCCTCCTGCTGTAGCACAAAGTCTGCCCTCGGGAAAGAAAAGTGGAACCATCTGGAAAAACTCTCCCCTCCTATTGTAGCACAAAGTCTTCCCTCAAGAAATAAAAGTGGAACAATTTGGAAAAACTCTCCCCTCCTACTGTAGCACAAATTTTTCCCTCGGGAAAGAAAAGTGGAACCATCTACAAAAACTCTCCCATCCCGCTATAGTACAAAGTTTACCCTCAGGAAAGAAAAGTGGAACAATTTGGAAAAACTCTCCACTCCTACTGTAGCACAAAGTCTACCCTTAGGAAAGAAAAGTGGAACCATCTAGGAAAACTCTCCCCTCCTGCTATAGCACAAAGTCTACCCTTGGGAAAGAAAAATGAAACCCCACCAACCTATCTTTCTAGCTTATTTATCTCTTCATGTCATGATAACCATCTCCTAGAACTTCCATTCCATTTTTTTTTGCTTCATAAATTTTTATGTCAGTTATTAAAACTGACTTTTGGAACTAAAAGCATTCTTTTTAAAATTTTCAAAAATTTTCCTTTTCCCATTTGAGAATTCTGTGTCTTTATAATGTCTTTATTAAACCAAAACATCATAAGTGGCATCAATAACAACTACACCTCATATTGAGCACATACATTAGCTTTCCAAGCTTGGTGATTATTTATCAAAATTAGTGCTTTTATTCTCATATGAAGAGTCTCTCACTTCTAAAGGCCACAATGAACACTTCATCAAGGACACCCCCAACTCCAGTTCTATTACAAAAGGGTTGTGTCTTAGAGAAATTTAGGACCATTGGGCACTTACTATTTAACACCCACTACATTCTTTACTAATAGATTTTATGTTTCTATAACTCTTGCAATGTATCCCAACCACATAAGATGGGTCAACATCTACAAAATGGAGTCACATAAAGGAATTTTAGTGTTTGGTGCATGTTTAAGGTAGGCCAAGACTTTTTTATCAAACTGACATCGCACTTGTGGGGGTATTTTATCTAAAGTGTAGGGCATTCCTTCATAGCCCAAAATCTAAATTCTTACATCTATAAGCACTTGAATATGATGAAGTGGTTGGGTTTTATTATTGAGAAAGCCAATTACTTTATCTTGTGTTTACCTAAATTGATCCTCGACATCTTCCTTCATGTCTATCATGACAATATATTTTTATATAGTAGGGGGGAAGATGACTTCAATATCATGACAAGTTTCGATGCCTTATTTTGATTAGCATATTTTCGGCCTCCTTCATTCTACATATAATGAATCATTCTTTTGAACTTTAGAGGTGTGTTCCAAAAACATAAAAGAGTCGTCTATGACTAGTTGAACACTTGCACCTTTCATCAAACACAAAAACTTTAAAGGGAATCGATGATGGGGAGTTACTTTTGATTTATAACAAAATGGTTTGCTGAGCCCATGCACATTCAATATATTGTATAATATGATTCATTGAAAATGTTATTCATAGAACTTATAGCCCGAATTATTATAGTTTGAGCTTGAGAGTTGAAGATTCCACATTCAATATAAACATCATTGAACCATCATCTCACAAAGTTCAAACTTGTGATTATCCTGACAACATCACCTAAAATAGTGTAATGACCTCAAATTAAAAAGGATATATGAATATTTAAATAACATGTTATATAATGATAATAATTAAGAATAATAATATTAAAGTAAAATATATTATAATCTATTATATAATAGTGATATATTTTAAAACAATATATAAGATTATAGCATAATTGTAATGTAAAATATTATATTATAATTATAATATTAATGAGTTAAATAAATGTTTATATAAAGTAATATTAATAATGTTAAAATAATCATATTTTTATAAAGTAATATTACAGAATGTAGCATCCTCATTTCTAGGGCTGAATTTAATAAATAGTTTCAAATAAAGTAATAATATCATAACAATTTATTTATCAAATTGATATAATATAATCTTATATCAACTGATATAGTAATAATATAAAAATAATATAATAATATAATATTATTATTACCATCAAAATAAAAATATCATTAGGATACACATAATAGAATTATTATAATATATACATCATAAGTATAATAACTTAAGAACTTATCCAATCCATATAACTATTAATAAATAATAAATATAATATCTCTAACATTCCCAAGATGACTATAAGGTATAGTCGATAGAGATTTTGCTTAGATCATGTAGAAATGGAGCACTTTGGATTATTGTTCAAATATTAAAGACTCCTCAACAATGACCATTGCTATCGATAAATAAAACTATATGGAGGGGTGACTATTAAGAGGTGATATTGTCAAATGATGGTATATGTGTAACAAGGTTTTCAATATAATGTTGACCACAACCATAGACATCTAAATAGAGTACTTGATCGATCAATGTCCGATAATAGGCAACCCCTAATTGAAGGTGTTGTGATTATTTAATCCATCCTAAATTAAGTTAATGATTGGATTATACAATGATTGTAAACATTGTTAATGTAAGGAAGGCAAGCATCGGTTGATAAATAATAGTCAATTCTTTTATCCATGCACCTGATTGTAGATATAAGAAGGAGATTGCAAAATATTCAGAAGTACATTATAGAGGAGAAAAAAACACAATCAAAACTTTCTCACCATAGAAAGAAATATCGATTGTTAGCAAGAAGACAAAAAAAAGGCCAGTGGAAGTGATAGCTCAGCCAACCACAATTAGTGAATAAGTTAATCTCAATCCTATGCTAGAATACATAGAAGATAAGGTGAGAAAAAGGATATCATTAAGATAGAGTTCACACCCCATAATAGGTATTGAATCAGGAGGAGGGAAAGGTATCAGTCAATCTGCAAATAGATACTAATCTGTGTAGTCCAGGCATATTGAATGGAAGTAACTGTACATAAGGATCTATTCTTTGACAACTATACTCACATAAAACCCAAGCACAAAACTAGAGGAGTTACTGTTACTATAGGTCGAAGGAGGAAGTAAGGGAATACAATAGTTGGTCCAACAAACTCTTAAATACAGTGCCCTCAAAACATAAAACATTATGCAATTGAGTTCACTCTAATTTCCTGATAATGATAGAGTCCCAAAAGGTGTAGATTCTTCTAATGTGAGTATTCTTATCTATAAGCACATGATACAACACTTGTGATGTAATATATCACTTCTTGCAATAACTATAGTGATATTGGGAACCAAGCCTATATATTTTGAAATAAGAGACCATAAGTTAAGTTCATACAAGTATTTTAAACCAACTAATTGTGCATACTTTGAAGATAATGATTGAGGGTTAGGATTTTATAAGAAAGAAGTCTTTTACAATTTGAAATCAGGAGAAATATGGGCAAAAAGAAAAAAGGTTACAAATAAAAGGCAAAAATCAATGGCCCCCAAAATGGGTTCATTACAAATAGGACTCTTTTATGGGGGAAATTATTGAATGATTCATAATATTTTGATAATATTTGAGATTCATGAATAATCAAAGCCTATTAGGGTCTCTTCTTTATCTATTTATGCACTACATCTATTGGATTTATCTTCGTACTCCAAATTCAAATGCTAACACTGAATCAACATTTTGTAATTTTAGAATGAAATCTAGAAATTAGATGTGGAATGAGATCACTAGAAATCTCTCAATATGAACTTCTAAACTAAAATATGAGATCCATGAGCCCGTATCTAAAAACCCAACCAATGCTTCTAAAATGGGCTTTGAACTTTGAACCTGGACCATTGAATTTATGAACTTTGCTTGAATTGAACCTACAAGATGGAACATTTGAACCACTGAACCTCTTTGAACTACTTTGAACCTTAGTTAAAAGTGGTTTGAAATCTTAAATTAAAATTTTTAAAACCATGTCCATATCAGGTACCAACAGGGGCTCTAACTAAGGGACTATTTTTGACTCAAAAATAGAGAACTCCAACAATCTCTGGCAAAAAAAAGTGCTTTATTCATTGGGTGATAGATTCAACAAGAAGAGAAAACTAGGAGCTACTTGTAGAAAGGGTAGAGGGGAGTAGGGCAAAGCAAACTAACCAAAACATCTAAACTACTAGCAAGCCCAAAGCTCGCACATTACTCAAACAAACACTATGCACACCAAAAACATTTTTACAAAATATATACATAGGTAGGAAGAAAAACCTGCCACAAAACCAACAATAAGAAAGGAATCACATGAAACCATTTACTGGTTGGGAGAATTATGAGCCTTTTTGCATCACCAAATGATGCATTAATAGAGCGGCTCCAAACCACTACCTTCTGGTGATCTCTTCAATGTTGAAATTCAAGCTCATAGTATACAAAATTTTAGCAACCCAACATTCTATTTTGAATAGCCACAGCTCATCATAGCATTCTTCTTCACTTGAGAATTGATCTTTCACATCCATAAGATTAGGTTCCACTTCAAGATGGAAAAAAAAATGTAGAAACTTTACCAAGATATGAGGCACAATACCTAGAAATGTTGTCATCAAGATTCAATTCTTGCACATGGTCCTTAATGTCATGGTTAACTTGCAGCCATAGGGATGCCTCATCCAACATGGGATCAACCCTTGGATATGTGTTATCTTCATCTCTTTCAAGAAACCAACTATCATCAATCATGCCACACATTCCATCCTTTTCTTTTTCCAAAGTACCATCACATGTTTTAGCATTACTCCCACAATCCAAATCAAAAAAACCATGTATAGATGAATGAAAAGAAAAATTATCAATGAATGCTTCATTCTCAATCTAATTTGAAAAAATACTTGAGTCATCATTAAATGAATGATCTAGCTAGAGTGATGATAAGAATGTGTCTATAATTTCTTCTTCCTCATTGGAAATGGTATTCTTCAACACATTAGTCAAGTCATCACTAGGTTGGAAGTTAGCTTCATACCTCTTTTGTTCAAGAAGAAAATTAGCACAAGGGGTTTCATCTGAAGGCATCTTTACCCCATCTTTATGAAGAATTGGATTTTCATCAAATGGGCTAACTTGAGAGAGGTCTTCTAGCTAAAGAAATAACAAGAACTCATTTATGATTTCTTTTTCTTGCTCAAGGAGTGTTTCCCTTCATGTTTCAGCTGAGCTATCTATAGGCTAAGTGATAATTTTAGCACCTCTTTCTTCAATCTAGTTTTTAGCATGAGAAGAAAACTTTTCTACACATACTTTCACCTTTTCACCAAGATAGAGTTTATCCTTAAACATATTAGGCCTCTCTAGGGGCTAACTACAAATGTTCAAACATGATGACTCGTCTTTATTTTCAAAATGTGTGGAAAGTTCACTCTCAAGCTACATGTTATTCTAAAATTTTTTGTAAACAAAACTTTTGAAGGAAAGATGACTAGTATCACTCTCATCCATTATGTTAAAGGTGAAAGATTGAAATTTCAGCATCATACTGTTATCAATTTTTTCACAAGGAACTTCTAAAATGACATGGTTATCACCACTTCCAAATCTAGAACTTTCAAAGCATGGAGAGAAAAAGGATTCAGGAGCACCTTCTTTAAAATTAGCATTACTAATAAGATTTGTTGCTGCATTATTTCAAAAGTGAAAAGATTCCAAAATAAGATCTTTTTCAGCTTTCATATACAAAGAATCACTATTCTCATAATCATCCGTGACTTTTAAAGATTCATTTTCTGCTAAGACACTTCCAAAAAGCATTCCAATGGAATCTTTAAGCAACAAATGATCATCATGATCCTCAACTATAAAACTTTCTATATGAGATGAAGAAGAAACTTGAGGTAAGATTTCATCATTATTGCTTACCCTTACTCTAGTGTTGTCACAAGTATTCTCATCTTGTAAAACTGGATCAACATGATATTGTAGTAAATCCATCTTGACTTCTTGGTCATCCATGACAAGGTAATCGAAGTACATGAGTGAAACTAAGATAATCAGAGCTTCATCATCATACACCTCCAAATGTTTCTTTAACCAAGCCGCTTTCTCCTCAAGCTCTTGCAAGTCTTTCAACTTGTGAAATCTTGTTTAGAGAATTTTCCATAGCAGCCAAGATGTGGCATCATCTTCAAGGTTTATATTATTTTGAGTGCCTTGAGAAATACTTTCTTTAAAGCTGTCCACAAATTCACACAACACTTTATCATCAATTTGGTAAACTTCTAGGAGAGAAGGGTCTAGCCTTGATCTTCTCATGACTTTTGTAGTCGACATGATAATTGCAATAGAGTCACCAATCTCCTACACATGAAGATAATCATAACACTAAGAAAACAAATATCAGGCACTTAAATCTTCATTTTGGTTCCCTAGTAGAGTCACCAAAAATCTATCAGTGAACAAATTATCTTTCCAAGAAATAAACACAAATTAACTCTAAATGCCCAAATAGGAAGATTGAATTAGCACTAACACTTGGATAGGTTATCATTGGATTGATAACCTTCCTCTAAATTTTATCAAGTACAACTCCCCACACATGATTTACAATGAATTCATATATGGATTCTTTTAACTAGAAAGCATGAAAGGTTTACAACCATCCACTCATAAACACGAAATAGATGTGAAAGATTAACTAACTAAAAGAAATTGAATAGAAAATAACACAAAGTTCATTTGCCAAGAGGCTTCATTAAAAAGTGAAAATGAAGAATGTATCTTCCATCCTCTTGAGAAAATGAAAAATAAGAGCTCTTAAAGATATCTTGAAATAAAAACATAATCAGAAAATAGTGACATTAAAATGTATTTTAGAGAAAACTGAAAATAATACAAAGATCATGATCAGTGGAAAGAAATTGACTCATAATCAAAGTTTTGATGGAATTATCCTCCAGTCTCCCTTCTCTAAAGAATAAGAGACAAAAAATATCCTCTTACACATTTACAGTTAAAGTCAGTATGTAAAGAAAATTGAAACTTTCCCTTGCATTACATTAAAAAAATCAAAATTTATCCTTTACACATAGTTCAGAAATAAGCTCTACTTTCCCTCCCTCACAAGAAATGAAATAATCTAAAACAATTATTTTCCCTCCTATTGTCGCACATTTTCTATAGTCTTGGGAAGAAAAAGTGGAAAATTTTGGAAAAACTCTCCCCTCCTATTATAGCACAAAGTCTACCCTCGAGAAAGAAAATTGGAACCATCTGGAAAAACTCTCCCCTCCTATAGCATCACCTAAAATAGGACTCATTTTTGGGGGAAATTATTGAATGATTCATAATATTTTGATAATATTTGAGAGTCATGAATACTCAAAGCCTATTAGGGTCTCTTCTTTATCTATGCATACACTACATCTATTGGATTTATCTTTGTACTCCAAATTTAGATGCTAACCCTGAATGAGCATGTTGTAATTTTAGAATGAAATCTGGAACTTAAATGTGGAATGAGATCACCAAAAATATTTCAATATGAACTTCTAAACTAAAATATGACATCCATGAGCCTATATCTAAAAACCCAACCAATGCTTCTAAAATGGGCTTTGAACTCTGAACCTGCACCATTGAATTTTTGAACTTTGTTTTAACTGAACCTGCAGGATGGACCATTTGAACCACTAAACCACTTTGAACTACTTTGTAACTTAGTTTAAAGTGGTTTGAAATCATAAATTAAAATTTTTTAAACTGTATCCATATCAAGTACGAACACTGCTATAGAGGATAGTCTTGCAGAGAAGAGTATCAAGTTAATAAGATCAATCCCTAAGGTTTTCCCACCTTGGCTTTGTAAAGCCTAAAGTGAAGTGAGTCTTGATGACTCTGTTAATGTTGGCCCAAAACTAAGATTTAGCCTTGCTAAACATAGAATTTAGCTCATCATTAGGCTTGTCCCTATCTTTGTTTCCTGGTATCAGGTTTAAACTTACTTGATATGTTCCTTAACAAAAAGAACTCCAACAAAATGGTGACTATGTTGGGGACTACTCTACACCAATTTATATGGTAGGGCTCTCATTATGACTTTGCTTTTAGGGTTATTGTTATAAATCCTTTGTGTTTCTCTTCATTTCTAAAGCTTCATTTTATATTTTCCCTTCATAGGGTGGTGACTCAAGTCTAAGGTTTTGTAGCTAGTGCTATAAATTTTAGGAAAATCCTAAAAAAATGGTTGAGAAGAAGAATACAAGTGTTTTTATAGAGGATCACCTTGGAATACCATTATTTGTTGAGTTACCTCCTGGGGAAGAAATAACCAAAACAAAAAGAAGTTTGAGTTTAGTTCTACATGGGTTCCCAGAGGTAATATGTTAGCCCAATCATTATATCACCTGATGGTAGAAAAGAGTCATCTTTTAAGAGTATTGAATTAGAATAAGTTACACTATTGGAAGAGATATCCACAACTCCATTGAGAGAGAAAAGGGTTTTTCATGATAAAAATATGTTACATGTGGGAGGTATTCCTTATAGACCAAACTTGGTAAATGAGATAAACCATAGTTGGGGTTTTAGGGAAAACTTGGACACAAGCTTTAGTCTTGGGCATGAACCATATGCAAAAAATCTTATAGATTTAGATGATCTAGTGGATTCTATAGCTACTACTACAAACCATGAGGAGTTGTATCCAAAACTTTTCCTTCTTAGGAGGAGAGTTGCCAAAGAGGAAGCTAGACATATGCACTTGGAAAACGAAAAAGAAAAAATCATTTTGAATACCATTATTGAAAAAGATAACTTACTTAGGAGAATGGCTTCCCTACAAGAAAAAAATAAGAAATTGGAGGAGAGATCTTCTAATTTACACTCTGACATCTTTGGAGATATGGATGTTTTGAAGTCTAGTGTTTAAAAGTAGGAGCACCTTCTAAAAGAGGAGGCCCCCATTGTTGCATAGGTTCAACCTCACAAACCATTAGAGACTAGAGTGGAAGATGTCAATAAAAAAAATTCAGATAAGGAAAAACATAAAGTTGTTGGGATGAAAATCAATGAACCCTATCTCCCTAATAAGCCCACTTCTTTTGTTATATCAGAGCTTGATCTAAAACTGAAAAAAGATAAAAAGGAAAAAGAAGACCTAGCAAAGGAGCTTGAAAAAGTAGAGAATGAAGCTTAAGCAACTGAAACTAGGAGAAAGATCCAATTCATTAAGTCAAACTCTTCCTTAGTTTTTTAGTTTGGCTAATCTTCACAACTTGCTCCTACTATATCTAGTATTGGTCCTTTAAAAATAGGCCAAAGCTCTTCACAATTAATCCCATTTCAACTTCTACTACAACTTTCCTAATTCCCCTTGCTCAACAAACCCAAGAAACTTAGATTCTTGTCCAAAGTCAGCTTACTAGAGCAAGTACCTCAAGTGTTCCAATTTCCCAAAGGAGACCAATTTATATGGGAAAATATAGATAGATGTCTTTCTTAGGTATCCTTGGTTTTCCTCATCCCATCTCAAATGACCTTAGGAACAAGGTTATAAATTTTTTTGGAAATAATGCTATTACTAGTGAAGAGCACCTCAAAAAATTCATTGATATTCTAAATGATTATGAGGTGGAACATGAAGATGTAGTGATGAAACTTTTTGTTCATTCACTAATTGAGGATGCCAAAGATTGGTTCAGAAGATTGTTGGATGACGGTATCAAATCATGGAATGACCTTGAGACATTGTTCAAAGGATAGTATGGTAATAAGAACAATGTTGGTTTCATGCTAAATGATTTCAACAATATCAAGAAGAATCCTAATAAGCCAGCCTTTGATTTCAATGTCAGATTTCAAAAAGGTCTATATAAGTTATTCTGAGTGATGAGGTTGATGAGTATGTTTATCTGAATACTTACTTCAATGCTTTTATAGTAAGATGGCTTATGTTCTTAGGGACAAAAATCCAAAAACATTAAGAGATGCTTACACAATGGTTGTGAATATTGAAAATAATAGAAGAACTACTAGTAAACTTGGGAAAAGGGATGATCCAAAGTTGTTTAATCCTAAAGATAAGAAATATAGTAAAATTCCTATCATAGGAAAGAAGCCTAAATAGGATGCAATGGGGCAAGTTCTAAGTTTATAAAGAAATTGAGTCTCCAGCTTACCAGGAAAATAAATCAAATGTTATAGAAAAGGCTCCTTTTAACAATAATTTTAATAGGTAACCTAGGATGCAAACTACCCTTATTCTACTCAGTGGAAGGATGGTAAGCTAGTTCCTAATCCCACTCAAGGAAATAAGGATAAAGGAACACTAGATCCTTTGCAAAGAAACTCTATGAATATGGAAAAACACGTTCCTTGGTGTATTACTTGTCGATCTCCCCATTCCCCTGATTATTGTGTTGTAGCACAATCTTTTGTTGCAAATAAGCAAGTAAAAAATGATGAGGAAGGTGAAGAAGAAAATCAAGAAGATGTGACATGCAATATGGTCCACATTTGTGAGATTGATGGAGAATCTGATATTAAGGGATCTAAAGATGATATTATAGACCAAAGAGATTTATGTGATATGTATCATTAGTAGTTCTTTTTAGATAATGACAATTAGGGTGAGAATGTTATATGTAACACTTTGACTATAATGGATCACATAAATTTGAGAAAACCTTCCAAGGAGGAAATTGATAGGATTACTTTAGAAATGGTTGCACATGTCCAAAGTACTTATAATTTAATGAATAGAATTGTAAATGGTGCCTTAGTAAAGCCGGTAGGTATCTTTATCAAGGATACTACTACAAAGGTTACTAATGAAAATTAAAAGGATATTCCTAAAACTTCTAAGGTTAAGGAAAATAAGAATAAGAAGTGGGAACCCAAAAAAATGGTACATTTTCAAGAAATCAAAGCTACCAAGCCAAACGCATCAAAGAAAGGATCAAAATATGAGACTGTCAAGCAGAAGGAAACATCTATTGTTCAAACTTCTATACCCACAGGTATTAATATCAAACCTACCACTTATTATCTAGTTGATATGATTTCTATGATATTGCAAATTATTTTCAAGGTTCCTTTATCATATTTTTTTAGGATGACAGAACACAAGAATAAGGCTCTTTCTTGGTTGGGGGAATAAAAAATAATAATGTTGTTAAATGAGAATCAATAGTTATATAGTAGCTCCCAAAATTAACAAAAGAAAAGGAGGATAAGGGAGTCATGTCTCAAATATCCCAAATGTATTTGGATAATTCATTAGTTGCATACTTGCAGGACATTGAACCTTTTTTCCTTAGCTTGATCATAAAGGGTAGAACTTTAAAGAATTGTATGACTAACTCTAGTACCTCAAATAATATAATACCTTTTAAGGTTATGGAGGCTCTTGGTTTAGGAGTAGATACCAAGTAGGGTAGGTGCAGGGAAATGGATGCCAGGGAAGTACCTATTATAGGTACTATTAATGCTTTACCTTTCAAACTTGTCACATACATTGATGAAGAACTAACTATGTCAATCCTTGTTGTAGATATTCCTCCCCACTATGGGATGATGTTCTCTAAGAAATGGAATGTTGTGATGGGAGGTAGTCTGTAGTGTGATTTTTCATATTCAACTTTCCAAGTAGGGGAAAAAGCTATCAAAGTAAACAAGGAGCCTAGGGTAGCTTACATTTTTGAGGAAAATATTAAGGATACAACTTGTTTCTTAGACATAGAAGTGAATGCATTTAGAACTAATTTGATCATCTAAGAAGTTGAAAAACTGCTTGTACTAATTGGAAAAGAGGTCACATGCTCTATGGATTCACCAAAATTATGGTGTATGTGTTTTGATGGAGCAAGCTCAAAGGAAGGATCAAGAGCAAGAATAGTTTTTTTCTCCCCAGACAAAAATACATTTAAGTATTCCTTTTCTCTTTATTTTGTATGTACCAATAATGTTGGAGAATATTAAGCCTTATTGTTAGGTTTAAAGGTTGTAGTAAGTCATGGAATCAAGAAAATACATGTCATAGGTGACTCTGAGTTGATTATTTCTCAGGTTAGAGGAGTGAATGTTTCAAAAAATAAAAGATTGCAACAAGATAGGAATGTTTTTTGGGATATGATTGAGTCATTTGATGCATTTGGAATAATGTGGAAGGATAGAAGTAATAATAAAATGGCTGATTTATTGGAAAGTATGGCTATAAATCTAGAAGATATATCATTTGCTAGTGTGTCTACTATGGAAGTGCAAAATAGGTCTTTAATTCTACATAATGTACATAGTTGGCAAGTTTTTGAGGATGACAAGGACATTTTAAATTTTCTTTTTAATGAGGATAAATATTATGGACATTAGCTTGATTGCAGTTCTTGGATAGAAATAGTAGATGGAAAAGAAAATATTTTTGGCCAAGAAATCTTGCAGCTAAAGATCAGCAAGGTTCCCAAGGGATTGGTTTTTTTGGAGAGTATTTTTGATAATCAAGATTGAATTTATTTAGATGCAAAAGATAAGAAACTACAAGAATTAGAAGAAATTAATTTGGGTACAACTGATTCCCCAAAGAAAGTATATATTGGTAAGGCCTTATCTCCTAAGATTAGGAAATCCTTGATAGGCTTGCTAAGAAAATTTAGACATGTTTTTGCATGGTCTTATGATGACCTTAAGGCCTATAGGAAAGATTTGTTCCAACATGTAATACCTCTCAAGGAAGGTGTAAAACATTTCAGATAGAAGAAAAGACCAGTGAACCCCACTCTAGCTCCTAAGATGCAAGAAGAATTATTGAAGCTTAGGGATGGAGGGATAATCAAGCCATTTAGGCATTCTTCATGGTTGTCTAACTTGGTACCTATCTAGAAAAAGAATGGTGACATTAGGCTTTGTGTTGACTTTAGGAATTTAAACATTACATCTTTAAAAGATAATTATGGATTGCCTAATATGGAGATTATGCTACAGCAACTAATCAGTTCAAACTTAGTGTCTATGATGGATGGTTTTTTAGGATATAATCAGGTCCTTGTTGTTGAAAAAGAACAATTTAAGACAACTTTTACTACCCCTTGGGGAACCTATATATATGTGAGAATGTGATTTGGTCTCATAAATGTAGGAGAAACCTTTTAGAGGGCCATGGATATAGATTTCAAATAATACATTAACAAATTCATGGTGGTATATCAAGGTGAATTGACTGTCCATTCCAAGAAAGTTGAAGACCATTACAGGCATTTTGAAAATATTTTTATTAAGGCTTTGGAATATGGTGTATGTTTAAACCCTATAAAATGTACTTTTGGAGTCACATAAGGGAAGCTTCTTGAACATATAGTTTCAAAAGAAGGGATAAAGATTAACCCTAAAAGGGTGGTAGCAATTGATAAAGTGCTAAGGCCAAATAGTGTCAAAGGTATACAATCTTTCATTGGGTAGGTTAATTTTTGAAGGATATTTGTGAGTAACTTTGCTGAGGTCGGCAAGCCAATTTCAAAAATGCTCAAAAAAGGAGCTACTATCAGTTGGGAAGGTGAGCCTAATGTTGCATTCCAAGATTATTAAGAATGCTATTAAGAATGCTCCAATCCTTAGAACCCCTAATTATGAAAAGCCTATGCAAATTTTATCCTTTACATCTTTTCATACTATTGTAGTAGTTTTACTTCGAAAAAATGAAGATGGATATGAACAACCTATAGCATTCTTTAGTAAATCCTTGTAACATGCAAAACTTAAGTATGAAATAAATGAGAAGCAACCATATGCCCTATTCAAAGCTACCAAGGCCTTTAGGTGTTATCTAGTAGGTGCTATTGTTATTGCTTTTGTGTCTAATGTAGTAGTAAAGGCCATTTTCTCTTAATAGGAAGTATCTAGTAGAAGGTGTAGATGGATTAACAAAATCCAAGAATTTAACATAGATATTCAAATTACCAAGTCAGTAAGATGTCAAGGATTAGCTAAGCTCATGGCATAGACCAATTTAGATGCTAATTAGATAAATGTTGAAGATTAGAACCTCACCTCTAGCATATGTGATATGGATCAGTGTGATTGGTACAAATATGTGATATATTATTTAAAACATATGAAATCTCCATCTCATCTAATAGATAATGAAAAGAGAACTGTAAAATTGCATGTAGTCAGATATATTACTGTAAATAGAGATTCATGGTGGAGGAATTTTTAAGATGTATTAATGAAGTGCATTACTCAACAAAAATCAAAGATAATATTGAATTATATGCATTTAGGAGTACATGGTGGGAATTATATGGAAAAAACTACTGCTCATAAGATCATGAAAGTAGGCTTTTGGTGGCCTAGCTTATTTAAAGATACCCAAATCCTAGTTAGGAAATGTGACTCTTGGTAGAGATATATAGGAAAATTTAAAAAAAATTGGAATACACCTATGAAATTAGTTGAGGTCTAAGTACCTTTTCAGCAATGGGGAATGAATTTTATAGGTGAAATTTCACCTAGCTCTAGTAGTGGTTTCTGTTGGCTACTAGTTGCAACTGATTATTTTACAAAATGAGTAGAGGCAATGCCCACTAAGAATTCTACCAGAAAAGTGGTAAAAAAATTTCTACTCAATAATATCATTACAAGGTTTGGATGTCCTCAAAGAATAGTAACTGATAATGCTATGTGCTTTAGGTCTAAGTAATTTATCAATTTTTGTGATAAATATGACATCACTAGATCAATTTCGTCACCTTATCATCCACAAGGGAATGGACAAGTAGAATCTATGAACAAGAGTTTGTTAAAGGTCATAAAGAGGAACTTGGATGATAAAAAAAAGGGTTGGTATTCAAAGTTGTAGTTAGCTATTTGGGCTGATAGAGTGACAGTAAAAAAGGCAATAGGTGTATCAATTGTTGACCTTGTATATGGAATTCAGGCTAGAATGCCTCAGAATAATGTGATGGTTTGTATAAATATATTTAAATGTATGATGATGATATGCATAAAAGGATAGATGAATTAGTTGGATTAGCTAAAACAAGGAAAGAGGCCTTTACAAGGAATATGAAATTACAATTGCAAACAAAACATTTATATGACAAAAAGGCAGTGATTAGAAAATTTCAATCTAATGATCTTGTCTTAATGTGGAATGCAAGGCTAGAAGATAAAGGTAAACATGGGAAATTTGATCCCATCCAGCTTGGTCCTTATTTGGTTGATTTAGCTTGGGGTGAAGATTCATATTTCATTAAGGAATTATCAGGAAACTTTCTAGAATTGCCAGTTCATGGATAATTCTTCAAAAAATACTTTTATTGAAGGTATTTATCTTCCATGAATAGTAGTCAAGTATTGTATTTGTATACATTTTTGTAATTACCTATGAATATGTGTATAATGCTTGTATATATGTATATTTTGTTCAATAGTTTCAAGTTGTTACTTTAGGTAATCAGGTGTTTGGTTTTCTTAAACTAGAAATTCTAAATTCTTGCATAGATATAGGTTTTCTGTCATCCCTAGATAGAGCCACTGATAGCTCCTATTTTCACTAAGCTTAATTTTCAAATTTTATGGTGAAAATACTAAAATGTTGTGATTGTTAGGGTTGTATATTTTTGTTTTCATCGATAGAGGAAAACCTTAGCATATTTTGCCCTAATCTAACTATTTTAATTGTGGCCCCATATATGAAATTTAGTGCCCAAGGGTTTTTATCTCATATTACAAGAAATCTTCATAAAATCAAAGTCTATGCCCTAACCCTAGGTTTTAAAGCTAAGTGCGATTTCATTTTTCCTTTACATCATTTTCTATGATGTTATGACTAGAAGGTTAGAGAAGTATCACGAGGAAGAGATTTCAATGTCTTGATCTTAAGAGTGTTGTGTCATAGTATCATGGATGATAAAGTTGGTCTTCCCAATCTTACAATCTCCTTTGTATTGTATGATTGTATGGAAGTTTGAATGGTTTTCATATCATCCTCTATGAAATTACAAAAATGGAGGTCATCATGGCATCAGGGACAATGACAGAAGGTGTTATGATGTTACGAAGCAGTGGATATTTTAAGATTGTAAAGAAAATATTTGGCTATTGTGATGCTATGAGATATTTATGATCGTAAGATTGTAAGGAGATTGAACAAAAGAAAAAGTGATAATGCACTATCAAACAGGTGTCCAATCTTGATTGGCTAGATTGTGGTATGAATACTAGAGGTATGTATAGCTGGATCAGTGGGACCAAAAAAGATTTTTATATTAAGTTTGAATGATATTTGGAAATCTTTGATCTTATGATATATAGTTCATCATAAGATCTTAGGGTAATGAATGATGTGCTTTGATGTTATGAGTAAGTAGTGATCATAAGATCACAAATGAAAAATGAAAAGCCCATGATGCTATGATAGAGGATGTCAAGTGTTTCTTGTAGTATCGTAAAGTTTTAAAGGGTAATCAGAGATGTTACAAAATAAAAAAAATGACCGCAATTGGAATATCTTATGGTGAAAAAGGTCAAGGTAAGATGTTATGCCAGTTCAACAAAGTTTTTTACTGAGAGATTATAGAAGGAGAAAAGTTAGCACCAACAACATGACAACTAAGGAGTCATAAGATTGTAAGAGGCTTTTACCATGGTTTCTAACTAGTTGACAAGGGTTTTTCAAAAGGTTTTGTAACATCAAGAAATTGTTTCTTCAACTATAAGATAATACGAGGAGTCTTTTCATTAGTCACGGTCATATGATTATAGGCCCTATTTTGACATTAAAAGTGTCAAGTCACTTTTCTGAGCTAGAAATGACAATGAACTTCTTGACCAATAAGATTTAAGCATAGTACAAAAAGTGAGTTTCTAGATAATAATGGCAACGCTCCCCTAAGTTGATAGAATAAGTTGATATTTTCAAAAGTCTTTGTAAATGTAGACTTGATGGAAGGCCCTATTTCGTTGCTACAATCTGGCCACTAAATCCTTTCATAGGAAAGATGGAACCAACCTCTACACTCTTGGCTACAAATCATTCATTGAGGCCTTTTCACTAGATAGATCTATGGGTTAGCTTGTAGATTTGAAGGATTTGCAAAGGAAATTTGAGGCGAATACCAAGGTCTATACTCTGAAATCTATGCTACAACATATTCCCATAGATTTGAAAAATGATTATGCTAAAAAGGTAGATAAAATGATGCCACTAGACAAGTTTAAAAATTATTTTGTGAAGACAGTATATGGTGTCCATAAGATGGTTAGCAAGGATGGAATTGATGTGGTATATGGAGTTGAATTCATAATTTCTAGAGATGTGCAAGACTCCTATCATGATGAGGAGTATAACTATGTGAATTAAATTCTGGAGGTGATGAAAGAAAATATTGCCAGGGCTGAGAGTGGAGAGCTAAAGGATTTCAAGTTCCATGATTATTCAGTACTGATGCACCTAGTCCTGTACAAGCATGTAGGGTATAGAAGCTTTGATTTTGTTGACCATACTTTTGATGCTAATGGAGATCTACCAATTCAGTTGTGGACATGGGCATGGGATAGCAATTATCATTTTTCTAATTTTGTTTCATTCTTTAATAATTTTATTGTTGCAATAACAAGAATGTTGAATCCGAGTAACTTTAGGGAACTTAGATTTTAAAAGGCCTTTTGAGACCAGCTCTACTTCTTGAGGGGAAAAGATTAGACCACAACTAGGGGACATTTTCTTATTCCCAACCTTTTCTTTGA
The DNA here is from genome assembly GCA_028749045.1 of Cupressus sempervirens. Classification (NCBI taxonomy): domain Eukaryota; kingdom Viridiplantae; phylum Streptophyta; class Pinopsida; order Cupressales; family Cupressaceae; genus Cupressus; species Cupressus sempervirens. The sequence goes on from CM053792.1 coordinate 92,471,248, forward strand.
TGAGAGTTTATGGTTGTCCTTAGCCACCCGACATATTACCAAAGTTTATCCCTCCTAGATTGGGCATAATTGAATTTATATGGAAATTGTTTATGGTCAATAGGGAGTATCTAGGACCCAAAGTGCATAAAGGGACTTTCTTGTGTAGGTATTTTAGGGTTGGAGAGTTTAAAATTGGAAAATAAGCCCTAGATCAAATCCACTCTTATCTCCATCATTACAATTCATCAACTGGTCTCTATAGAATGTATGACCCTAACAACTGGATGAAGATCACCCTCAAGAAGATGAGAAATTATGTACTACCCAACACCATGAGGATGTCATTCCAAATAGAGTTGCAGAGGGTGAGGTAGCTAATAGGCTAGAAAAGCTAGATGATGTCTTAAGGGTGGAGAGAGAAGTAAAAAGAGGAGATCCCCAATTTTTGGGATTTTACATGGGTATCCCCTATCTTCAAAGGATTGGGAAGATGGTCACTGACCATGCTAAGATCATGGCTAAGATGCCTGAAGGGGCAATGGGACAAGAAGATAGGATTTTCCCTGATAGCCTTAAACCTCATGTGACCCTAGAAATAGAAGACGATGATGTCCCTAAAGCATCATGGGTCACAAAGGGAAATAAGAGAAAGAAGATTGTCCATATCCCTACTAAGGTGAAATAGAGGACACTACAAATTTTACCTGGGAATAGTTAGTACTTTGCTGACTTAAGATAAAATTACCTCCAAGATAGGATAAATGCAACTGAGAACACACTCACTAACATGGAATTGGTAGTAGCAAGGATGGATGATAGGATCATCCAAGCCCAACAGTTTCTAGAAGATGATGAATTCATCAAATCTGTTGAATTCAAGTGTTTTTTATATAAGATAAAATAGAATGAGCTACTACTAAAAATGAAACCAGGAGAATTAGATGAACAAAAGCTATAACTGGTTGAAAATTTGCACACTTATGATCCTAAAAGAAAAAGTTATGACTCTAGAGGAGGCTAGGGATCTTGTAGAAAGGAGTGACATGTTGTTGGTGCCTGGATGGGACTTGGAATAAGATTTTATGCTTGACCAAATAAGGAGGCAGGAAAATGCCATTTCATATGAGGCATTTGGTAGAGATGGATTATAGAGAGGAACTAGTTTTAACATTGGCAACAAATCTCTGACAGTTTGGAGTATGGCTCCTTCATCCAACAATCCAAAATTAATGGATGTACAAAGAGCACTAAGAAAGGTAACATAATTGTATGGATTCTATAGGGAACCTTTGTCATAGAGAATTCTAAAGCTATGAAGCACTTTTCATTTATGAATGAAGCCAAGGTAGAGGAGATGGAGACCAGACTCTCAAAATCTATACATTATTACATAGATGTGAGAAAGCTCTATGAAGATGAGCTCAGAAAGAGCCATGTATATAAGGAGAGAATTGTAGAGCTTGAGGAAAAGGTCAAAACATTTGAAAATAAAGTTGTATCACTTAGAGAGCAACTTGTATAGGAAAAATAAGTAGTTGCTATAGAACAGAGAGAAAAACATGAAGATCAATAATAGCTAGCCAAGAACATAGCTAAGGCCTTGACACAAATAGAGGATTTGGGAGAAGAGGAAGCATCAAAACCTAGGAGGATGAGCATTGATGCTCAATCTACTTAGTAGGGAGTTGAGATGAGGACAACTTCCCTTAAGAGTATGATGAGCCTTAGAATTGAAGTTTTGAAAAACATGTCACAACAGGCTCATAGTTTTTATATTGCTTTACAAAGCATTGAGAAATTTTTCAATGAGGCACTTTCATGGCTATCACCCACATTTAATCTTTGGGGGCCATATATTCAATTCTTGGAGAGGCCAATTGTACTAATGGCTAAAAAGCCAGATTTTCCTAATAAAATAATCATAGTAAAGGAAGGCTTGGAGATGATCAAATAATTGATTGGTTTCTTCACTGGGAAGTTAAAAATTATACAAGAAAAATTAAAGGTTTTATCTCAGGGAGTGCAACACCGCATTTCATCAATTTTGGATGTAGCTAGCATAGTAATAGATTGGCAAGAAATGTCTAATTCCTTTGATGACATTTTGACTCAGGAGGCTATGATTTCAATTTTTGAAGATACTTCTAATATCCCATACAATAAGTTATTTGATTTTCTATTTAAGGTAGAAATAGATCTAGATAAATTTATTGTTGAATAAAAAGTTGTTATGGATGCTAGGTGGACCAAAGCCAGTCAATATTTGCAAGAGATCAAAACTACAGAGTGGCCCACAAAAAGGGAAATTTATTTTAGGAGGTGGTAGGAGAGATTAAGGCTCTATTGATAGGAGGTAGTTTAGATATTTCTCATATAGGATAGTGAAGGACAAAGAGGATAAAATCAAAGGCATGATATAAATATTCATTTATTGTCTCAACTACTTTTCTTTTTCTAATGAATCTTTTGGAAGAATGTTCTACATACATTTGTGTTCTCATCTTCCAAGTTTTTATATCCATTATTGCTTTTACATGTGTCCTCCTCTCATCTATAGCTTGTTGCAATCCTATATATGGATTTCCAAAATCAAGAGTAGAGGTCGGTTATCTATAGAATTTTCTCATTAGCATCTATTATTTTACAGTTCATCTATTTGTTCCATAAATATATGAATGAGTTCATTTGTTGCATACTTGAATACAAAAAGTGAACATTTGGTACCCATGACTTGCCTTTGAGTTATATTATGAGTTTCTATTAGCATTATAAAGATCTTAAGAAGAAGGAATTTTCCTTAATTATAATTGTCATTGAGTTTTGTCTTCTTTTTCATATATCCATAATCTTGGGACTGAATGAACAAGTTTCATTTAGTCTAATGCAATTTACACAAGTTATATATCTCTTATTGATTACAGCTAAATTAAAGAATTAGGTAAAATATTTCTATAATGGATAAGGTTTAGGGTTTGTGAAAGGGATATGATAAGAATGAAACTTAGAGTTTAATATTGACAATTTTAATCACAAGTTGATTAAAAAGGTCCAAATCTGCTAATCTTTGATTCTATATCCCATTGGATAAGACACTGGTCCATTTAAATATTCAAGAATATATTGATGACTCACTTAATTATAGAATATTCATAACAACAAATCAATTTACCACTTCATGTATCAAGAACTAAAAGCATTGGTCACTACTTATTTGAATTTACTTTTTGGTTGTAGGTAGCTACCATGCTCAGAATGTTAATCAGCAAATCATAGAAGAATATTGACCATTTCTACTATAGGGGATAATCTTGCAGAGAAGAGTATCAAGTTAATAAGATCAATCCCTAAGGTTTTCCCACCTTGGATTTGTAAAGCCTAAAGTGAAGTGATTCCTAATGACTCTATTAATGTTGGCACAAAACTAAGATTTAGCCTTGCTAAATATAGGATTTAGCTCATCCTTAGGCTTGTCCCTATCTTTGTTTCCTAGTATCAGGTTTAAACTCACTTTATATGTTCCTTACCCATAAAGAACTCTAATAAGGAGACTTTGAGTCCTTGTTACAAGATTCTAGCCAAATATATTTAGTCCCTATTATGAGATTTTGAATCCATTTTATAAGATTCTAGCCTTGTTAGGAGCATAAGGAAGGAAATTGAACCCATTGTCCAAAATTCTTTAGCTAGTGTTATACAAAAAAATTGTTAAGATTGAAAATCAAAGTAGTGAACTGGATAATGCTACAACTTAATTTCCAATACAATTCCTTTGAAGTTCTAAAATCAATATCAACATGATCCTCTACACTACTCTAATCATATTTGCATCCTCAACATCACAATTATACAATCACTTAGTCATACAAGGACACCATCCCAAGGAAAAAATATTTCCTTTATACGTTATCCTAGAAACCAATGAGGTCTACCTTTTGAGTTTCCCCATTGTACAATTAATTATATAGGACCTTATTAAGATTTTAAATTAAAGTTCCACATGCTACATTAAACTTTAAAACTTTCAAAATAATTCCTAATACAAGAGTCAACCTGGAAATGAATATATCTCATGTTACACTTCAAAAACCTTTCCACAATGATCTCTAGCATATGCTAACATAAACATCACATTATGAACATGTCTTCAATCTTGATCTAAGATCACTCATATTCATTGCATCACACTAATTAGATACAAATAAATTACCAGTTACCTATTTTCCTACACACTACCCAGTTACCAGTCTTCATCAAATAAACTATAACTCACTCAATCCTTCACACAAACATATGTAAACAAAAATGTACTATTTGAATACATCCTTGAACATAAATACAATATCACATAACTTATATTTCTAACTTCCAATCTCACCGATCAAATTAACCACTGAATGAAATTTGTTAGTAAAGTTCAAGATCTGAAGTGTTGGAAATATAAGATGAGTAACTGAGAGGGGAGGTTTGAATTAATTACCACAAAAACAAATTCTAGATCCCTTAGATGTCAATAAAAATTAGAACTTCAATTAAACTAAACTCTAGTGTAACTCGAGAAACATACAGGTACTCAATTTACTCTAGAAAGTACTGCAACTTGGCAATAACTAAAATAATAGTAGTAACTCAGAAAATTAAAATTATAAGATGTTCACTATGATTATCCTTAATTATCTTAGTTTCAAACACATAAAATAAAATAGAATGAACATAATTGATACCAAGATTTAAGATGGAAACGTAGTTTGGGAAAAACCACCAATTGCAACTAGTTGTTGGTTTTCACTCTTCTAAAGTGAGCCTTCTTAGGAACCAACCCTATTAAAGGTTACAAAACACACTTTTAGGTGTGTCCTTATTAGGAGTGGCCTTTTTTGAGGTCTTTATACACTTCAATATAAATGCCACCTTGTTAGAGGATTTACAAATAGTTGTTAAGCCAACTATGTTAAGAGATTTAGATCAATTCTACAATGGTTAGAAGGTAACAATGAGATGACTTGATTTCTCATGCAACTAAATTTCTGATTAAAAATATCAATTATGGCTTGTATACTCGATCCTTTCTAATCAAATTTATCTTTGTAGCTCACCAAGGATATTTTTCTTATCCTTCTAATTTGCTTCCTCTAAGCATTATCAAAATCTTCAATTACATTCCACACATTCAATCCTCAACTTGACCTTATATTTATACCTTATACAGTTCCAAGTGAGCATGAATACTACTTAGAATAATTAATATTCATCTCCTTAGTCAACTAGAACCAACAAAAAATTCAATTGAACTCAATATTCCAAAACAAGAAAATCCTTTGTTAGCCAACCCTGTCAGTAGATACTAAATCAAAGCAATTTTCCTATGTTAACCAAGTGAACTCGGTTAACACTGCATATTCAAAAATATCCTTTGGTAACTAAGTGAGATCAGTTAACACTAGTTCCATCCAACATTTCTTTCATTAACTAAGTGAGCTTGGTTAACACTCAACTTTTGCAAACTTTCCTTTGTCACCCGAGTGAACTTGGTAGACATTATATTCTAAACTATGCAAACTTTGGAATGCTCAAAAGACATAGGAAACTTTCTTCAATGCCCAAGTGATCTTAGCATACATTGACTAGAAATGATGTGACATTTTTTGCAGCATCAAAGACAATACACAATTAATCAATTATTTACAATAGGAAGCTACTAGGATGAAGTACTTTTTGATATTATACCTATGGACATATGTCATATGTTGTTGGAGAGGTCATGAAAATTTGATAGACACATTGTACATGATAGTTAATGTGAATACATACACACTGACAAAGGATAGAGTGAAAAATGAGCTAAAGTCATTAAAGGATGTTACAAGCTAGAGTTGGCGTTGTACTAAAAGATTGACCTGTCAATGTTCGATACAACCACTAGACTTATAGAACATAGGAGGTGGTTAATCCGTGTCATAAATCCCACAAAGGAATGATGGCAGTTAGTCCAACAATCACCCCCTTAGCATTATCCAAGGAGATTTAAACCTGTGACCAAGCTCTGGTACCACTTGTTATAAGTTAGAGTTGTTGTTGCACCAAACGATCAACTTGTCAATGCCCAATACTACCACTAGACTTATAGAACACAAGAGGTAGTTAAGGCATGTCATGAGTCCTGTAGGGGAATGATAGTAGTTATTCTATCAAAGGATACATATGAAAAGGTATGTAGTGCTTCTAGAGTATGTTTTGTTGATGGAAAGAAGTTCCTAGAGGGTATGAGGCATGAGCATATGTGTTTTTCTATAATTCCAAAAGATGCTATAGAAGAAGTAGAAGAGGTACCTACAAAAGTTGCAAATTTATTGGAAGAGTTCTTATATATTGTATTTGATAATGTGTCTCATGAATTACCACCAATAAGGAAGATAAATCACCAAATGGACTTGATTCAAAGAGTCAATTTTCCAAACAAGGTAGTACATAGAATGACACCAATAGAAAGTGAAGAGTTGAATAGACAAGTGCAAGAGTTGTTGCAAAAATGGTTGATTCGAGAGAGTATGCAACCATGTGATGTACTAACCATATTAGCACCAAAGAAGAATGGAGGGTGTGTATAGATTCTTGAGTTATCAAAAAGATCACAATCAAGTACACATTTGCATTTCCATGGATGGGTGATACTATGAATTGTATTAATGGAGCTTTATATTTTATAAAGATAGATTTCAAGTGTGGGTACCATCTTTTTGGCTCAAAGAGAGATATGAATGGAAGATTCCAATCAAGACAAGAGGATGATTGTATGATTGACTAGTCATGCCTTTTGGGCTAACTATTGCACTGACCACTTTCATGTGGCTCACGAATGAGGTATTGAATGAATTTCAAGAAAATATTGTCATTATTTACCTAGATGATATTTTGATCTTTAGCAAGACATTGGAAGAAAATATCATGCATATTTGTAAGGTGTTTGAGAAGTTGGGGAAAGAAAAGTTGCTAATAAATCTAAAGAAATATAATTTTTTGAAGGAGTTGGTGTGCCTAAGATTTTTACTTTTAGGAGAAGGTCTAAAATTGGACTCTAAGAAAGAAAAGGTTATCCTCGAATGGCCTACTCAAGGAGTGTTATAGAGGTAATATGTTTTCATGGGCTAGCTAGTTTTTATAGAAAGTTTATCAAAGGTTTCACTGCTATTTGTGGACCTTGACTAAAATAATGGGAGGGGATAGAAAATAATTTAAGTGTATTATAGAAGAAGATAAGATTTTTATTTTTTGAAACATTAAGTTATAGAACAACCTATTTTAGCACTTTCATATTTTAATAAGGTATTTTAAGTAGATTGTAATGCTAGTGGTACCAACATGAGTTATTTTAATGTGAGAAGGTAGGTTTATTTCTTATTTTAGTGAGAATTTGAATGATGCCAAAATAAAGTATTATGTTTATGATTAGGAATTTTATGATACAATTTAGGCATTAAAGAAGTGGGGACTATCTTCTTCCTAAGGAGTTTCTTTTGGATACTGATCATCAATCTTTTTAATATTTGAATAGTCGATGGAAATTGAATGATAGGCATTTAAAATGGGTTGAATTTTTGTAGAGTTATACATTTATTTTGAAACAAAAAAGTGTGAAGTCTAACAGATTTTGTAAATTCTCTAATTAGTAAAACACAAATTTTGCTGACAAAGATGAAAATTAAGGAGGTTGGATTCAAGGAACTAAATATTTGTATCCATATTTTGGAGAAGCTTGTATAGAACCTATTATACTTGATAGGACAAAGTGGATGGATATCATAATCCAAGATGGTATGTTGTTCAAAAGAAGTTAGTTGTGCATTCCAAGAAGATCTACAAGGGAAAATCTCATTAAGAAGAAGCATATTAGAGGATTTGTTGATCATTTTGGTTAAAATAAAACCATTACTTTAGTTGCTAAGAATTATCACTAGCCATAGTTGTAGCAAGATGTCAAAAGTTTGTACAAATATGATAAGTATATTAGATGGAGAAAGGAGTGAAGAAAAATGCAAGGTCATATTAACCATTACTTGTACTAGAGAAGTCATTGGAGGATGTCAACATGGATTTCTTTATTGGTTTATGAAGGACTCAACAAAGGAATGATTCAACTTTTTTGGTGGTTAAAAGGTTTTCAAAGGTGGCACATTTCATTCCTTACAAGAAGACTAGCAATGGTGTTCATTCAAAAAAGCTGTGAGACTATATGGTTTGTCAAAAAGTATAGTTTCATATCAAGGTAACAATTTTTTTTTGGGTATTTCTAGCATACATTATGGAAGAATTTGAAGATATATTTAAAATTCATCTCATCACATTATGCATAGATGGATGGACAAATGGAGGTGGTGAATAGGAGTTTGGGCAATTTGTTGAGATGTTTGGTTGGAGAAATACAAAAGGATGGGATCTAATTTTACCATAGATGATATTTGCATACAATACTTCTATTAATAGAGGTATTGGTAAATCACTATTCTAGATTGTAAATGGGATTAGTCCCATAAGTTATTCTAAATTAAGTTGGATAAAGAAGAGATAATTAGTGATGAAGTAGAGGATTTTGTAGAGTATTTGAAGGACATCCATGATGAGGTGAGGAATCACATTAGAAGGATAAATACATAGCATAAGGCTAAAGTAGATGAGAAAAAGAGGTATAAAGAATTTCATATTGGAGATAAAGTCATGGTTTATTTGAGGAAAGAGATTTCTAGTGGGTACATATAACAAGTTGAAAATGAAGAAATTTGGACCATGCAAGATATTGAAACATGCATGATTCTTGAAATGCCTATGAAGTAGAGTTGTTTGTTGAACTAAATATTTCACCAATATTTAACATTTCATATCTAAAAAAATATCATAAAGGAGGTGATGGAGATGAAGTCATAGAAGCACAATGGATTATTCCAACAACTACTTAATCTCCACATAAGATTGGGGAGATACAAGACAACCGTGATGGAGGAAATACAAGGAATGGCACATATGAAGATTATTTGGTCAAACAGAAAGGGATCCTACTTGAAGATTCATCATATTTGACAAGGGAGGAGGTTATCCATCTTGGTTTTCCTTTGAACACCTGAGACATGATGATGTCACTTCTCAAATTACCATAGTATTATGATGCAAGAGCATCATGGGTGTAAGAGAAATATTGCATTACCCAAAAATATTTCATTCATGTTTCTTCAATAAGGGTTGTACCAATGGAGATTTTTTGTTTTTGGAGGCATCCACTTTGTAAAATGGTCATACAAGCTTGGAATATTGTAATTTGAGAGGTGGAGGCTCATCTTGGATATATCAGCCTCCTAGTTGGGGCTCACTACCATATCATGAGTGTTTGTGAAGTTATTGCAGATTTATGGTGTAAAATTTTGATATAAAAACTTTAGGCTTAGTTTTGAAGGCCTTAGAGGCTTCTAGTGGACTCTAAAATGAGGATGACTAGAGCTTTCTCAAATAATTATATGTAAATCAGAAAATGTGGATTCTCAAATGGGGTTATAATAGCCAATTGAATCAATGGTTTGCAAGATATGCCCTTCCAAAGTTGGGTCAACAAAAATTTTCAAAGTAAATGCCATCATTGATTTGAGCCGACTCTATGTATAACTTGAGGGTTGGTTGACCTTAAGGATTATGATTTTATGTCTAGGAACTTCATAAGAAGTGAGAAACTTCCTATATAAGGAAGGCTCATTGATTGTTTAGGACAACTCTAGGTGATAGTTTATAGTTTTTTCTTGTAAATTATAGTAAGGAAGGTGCCTTTGTGGTTTTGCATATAATAATTCTTAGTTCTCATTAGAATGATCCATTCAGAATCTGATAAGGAGAAAGTTATTTGTTACCTTAATAGGTATAGGCCAATCACAAGAGTTAAGTATGGTTTGAATGAATAGTAGTTAGGAGGCATACCAATTTCCCCTAAAAGTAAAAGAGAAGTTGAAAAAGAAGTTTGAGAGTTGGAAAAGTGGAAGATCTGGCAGACGATCTTATGTAGGACAAAATGATAATAATAAAAAGAAGGATGAGTCCAACAATAGCATTTAGATACAAGGTGAAATAACTCTAGTCATTTCCATGATCATAAAAATAGAGGTAAAAGAGGAAGAGGAAGAGGGAAAGGATATAGAAGAGCAATTTTTTGTGGAACATGTTTTCACTATGGAGAAGAAGAGCATAGGGCATTTGAATGTCCCCAATGACAAGGAAGCAATGATAGGAGAACTAAAGGCTAGGCTAGAGTTGCACATGTGGATGAAGATGTCAAATAATCACATTCTACAGATGTTGAAATAGGATAAGTCCTACTTAGCAAAAGAGTATTGTTGATCGATGAGAATAAAACTGGTCAATGGAGGAGTTTATTTCACACAAGGTTCAAGTTTGAAGTAAAATATTGTGATAAGATCATTAATGGTGGAAGCACTAATAATCCAGTGTCATAAAATATGGTCATGAAGCTAAAGATCAAGAGGTGGAAATACTTTTTTCCATACTGTATTGTCTAGGTGTAGAAGGTCATGGTTGATGAACAACACCTAGTTAAGTTCAAGATTGGAAACTACTAAGATGTGTTAAGGTTGTATCTTTAGTCGGATTGATTCTACCATGAGACATATTGTTGCTAGTAAATCATCATTTAGATAAATATCTTATATATATATATATATATATATATATATATATATATATATATATATATATATATATATATATATATATATATATATATATATATATATATATATATATATATATATATATATATATATATATATATATATTATGTAATATAATATATATTATATAATAATATATTATACATGGTCATTTATATCACTATTAATACATATTAACTAGTAATGATTAACCATAGAGACATGTCTCTTCATGAGAGACACTAGTACATTTGGGTTCCATTTTTACCTAAACTTTTGATGACAGGCCAATTTTGCTAGTCAATTTCACTTTTTTTAATATGATCCCGAAAATGTCAAAATTTTAACAATACTTAAGTATCTTGTCAATATTTTGATGTTGTTGAGATATAAAGAAAAAGAAAGAAAAGTAAAAATTCATTTTATTTTCATGTAGAAAAGTGGCGCGCAGAAGGGTTGAAGGGGAAGGAATCAAGACAGACTCAGGAAAGGCTCGAACAAGTGATATAAATCCTGTAAGTGCATGGAAAATAAAATAGACCACTTCTCAGTGTTGTTAGCAGTAACTAAAAGTCATTAAATTTTGATTGACTGTGTTGTAATGTGATATTGATCCTCTCCTTCTTATCACCCATGTCTTTGTTGTGATATATGTTGAGATAATGGGTGTTGCACACATTATATAATATTGTTATATTTTATTATGTAATGTTGCACCTAGATGGATGCGCAACATGTAAAGATTCCCATGGAATATTTTTGATGAGTTGTATTGTAACATTATGATAATATTTGATGTAATTATTTAATATTGGGAAAAAGAATTAAATTCCAATATTAAATGTGGGGTCAAGAGGTTAGGTAGTACATGGTTTTAGCACATGGTTTATGTAATACCACTTGATGCTTTTGTGGGACTTGCTACTATATAAGAAGCCACATGGGTAGTTTTTGTGAGTGAGAAGGTGAGAAAAAGAAGGCAAAAAGGGAAAGAGTCAAGCAAGACAAGGCTTGATAGGTTAGCCAAGGAGTGTGAAGTTTGGAAGCATGGCATGGAATGTGTGGATTTATGTTTGTTTGCATGGATTTCTTGGTTGTGGCTATGGCTTTGAGAGCTTCCATGGTTGTATTGCAATGACATTTTTGCTAAATAATACATGGTGATGGATGCTTTTGGAGGCTAGGTTTTTTCCCTCAATGAGGGTTTCCTAGGGTATATATTATGTCACAATTTTTGTGGGTATGTTGTCTACTCTCTTGCATGTGGATTTCAATTGCATGTTTCTTTAAGATCTATTATGGGTCATGTGGAAATGGTTATATTCGTTGTTGCAAGTTTCCTTACAAGTGGTATCAGAGCTATGGTTTTATTGTTGTAACCCTAGATTGAATCCATGGGAATACATGAGAGGATAAAAGAAAGAGCAAGATATATGAGTTGTTTATTGTAGATCAGAGGGTTTTGGGTTTGCTGTTATGATGGGATGTTGGTAGATTTTGGGCATGTGAAATTGTTGGACAAAAGGAGTTTTTGGATGTTTCATTTAAATGAGGGTTTTAGGGGGAGCTTGCAAAAATGACCTCCTAGGCAAAAACAAACCTCACCATTGGATCTGGGTCGATGTTTTCATAAATTTTGATATATAATATGTCCTAAGTTGGCCATGTTTAGAGGAAATGAAAGAGTTTTTTAGTTTCAGCCCATGATGGCTGTCAAATTTAATCTTGTCAGAATTTTCATCACAAAAAAAAAACAAAAATCCTAGTGAAAATGGTAAAAAGGCTATCTTACTAAAATAACCATAACTTTCTCTCAATATATCAGATTTTAGACTTCTTATAGGCATTGGAAAGCTAATTCAGAGCACTACAAGTTAGTATAAGTTTGGTTCTATGATTTTAAAAAAAATTTAATTTTTAAGAGCCCAAAATTTAGATATTATTATTTATTTTTTAGCATAAATTAGGGCATAACTTGGGCATACGAAGTTATTCAATGGAAAGCTCTTGGAGAGCTCTATACATTTTCAGATTTGGTGAAGGTTTGGCATGGTTTATTTAGTGATATAATAATCTAAATAGTTTATGGTATATATTGACTATGGTAGCATTGTGAGTTTATGGCATTATATATTTTGGAGATTTAAGATTTGATGTCATTATATACTCAGTTCATATTTTAGATTGGTCTCATGATTAGCAGTGTTTGTTTTGGATATGTATGATGACTTGTTGGGTCTACAAGTTGCGTAATGTTGTAAGTGGTCTATACTTATAGGTTGCATTTATGGCTTAGATATGGGTTGTCTTTGCCCATTGATCTTTCATTATTAATGCATATTTAGATTGGTGGCTTGGATTTGGGTTGTCTATGCCCTAAGTCACATGATTTTTCTTCATGCAAAAGGGATGAGATATTGTTACCAGGTATAGTCAAGGAAAAGGATTGTGGTTGACTATTTTATGTTGTTAGGTTGGACATATTGAGAGTTAGTTGCTCAGTTCAAGGATGTGATCATGGTGCCATAGATTTTGGCATGACATAATTGGATATATAGGTGTATTCTTGATGTTCATTATTTTGGATTCTTGATTTTGGTTGGTGGTATATCTTTTTGGTTGAGGATCATGGTTATTTGGTTTTCTTTTGAGGAGCTCATGATGTGTACTTCAATTTCTTTGATGGTTTGATACTTTGGTTGATTCTCATTGTTAGAGGATGGTGTTTCACCATTTTGTCATGGATAGCTTGGATACACAATTTAGTGGAAGCTTGTGATAATGATGAGGTGATAGTGTAGGATTAGTTCTTGGTTTGGTTTGTATCTTCTCCATTTGGAGATCTTGGTTTTACTTGGTACTGACACTTTGGTTGTGTGAGTGTAGACCTGGAGGATCTTCATGTAGGAGATAGATTTTATGATGCCATGGGTGACTCAGTACAGTGGTTGAGTGGGACTTTTTTGGCATTGATATATTTATTGACTATTTGTAGATGTTGGAGTTTTGTCTTAGATCTTGTTGCTATAGAAGTGTCTTTGACATTTTTATGGTGCACTTTTTATCTTCATCATGTGTGAAAATGGTTGGATCTTGAGGACTCATAGGGTTCATGATTATCTTCATGGTGTGTGGAGATGATTGCATCTTGAGGACTATCAAGATTCTTGGTAAAGGTGTGGTTTATGCTTTCATTTGACATGTTATCCTTAGTGTGAGGATGGTTTCATTATTATGTCATGATATACTCTTGATACACATTTAGAATTTTGACATGTTATAATATGTTCATATGGATCATGTTATCTTTCTGGTTGAGATGGTAAGATCATGTTTATGTTCCAGAAGCCATGGTTGGAACTTTGGCATTGATCTTGATTTAGCTTCTTGGTATTGGGTACATTGATCATAAGTTGGATACTTCATGATATTGTTATTTCATTTGGAGTTGGCATGGATTGATTGGTTATAGGTGCTTATGGATACTTAGAGATAGTGGTGAAGCTGATTCCTCTTAACTTAGAGAAGTATTTGTTGGGATAGTTGTTTGGTTTCAATAGGAAGTTTGAGGGTTAGTCACACTATATGGACTTGAGAGGAGATTATTCTTAGATGATTTTTGGTTGGAGACTTGGAAATATTGATGAGAATTCTCATTCCTGACTCTTTTCTACTCGATGGTTTGCTACTTGAGAGGTATAGCCATTGTTTCTCTTAGGTGCATTATGTTTATGCTTTTCTTTCATGGATATGGATCTTGAGCTACGCTACATGAGATATTTCTAGAAGGTTCATTTGAGAGATGATTTAGCATTGGTTATCTCCATTTTCATATGTTGTTATGTTGGTTGAGTTTGGGAGATGGTTTTATAGTGGGAATTTTCCTTGGATTAGGAATGGTTATTCCTTGGTTTAGAAATTATTTATGATTTTGATCTTCTTGTGAGAGGCTTACATCCATGATTAGTTATATGGTATAGTTTGGATGTTGTTGTGGCTTCTTGTTGGATTTTTATGAAGGAGATTATACTTGCATAGTTTACATCTGGAGGTGTGTGTAGAAGGACATGATACAGTTTATGATTTGCATGGTTTCTCTCTGGTCTTGGTTATCTTCCTGGATGTTCAATTTTGCTTACATTGGATTTTAGATTGGTTAGAAATTATGATCACTAGTTTGTGCTGATGTATGTCATGTGAGATATGACATGGTTATTCCTTTATCTCTTTCCTCTATTTTTTGTGGAGAGCTTGGGAGACTATTGGAGATTTTTTATGATATTTTTTCTTGTAGCTTATTGGTTTATGTGTTTTGGATGTCCTTAAGACTACATGGATTCACTTATTTGAGATTTTGTGAGCTGATTGGCTATATATTTGACATTATCTTTTGCAGTGGGAGCTTCTTGGTATAAATGTCATAGGTATTGCTCTTGAGGCTTGTGATTACAGCTTATAGATTGGATATGTTGATGATGTGAGATTCACTCGATATACCTTTAGAGCTATGGATAGTTGGATGAGTTTGGCACTTGTTGTGGGTGCTATTTCAGCTATGGATATTTAACAACTATGGATACATGTTATTTCCTTTAGATCAGGTTTTTGTGCTTGGCATTTCAGTTGGTACAAGATTTTAGGATCTTCTAATTTGATAGGTTGGGTGGCTTTCTCTTTGGATGACTTTCATGTATGTCCAACAACAATGGCATAATAGGAGGTGGCTTCATTCATGTTTGAGAAGATGGATACTTTGATTTTTTTATGGGTACCAGGATGGAGCACATGGTGTACTTTGATCCATGATGGTGGATGTGCTAGAAGGGATTATTCTCTTTTTCATTTATGAGGCTATGGATTGACCCTATGCAATGTATACAACAAGTGGGAGATTGTTGAGATAATGGGTGTTGCACATATTGCATAATATTGTTATATTGTATTATCTTATTTAATTATGTAATGTTGCACCTAGATGGATGTGCAACATGTAACGATTATCATGAAATATTCTTGATGAGTTGTATTGTAACATTGTGATAATATTTGATGTAATTATTTTATATTGGGGAAAAGAATCAAAGTTTCAATATTAATTGTGGGGTCAAGGGGTTAGGTAGCACATGGTTTATGTAATACCACTTGGTGGTTTTGTGGGACTTACTATTATATAAGAAGCCACAAGGGTAGTTGCTGTGAGTGAGAAGGTGAGACCAAAGGCAAAAAGGGAAAGAGTCGAGTAGGACAAGGCTTGACAGGTTAACCAAGGGAACATTTGTGAAGGTTATAAGCATGGCATGGGATGTGTGGATTAATGCTTGTTCACATGGATTGCTCAATTGTGGCTATGTCTTTGAAGGCTTCCATGGTTGTATTGCAAAGGTGTTTTTGCTAAATAATACATGGTGATGGATGCTTTTGGAGGTTGGGTTTTATCCCTCAATGAGGGTTTCCTAGGGTATATCTTGTGTCACAATTTTTTTGGGTATGTTGTCAATTCTCTTGCATGTGGATTTCAATTGCATGTTTATTTTAGATCTATTATAGGTTATGTGGATATGTTTATATTCTTTTTTTCAAATTTCTTTACAATATAATGTGGTACTGGTCCTCCACCCAATGCAACAAACATCGTTTAGGATATCCAAATTTTCAATGCCAATATACTCAAAGATGTCTTTACAACCATCAAAAATATAAATTTATCCTTAGAGGGACTTAGATTTATTTTTTAAGTCTCTTTCATAAGTGTTAGATAATTTTGGTGGGTCTATGCCAAAATGGGGCTTGAGCATAAACAGAGAAAAGTTAAAACCCTCAAAAAATGGACTGAGAAAGAAAAACTTACTAGTAAATGGGGTTCCCCTCATTCCAAATATCCTTATCTAATATGTGGCTCTCCCCGTGCATAATATCCTTTAGGTAAATGAGGCTTCCTCTAGAAAATACCTTTGTGATAAACAAGTTATTTTGTGTGGAATGTACGATTACCATCATCACTCATCCATAGTGTACTCACTTATCAAATATATGCTTATGTATTTATTTATTTTTAAATAGTGTCTGAGTTTTTTAGAATTTTGACAACCATGGTTCATTGCATTTCTAACAAACTTATGCATGATTAATTTCTACATTTCACATATTTAAGGGTTGAAGGATATGAAGGATCTCATATGAAGCTACTAAGGAATGCATTGGATTTTTTCATATAAGTAGAAGTGTGAAGCTCATGTTAGAAAAATATATTCACCTAGGAGAAAAGATGGTATTTCCTTTACTATTGAACTAAACACATGTGAATGTAGAAAAAACATCTAATTCTTTTAATTTAGAGTTAGATTTTTTTAATTTCAATTCAAGTTTTATAGACCTTGCATAAATTTTGATAATAAGGGGTTGTTTAGAAGGGAGCATTTTATTTTGAAGATAGAGTACCATCCAATCCAAAATTCAGAGGATTACTAGGATGATTTTAAGATTGGGCATGAAGTGTTAAAGAGGTTATGGAGCAGATTCACTTGGTCCCAACTCATCAGTTTTGGTTTGAAAATGAGCATAAGTGGGGTAAAATGACTTCTCTTTATCATGGTCTCTTATTATCTCAACTATATAAAAAAACATATCTATGCTATAAATAAATCCATTAGTTATGGTATTGTATTCAATTGATTCATTATTGCATCATTGATAAGAGTACAACTTATTCTTGTTAATATTATCTCTTTCTTTTGTTTTGTTTGTTAGCCTCTAATCCTAAGTTGTCAATGTTATATAAAAATTCTTACAAAGACCTATACAAATATTCATATGAGATTATGTGCCATGTCATTAGGAAGGATAGAACACTTAAATAATGTAAAAACTTGTATGGCATGCCCAAAGATTCGTACAGACCATAATTCTCCAATAGTCAAGATGAAACATAAATACAAACATATCTTTCAACTCGATATTTTATATTTTCAACCAAACACCTATAGCTTTACAACATATAAAATAAAATGGAGATTTAAGAAGGCACCCCAACATAATTCTCCTCACCAACATTAAATTATAATGTTAGCTTATGAATCTAAAAAGACTCTACACCAAACTATAACAAGCAATAGCTCATTCTCGAGTAACTCCATACCTAACTTTCACAACTAAAGAATGCAAAATCTTATCCTACCATGACATAAAATAAAATTTAATATACAATTGTAAAGCTCAAATAAGTAAATATGTACACCTCTTTTGAAGGATGACATATATACTACATTCCTTATTAAAAAAAAAATTGTCAACCTCAATAACCCATTAACCTTTGTAATCCACAAATACTCAATTTCATTCAAATGAAAACACTCACAAGGATGTTGAAGGGTCCTCTTTTCAAGGAGAAATAAATGATTTCATCACAAATACCATATCCTTTTTTTACCAAGTAGAGTTCACTCCCCTTACAACATATTTGTGAGTTTACAACCAATTAATCATGCACCTTAAGGAGTAACACTAAAAATTCAAATCTTGCAACATGGTAACATTTTTTTGACACTACTAGAAAAATAGCATGTGTAATAAGAACACCTACTAGTCAAGTTTTCACCCTCCCAAGACATTTGACAAAGGAAACTTTCTATTTGCACCTCTACACAATAACACCTATTGATCAAGTTTGCATCTCACAAGGTTAATCATGCACAAATAGAAAACACACTACAACTTCAAATATTTTAGCATAACAATAACTATTTGTTGGCACCATTTCCACAATAAAAAAACCTACTAGTTGATTTTACACCCTCCCAAATCATTCAACATAGGCAACTTTCTATTTGTACCTAATTGCAATGAGAACACCTATTGATCAAGTTCACACGTCACAAGTTTAATCAAGAACCATTAGTTAAAAACACTATGAATTCATTCATATATTTCAAACATGGCAATTCTTTATTTTCACTGTATGCACCCTAAAATGGTCGCCTAGACTATGGGCCTCAATTCTTCAATTTATCAATTTTCTAAATCAATGCATCACAATATTTTATTGAATCAATTCAAATCATTTTCCTTAATCAATTTGCAATTAATTTAATTATTTCAATATATCCTAAGGTTTGATCATTTCATCAATAATCTTATTTAATTAAAAGAAAATATCCTTTTTAAATAAATAAAATAATCTTATTTAATAAAAAGATAATCTCTTTTTTAATGAAATAGTTTTATCTTATTTAATTAAAATAAAACATTCTTTTAAATAAATAAAATAATCCTATTTAATTAAAAGAAAATCTCTCTTTTAATTAAATAATTTTATCATCTTTAATTAAAATCTTTCTTTTTATTAAATAATCTTATCTTCTTTTTTTATCGGTAAGAGGCCAAGCCAAGATTCATTTAGAATTATTATGTGTTGTGAATAATTATTATTTATTAACCTTGAGTAGATTTGAACCCAAGACCTCCTAGATAAGAGGCTCACAATTTACAATTGTGTTGTAGGCTCTTGCCTAATAATCTTATCTGATTTAATTAAAAGAAAACATCCTTTTAAATAAATAAAATAATCTTATTTAATTAAAATAAAACATCCTTTTAAATGAATAAAATAATATTATTTAATTAAAATAAAATCTCTCTTTTAATTAAATAGTTTTATCTTATTTAATTAAAATCTCCCTTTTAATTAAATTATCTTATCTTATTTAATTAGAAGAAAATCTTATATTTAATTAAATGAATAAATCTCTACTTAAAGCTCTCTTTTTGTTGAAAAAAGGAAATAAATCAAATAAAGGTTCTTTTTTTCACATATCTCTAAGTGGTGAGCTTTTTCCTCTTGTCTTTTTAGGGATTTATCCCACATTTCTCTTGTGACAAGCCTCCCACCTCCATAGTTTCTTTTATAAGGAGCCCTCTCCTTCTCATTTGGATAGAGGTTAGTTGTTATAGTCTTGTTATGCTATAGGTTTGGAGATCAATTTTGGAGGAGTTTGAACATTAGAGTTTGAACCTTAGGGTTTGGATATTGGCGCTTCATTGCAACTTCTCTCTTCTTGTATTCTTCTCTCATACATCCATGACTTCCATCATCATGCTCCATCCTTGTATTTTCATACTAGCTAAGAGTCATATTTGCTTCATAGATTAATCTTGCATTGTTATTTCCTTTCATAGATTAGATTTCATTTCTTGCATTGCTTTATATTTTTATCATTTAGATTAGCTTGCATCTTCATTTGCATGCATATTTTGATCTTTGAATCTCTCTTTTTATGGTGTACTTGCATGGGCAAAAACTAGGTCAAACTAAGGGCCTCCATTACAAACCTTTGCACTCCATGAATAGAGAGCTATGAGTCACCATTTGAGATCTCATTTTTGAGCAATCTTAGATATAATGAGCCATAAAAGCATGTCAACATTTTAGCACACATTTTTTGGTGCCCACCATAGGGCAACCCACCTTTACATGCTGATTTTGGTTGTTTTTGGAACTAACCCCCTTGTGCAGATCTATTTAAAGGCAAAAAACCCTATATTTTAAAGATATGATCATATCTCCCAAACTACTTATCATTTTCATCTGAAATTTTTTTTTTAGGTTGGAGAAACATAAGAGAATTTTCAATTAAAAATTCAAATTTTTGTGAGCTAATTTGTATTTTTAATAATTTTTTCTTGGTTTTTCATGAAAAATCATTTTTGGGCACGAATTAGAAATTTTTAAAGAAAATTATACATTTTTGGAAATTTCTTTAAATTCTAAATAGGGCTATTACTTTATTTTAATGTTAGAGCTCATCTAAGGGATCAAACACTCAATTTATAAAAACTAGTCTATTTTGACAAAATGGGTCCCTAGGATACAAATTAAAATATTTTTCTGAAATTTTAACATTTTTAGAAAGTTTTTTTTTAAAGAGGTCTCTTTTTAGTATTTAAGGATTTTTTTTGAATTCATGGCATATAGGTCTAATCTTGCTAACTAGGTCAAAAAAATTAAAATTAAAAATTTAAAAAAAAATTAAAAATTAAAAAGAAGAAATAAAGGAGCATTTGATGATTAACTTGCAATTAATTTTCACATGGTTCAATGCATAATCTGATTTTTCATTTGGGTTATTTTTTGGTTATTATTACTTCTAACGACCATATTTTGAGATATAACCCTAGGGTTTACATAAGACATATCTATCTTGTATTGGTTTGCATGTTGTTTAGCGCTTGGAGTGCTTGCTTGGTTCGTTAGATCAGGGGAGTAATATGCATGCATTTCTTTGGATCTAAGGTATTCATGTATATATCTATGGCATTTAGACTTTAGAATTAGAAGTGAACCTCTCATGTGTTTGGCTTGAGTGTTTTACATGCTTTTGTAATTCACATTTCGATTGGTGCTCTAGAATTGGACCTAGATTTTCTTTCTTGCATACATTTTTCACATAGTAATTAGGCCCTATGAACACTATTTGTGGTGATCTTGAGAGAGTGGGCTTCATTCACTTTCCTTACATGTGAAGCTCTTCTTGATGATAGATCTCCTTGTAGGTAGGGAAGGATTTAATATTATTTCATTGCCTCGCTTAGTTTGTCTTTGACATTTAGTGGTACTTTCTCTCTTGAGATCGGTAGTGATTATTGTTGGCTTTCCAAATTTTATTGAATTGATTTCAAATTAATGTGTCAATGAATATATTTTCTATATTTGGGTGAGGTGAAGAGGCTAGAGGAGTATTCTCTGTTCCCTTTTGGACACATCAAAAACTTGGAACCCTTGAATCTGAACTAATTCCCCATGTGGTCCAATTTTGTGAGTCTTCCTTGATTAGAGAGGTTTGACTGTAGTGGACACTCCCTTTACTGGGTAAACCATGTGGATGGAACCTCAAGTGGTAGTAGACACTTTTTCTATGGTAGCAAGACCTCCTATATAAATGTCCTTGTGAAAGCAATCTCTACAGGTGTAATCTTTTGTTGGGCTATCAGATTCCCTCAGCATCTCTGATTGATTAAATTCTTAGAATGTATTAAAACCCTGGTACACCAAGATTGGATTTCACTCACTTGAGATTTCAACTGTTGCAAAGTTGACCATTACTAAGAACCATAGTGCAACCTGATTTTTCTTTTCTAGGACTATGTGCATGATTGGAAAATATTTTGAGAACATACACAGTAGTGGTTCTAGAAATTAGATTCATACTAAGACACTATTCTTGTTTTTGCGCAAGGTTGCTTTGTCCCTTGCCCATTTCTTGTAGATTTTTTCCTTAACTCTCTCAGAATTGTCTTGTGTGCTTGATTTATGATAAAAATCTATTGATGCATCTAGTTGGTCAATTAAAATGAATAAGAAAACTGAGTTCTTGAGTTCAAACCTTTCTCAATTTTTTATTCTATCATTTCCAGTCCTCCTTGGTTGATCCAAGTCAAATTAGGTCACTTACCCCACTATTGGAATCTTGTTTTCACCTTAGATTGTTGTGTTTTGACATCTTGAATTAGTAATCTTTGATTTTATGAGTGACCTTGCTTAGAGTTGGTGAGTTAGAAACTATCCTTGTTGAGAAGTTAAATCTTTGGATTCTTTGATAACACACTTGGAGAGTCTTAGCAATCTCTTGTCCATTCACTTCCATTCAAATTAAATTTCAATTAATTATAATTTGGGTAAATCATCCTCCTAATTCATATGTTTTAGTGTATTCACCCAAAATAGTGGGCACCTCTGTAGCAGTGCTGGTCTATGCCTATTACAAAAATTCTATCTTAGCATCTCTCTTTTGGACAAGTGAGTGCTTTTTCTATCCTAGTTTGGTACTAAAATTTCTTAGGGTTGTCCTATCAACTAGTAAATTTTATTTCATGTTAGTTACAACAAGATATCAAGTAGATCAATGAAAGCAACCTCAAGTAGTCTTGAACCAATTACCCTTAGTTCAAACTCAACAAAGAAGTAATGGAAAAGAACCCGTATTTGATCAATCACCTAGGAATAACTCAAAAGTTTGATTTGATCCCAAGAGTAACCTTAGTGATTTGAGTACACCCTTAGCACCTTCTCACTCAGATATGGATATGAGTTATATGATGAATCAACAAGAGAAGGAAGAAATGAATGAACACCTTGATGACATATTTTAAAATCATCAAGATACTATTTTGTTTCGTAGTTCCTCTCGTGAAAATCAACTAGTCTCACCCTTTATCTCAACTAGATATTTGGATGCACACCAAAGGGTTGAAAGACATAAGAGAAAAGACTATAAAAAAGAACCATCAAAAAATGAAAACCAACATGATGAACCTCATGGAACTCATGTGAATGCAACATATACCAATAACTTGTTTAGATATTCAAGACCAAGTTCACCACCCAAGATGCTTTCAAGATACATTAGTGACATACTTAATACACTTGAGTGTGAAAAGAAAGCCTTCCTGGAGGAACAAGCTATGGAGGAAAAGAAATTTGAAATTATGGAAGAGGAAAGACAAGCTTTTTTAGAAATAGAAAGGAAAAATTTCTAAGAGAAGCAAGATAAACTCTTGGCTCAACAACTTAGTGGTCAATTTAACAACATGTGTGTTGGTGGTGGAAACAAATCTCCTCCTTCCACCCCTCCTAAGACTCCATGAAGTGGAAGACTCTCAAGAACACCTTCATGATATCCTAACCCTAGAGGAAGAGGGGCTTCAAGACATGATCATTTTAGTAGACCAACACCTCCTAGGATTTCAAGACAACCTTCGCAACATGCTCACCATCATTCACAATATGGAGGAGGTAGCTCAAATTTTGATCATAACTCTCAAGATTTCATGAAAATGCAACAAAACCTTTCCAAGAGTGTGTGGAGAAGTATATATATCAAAAAAAGATGCATTCCTAAATAATTTAATTGATAAGGGCACTAAAGTTCCCTACAACTATGATGTTGACAAAAAAATTAGGAGGCAAGATCCATCTTTGGAAGAATAGTTTAATCAAGTGAAGAGTATGATGGAAAAGTTCATGGCACCTAAGAGTTCCTTCTCAGTTGATTCTATTTGTCCTAACCCTTTTAATAAGAGTTCTGATATGAAAGACTTTCCTAGAAAGGTTGAGATCCCCCAATATGACAAGTATGATGGGAATGGGGATCCAAGTGATCATGTGCATCAATTTTATACCATGAGCTTTGAATTTCATCATAAAGACTCATACCTTATGATATTGTTTCCAAAGAGTCTTAAGGTGAAACAATGGAATGGTCACCAATTTTATAAAAACATGTGCAATAAGAACACCTAGTAGTCATGTTTGCACCCTACTAAGATATTCAACATAGGCAACTTTGTATTTTCATCTTTATGGTATAGACCTCCTCCATCAGCTCTGGCTTGTAAATAGGTAAAATATAATCATGGTATTAATTATTTTATTTTAAATGTGAAGTGAGAATGGATGATGGAAAAGGAAATGATTCATCAATTTTTATTTCTACAATTAGTTCCAACTTGTTACTTTAGTAGACTTTGTTTTTGGTTTGCAACTAGTTTCTTTGGTAGACTTTTTGTTTAGTTTGCTTATTATTTTTATGTTCCATAAAGTTTCCATGGCCTCCATAAGAAATTACCCAATTGTGAAACATATTTCTATTCTTGACAACCTTCACTCTGTATTCACTCAATCATTCTTTTGTGTAAATCAATTCCACTTGCTAGGGTAAAAGAGTTGATAATGAAAACTGCAATATTGTTTTTGTTGTTTCAATTTATATGAATTAAAAATATTTTTGGACCAATATTATGCTAGTAACATTTGATTTTAGACGTGTCTCTTGAATTTATTAATATGATAGGCTCACCTTTGTTAAGATCAAATGTTGAGCACACTATTTGGCTTTGTTTTTGCAATAAAAATTATAATGTATGTATTTTTACAATTAAAAAATATCATGGTTTGTCTTTTTCCTTTACCTTAAAGGCCTCACATCCTTGCTAAAATGTTTGAATTAGACTTCAAGACCAGCTATGCAAATAAGTGTTTGTATACTCCATTGAGACATCATAATTGTTCAATGCTACTTTCATTCTCCTCCATTTGTAGTTAACATTCTTGGTATAAAAATGAGTTCTTTAAAGTTTAAACACATTAAAATAAAAGCCATTTATGTTCTCCCAATTGGACAAGAAAATCATATAATAAGAATTGTTTAAGGAAAACATGAATATAATAAGAAAGTTTAGATGCATAATTTCATCATCTAAAGATATTATTAATGATACTATACAACTAATCTAAATATTCAACCTACAAAAGTAACACAATTGTAAATGTCCAAGGCTTTAATTATATCCTTAGCATAATTTACTCATGATTAAGAGCTCTTCACTACCTATGGACTTTATTGAATGTTTACTAATTGATGCCTTTGTATATGTCTATTTCATTCTCATCTATGTGTACAACAATTTCACATGTTACTATGGTATGTTCATTTCTTATGGATTAAATCAAACTAGTTGTAGGTTCAGTATGGATTAATTTCCATATATTCTCTAATCAAAGCTAACAACAATACGGATCATATAATTTTAGGCACTAGCAATTATTTGTGTATTCCAAACATGATGAATAGAACAACTTTGTTTGCTAGTTTTTCTAAAAATCAATGTTGCTTTGAGTCTGTATTATGTATTCCTCATTGACTATCTCATAAAATTCATGTATTAGTCAGGCATATATGCATCACAAATCATTTGAAGATCTATCCATAGATTGTTTTGAGCTTGGTACACATTGATCACAATATATAATAATGTGAATAACACCTAGTCTAGAACATAATAAAGACCCACATCCAATGTTATTTACTACAAAGAAAGCATATGACGTCTACATGTACCATTGATTTTCCATGAAGACACTACCTATTTATTTATGTAAAGTGGAATATCTATGTCTGTAATGTTATATTTTTTTAATGAAAAATTATATTGTTATTATTTTATTTTATTTATTGTATAATTAATTTTTTTTTTTTAGATGCCACCCTTACTAAAGAGATAGTAATATTTAATTATTTTCAATTATATACAAGATACTACTAATGCTTGTATGTTTATATTTGATGTGATTTTATAGCTCGAATATTTTCCTTTGAAGAAATTCCATGCCTAACAATATGAACCCAAAACAAAATAAGATGACAATTGCTAGATTGTGGTCTCAGTTTAAATGAAAAGGTGATGGAAATTTTATTTTCCTTGCAAAAAATGCAAGGGATTAAAGAATTGAAGAATTCTAATCACAACAATTTAGAGACATTGTAGGCAACATGATCACATTGAAGGGGGGATGTATTTTTGTTCTTTGGTGAATATGGATTTCAAATTGGTGGAACATTGAGGTGTGAATATCAAAGCAGAAGGTAATACTCCCATGGAAGAAGATGATAATGAGGCAGAGAACACAATTGAAAATTTTAGTATTAGTGCATTGATAATGTGCTAGAGAATAGGATTAAAGAAGAAGTTACTGGTGCAACTAATGGAGATGATGAAGATGATGATAATAGCACATCTAATGATGATGATAAAAAGAACCTTGATATACCTATAATTGCTAAGGCATACGATCCCCTATACTAAGGCTCCCAAATAATGCTTTTCTCTGATGTATTGTTGTTGGTGAACTTCAAGTTTATGCATGGTATATCCAATGTAGAAATCTCACATATGCTAAGGTATAGTGTCATTTTTGTCATATTATATTTTAGCATACCATTAATGTTCTTTATATTAAAAAAAAATTCCATAGGTTGATAGGTGAGTGATTGTTACCACCACCAAACATTCTACCTTTCTCTTTTCAAGAATTATCGACCATTATGAAAGATATTGGATGGAGTATCAAATTATACATGCATGTCCTAATGATCATATTATATATCATAAAAAACATGAATTTGAAAAAAAATGCCCTAATTGTCACATTAGTAGATATCAATCAAATCAAATAACCAAAAAAGTGCCTCACAAGGTTCTTCAGTACATTCTCATTATTCCACATCTGCAATGATTATTCAAGTTCGCTAGCTTGGCACAATTTATGGATTACCATGCACACAATATAAGTCAAGATGACATTATGTGAATCTCTGTGGATGGTTCTACATTTAAGGACATAGAAGATAGGTGGCCAGTATTTAAAGAATAACCTCATAATATGAATCTTTCATTGGTAGCAGACGGTGTCAATCCATTTGGAGAGATGAAATTTATTTACTTGGTATAGCCTATTTTTTTTATTAATAATAACATTCCTCCTTGGATGTTTGTAAAGAGGGAGCACATAATGTTTGCAATGATTGTACTAGGTATTTTTCTATTTAATATTCATCTAAATTAATTTATAAACATAGCATCAAAATGGCCATACTAAATATGTTTTGTTTATGTTCATTCATCTAGGTAGGTACCAAGTAAAAGATATGAATGTATATATTGAGCCCTTGATTAATGAGTTGTTGGAGTTATGGAATGGGGTCACTATGTATGGCATCTCTAGACCAACTAGTAAAAGACAATTTCAATTATGTGCAATACTTTTATGGACAATACATGATGCCCCTGGACTAACACATTTTTGTGGTATGTAAAACTATTAATACATATTTTTGGTATGTAATAGTGCTTATGCATTTTCATTTTATGTTTAATTTGTGTGTGATAATTGTAAATATGAATCTTTTAGTACACATGTCATCCAATTATACATGATCTTGTAGGTCTTTAGACAAAGGGAAAATTTGAATATCCAATTTGTGGTTCAAAGATGAAATTTTGTCATTTAAAAAGTTTATGAAAGAAGGTGTTTGATGAGCATAGACACTTTCTCCACAAAAATCATAAGTATCAAATTATAGAAAAACATCTTTTCAATGGGAAATAAGAGAGAACATCAAAGCTACAAAGAATGGCATCTCACATGTGAAAGTTGGAATACAATAGAATGAATCATCAAGATAATGTCATTCCATCTTATGTAGGTTTTTGTATGAAATTAAAATTTGGATATTGTCTTTTATTTAGTAATGATGTAATTGATTTTTATGAACTTTTTCAAGGCATTGATAAGAAACTTCCAAAAGGACTTAAAAGTTATCCTAGACAATTTAGTAGGTTGTTGTACTACAAGCACCTCCCAATCATGCATTTTTTTGATGTTTTGCATATTGGAAAGAATGTAACAAAGGCACTATAGAAAATATTGGATGGAAGGTGTGACAAAGAAAAATTGGTCAAAATTTGTAATGATATTGATGAATCTAGTAATGCGCAACAACATATTGATGCCATATTTGAAGCCATAAGAAAAAACTAAATTTCTCATAGGATTTCCTATGAACATAAGTAGTCTCATATAAAAGAAAGATGATTTTGGGTTAAGGTTGAAAACTCATGATTTACATACCTTCATTAAGGTAAGTCATGTTCTTCTCTATTTATGATAAATTTGTAAAACATCATGCACTTTTGATTGTTTTATTTTATAATATAATGAAAAGATCATTTTATTATTATTGTAGTAAGTTCTACCTCTATCTCTCCCACACAAATTCAAAAACATGAGTGTCAAACAATTTATATATGATCTTGAGAAATACATAAGGTTAGAAGTGTTGTTTGTTAGATTTTTTGTATAGATATTATTTTTACATCTTTCTCTTCTTTTTTATAATTTATTGGATAATTTTTGTAGAGTCTCGTTAATATGTTTTTGTGTGTTTTCTAGGAGGTTGTCATCTACATAAATTGATAAAAGAAGACATAAAGAATTGGAAGAGTAAAATTCCTTAGCTTTTCTATGAGATGCAAAAGTGTTTACATTCAACATTTTTTAGTTCACAAGAACACTACCTCATAGATTTAGTTAAGGAGATTGAATTGTGTGGACCTATGCCAACTAGGTCAATGTGGATGGTTGACTAGCACTTCAAATGTTTCAAGGTCTTGGTTCAAAAAAGAGAACATCCTAAGAGTTTCAGAGTTGAGGGATATATGGTATACCAAACCATGGTGTACAGTAGTGAATATCTTCCAAGTTTTCTTCAAAGATCCATGCAGATTGCATTTGAGATTGCAACTCCATTAACAAATTGAAAGAGAAGTACTTGATGGGAAAAGGTAGATTGAGGAAAGTGAGAGGTAATTAAAAGATGTTAGTATAGTTAACTAATTATTATCCATCATCAATATAAGTTATTTCTAATTGGTCAATATATTTTATCGAGTTGCTCATGAGTGGGATACACTTAATTTGTATATTGTAAACAATATTGAATGGATGATGGTATGGATTGAACGATCTCAGAAAATGGTTGCTCATTAACATGGGAAGGTGTTTCTTCATTGGTTAAAGAAGCTCATCACAATGGAAATCCCAATGTTACACCACTGGTAATTAATCTATAATATAGTTTAAGAGGTGGAAAGGTATGTATAAGTTAATCTATCATGACCCATTTTTTAATATTAACTCACAAATGGATGCATAATTTTGAGATGTTTGAAAAATAACAAGTCAAGCACCACAAAGTTATGTACTACAATGGCTATAAATTTCATATAAAAAGGTAGACGACACTAAGAGAACTTATGATTATGGGATAACTATAGTATTTGAGGTCACCAATATTTGTCTAAAAATGACATGCATCCTCAAAAATCTAAAAATAGATACTATGGCATTTTGGATGATACAATTGAGTGTGACTTTAACTCCTTGAAACTAGTTCTATTCATTGTCAAATGGTGCAGGCTATGACTGAACCAAAATGATCATGATAAAACTATTATTGAATATAATAATGGATTTACAATAATTAATACAAGGTTAGTTGTGCCAATTGGAAATGAGCCCTATGTTCTTCCAAGCCAATGTGAGCAAGTGCTTTACTTTGGTGTTCCACATAAACTGGGTTGGTCATTTGTCATTAGACATAATCCAAGAGGAAGACTGGTAAAGTATAATGTGATTGAAAAAGAAGATATTGAAGAAGTAGAAGATGAAGTAGAATGATGATGATGGTGAAGATGGAGTAGGAGATGATGACGATGATGATGATGATGATGATGATGATGATGATGATGAAGATGTTCCTAATGATGATGATGGAATTGATGGTGATGGTGGTGGTGGTGGTGGTGGTGATGATGATGACAATGATGACAACAATGATGACGGTCATACTAATGATCATGATGATGACGATGGTCATTCTAACAATTTGGATGATGATGGAGATAATAATGATGTTCATGATGATGAGATGGATAAATAATATGATTGATGACATGATCAATGGAAATGTATTAGGTGTTGATTAGGTTGAAATATTTGTTACAATGCTCAATTCTTAGTTGTGATTACTTATAATATTAACGAATTAAAAAGTATACAATGATTATGATGTATGCATATTGTTAATGTTATGTTATATGTAATTTGTAGCATAAGTATCATGTAATTTGTAACTAACATAAGAAAAATGATTTACATATGTAGGAAACTATACGCATTTGATGAGGATCGTACATAGTGACATGGATCGAGAGGTATAAGTTTACTACATGCTTTCTTTCTCTTTACCTTCAACATTAAGTTAGGAAAATTTCATCATTATTAGCCTCATTTTATAGAAAAATATTTTGCTCCTTCAATTATATCTCTCTTTTGATGAGCTATAGGTATCACCAAATAGGTATCTATCAGATTTGTCTTCCTTGAGTGAGGGAAATACAAGAATAGAAGAGGAAAGTGAGACATGTAGTAGGCCTACAAAAGAGAGACAAACTAGAGGTCAAAAGATTAGAAGAAAATTCAATAAAAGCATGCAATCTTTCCTTGCTCAAGGAGGGTCATGTTCTTATGGTGATGAGACAAATGGTGATATCAAGGTTTTTTTCAGGTAAACACATCTTCAGAAAGAATGGGTACCCAAGGAATTACCTCCAATTAACATTTATTTTTGTGTTAACAAGAGGATATATCGCATAGCTCACTCATCCTTACATGGTTTGGGCCTATTTTCCATGGATGGCATAAAGGTTAGTTATAAGAAAGTTGTTGAGTTGATGGATTATGTAGGACCTTGTTACAATTATAATAATTGGATGTGAATAGTTCAATATATAAAAAAGTATGCATAGGTATGCATTGTCAGCAAATTATCTACAATAGAAAGAAAATGATCTTAGTGAAAGACTTTTCGTGTGCATTGATGGAAGGCCAAAAGAAACTAGGAACATTGTAGGTTTTATAAATAGTATGCATCCTAGGTCAAATAATAAGCAACCCAATTGCATTTGTGAGGTGCATGAGGGAAATCATGTTTTTGTATGTGTGATAAAGTCAATAGGTTTAGGGGAAGAGATGCTAATAGATTACAATTTGAATCACATAGATATAAAGAAAGTTACTATCATGGGATTTATAAGTAGTATATATGTATATTTATACTAATTACATCCAATTATAATGCTAATATACAATATACAATTTTATTAATATTTTTTTTTTCTAAGTTGACTATTCCTTCCATTATGTTGATGGTTTTATATATATTCTTTGTCACAAGTCGACATGGCCTATCCATCAGATAAAAAAGGTAGGGATATTGCTCCCACCCTTTCTCCAACATAGGTAAACCTTTTGTATAAAAATTTGTGTAATTGTAATTTTATAAAATATCATATTATTATGTTATTTTTGTTAAGGTTTTGGACTTGTTTTTATTGTTTTAGTAATGTTTTTGTCACAATTTGATGCTTAGGGAAAGGGAAAAGAACATATTACATAAGAGAAATTAGTTGTTGATATGATGGCCACAATTTTATGCAATGATGGAATCACATATACTAGTGACACTATAAGCATGTGTAAAAAGAGCCTCAAGAGCATCAATCTATAGATTCATGTGCTTGTGATGGATCCAAATCCAACTAAAGAGAAAGAGGCAACAAGAAATGAATTATGTCAAAGAGCACATTGTCTGGAAGTAAGCAACAATGAATCTTTTGCTAGGATAGTAGTTCAATAAAACTTTATGTTTTATACTAATTTATGGATCATAAACCAAAACATATATGTTTTGTTACAACAATTTATGAGACCTTACTAAGTTGTTGCACCTAACCAGGGTACTAGTGTAGCTCCTATAGGTATGTGATTTCAATTTTCAATCATTAGAAGGAACATTATTTTCTTCATGATTATTATTGACAATTTTATAATACTCTCATCAAGTTGTTGCAATCTATATTTTGAAAAAACAATACTTTGTATATATATATATGATTACTTTTTAGGTGTTGATGATGTGCATACACCTCCTTCCACAATGTTAGCCAGCACTCTGAGATTTTCAATTGTAGGATCAACAACAAGGAGCTTTCAAACATCCACACTTGCTACAACTAGAGCTAGTAAATCCTTATTTTGCTGCATTTTTTATGTGTTAAATATGATTTTACGTGTACTTTCATGTCCATTTGATCAAAATATGACATTTATTAAATTTGTGCTATGACAAGTACACCTTATCATGATGATAGAATAGGTACTAGTAGTGGTGATAATTTACCATCCTTTCCTAGAGCAGCTTGTGTTAGTTTTGCTAGATTGTTGGAGGCATCATTGTTGATGGCCAAGAAAGATATGATTATTTTAAAATTGCCTAAGCTTTCAGGTACTTTAAAGTTGTAATTATTTAGAGTGTAATTGTAGTGTACTTATGCATAGCTCATTTTTTACTAATGATCCCATGATGATTTTGCAAGAAATGATATTTTTTATGAAACTTTTTATGATTTAACATTGAAGATATTTGGGCCCACATTATGTAAAAGGTACATAGCCTCATATAATTGGTTGCTACATTTTTCCGTTCATTCATTTTTTGTAATATATTCAAGGTACATAGCTTGAACTAATTTTTTTATCTAACAATTTTATTTTATTTTAAAAGGTGTACTGAGCAAGGCCTTGAATTAAAAGATTAGCTCATAAAAATCTATAGAGGAGCTCTTTAGTCAAAATATTTTAAATAGAGACCAAATTCTTATAAAATATTGCAAACATCTAAAGATTGTTAGAGACCAATATAGAAGGACTCTAAAGTACAACCCAAAGTATGAGCATCCTCCTATGATTCTAGAGCTAGAATGGAATGAAATCATTGAAGATGCAAAAGAGATAAGACTAAGAGATAAAGGAATTAACCCACCACTTTAAAAAAATTGGTATGTGGTAGTATTAATGTAATTATGCACAAATTAGTTATCTTTCTATTTATAAAATCTAAAATATTTTAAAGTTTACATATATAGGCCATAGGACACATCAAAGGCTACACAAGCTAGGAAAGAGAAGGTTGGTCAACACCATCTTGGCTCTGGCAAATATATGAAAGTTTACTCACAACTTGTAAGTAGCAGTAAATGAAATTTCATATCAATTTTTTTATATAAAATTACAAATAATAAATATATTCAATATTGATGATATTGTGGAAAAAATGCAAGGCATTGAATTTAATATAGTTCCCACAGAAGAGGATAGACAAATTGGCTTCAAGCAAGGCTATAAAGTAGTGGTCGCTCGCAACCACATAGATTCCAGTGGCCAAAGAGATGTATAATATTTTGGTGCACTAGTTCACACAAGAGTAAATAGGCCTAGTAAATAATAAAATAAATTGAGAACTTCATGAGAAATAATCTATTTGATGTTAGTTTTGACCAATGAGAACAATGTGCATGACATTTCATTGTAGCCTTCTACTCCTAGTATAGATTGTACTCATGATGATGAAGGCACAAATCCTACACATGACAAAGGCCTTGATGTGCATCACAATG
This sequence comes from Cupressus sempervirens, assembly GCA_028749045.1. Classification (NCBI taxonomy): domain Eukaryota; kingdom Viridiplantae; phylum Streptophyta; class Pinopsida; order Cupressales; family Cupressaceae; genus Cupressus; species Cupressus sempervirens. Next base: position 92,504,832 of record CM053792.1, read on the forward strand.
ATAGAGTTACATATTAAATTTTTATTGTAAAATTTTTATATTGTAATAATTAATCAAATTTAACACCTTAAATTGCAATTGGTGTAACCTTTATGTGATAAATTTTTAGTATGTAGAATATCATGGTGACAAAGTCAAGCGTGATGTTAGTGTTGAGAATGTTGAGGTTGGAGCTAAACAAAATTGTTGGAAATCATTGAAAAGATCATGAATGAAGAATAATGGAACATGTAAAGAATGTTTTCAATCATTGGTTTGTCATTGATGTCAAACTTGCTACTTGCAGGAATGACAATTGCTTAAGTGATTCAAATACTATCAATTGGTTGATTGTCAAGGAGGAGATAATCAATAAGATGTAACTAGAGCACCTAGAGAAAGGTTGAAGTTATGATGTTGTAATGAAGTATAAGGATCAGCTAATCCATTGATTATATAGTGCATTGATGACATAATCTAAGACACAGTGGATGGACACATTGAGACACATCAAAGATGTAAGGATTAACTAAGTCATTTGTAAAGCCTAACTAAGTTCATTTGAGAGAGCCGAGCTAGCTAGTCAGTGCCAAGAAAATTCTTAGTTGAAGCTAAGCAAGTTCAACTTCAGTGTGTGTTGAGTAACACAGAATCCTTTAGGTGCCAAGTAATCCTTCAGGTGTCGAGTAATTGTTCAAGTGCCGAGTAACTCAGGAAAAGACATCAAGTATCGAGCATCAGTGAAATAACAATAGAAGCTAAGTAACACAGAAGGAGCCAAGCATCAGTAAACCAATGATGCTGAGTTGCTACATTATTTGTTAAGTCAAAGATTCACCAGATTAGTAGTGATAAGGTTTCTACATTGAATTTTTTGAATTAATTGGATGATAAGGATGATGAGTAGATGTCATAGAATTTTATGTAAACCATGCAAACCAATTCAAGGCAAATGTTGGTGGACTTATCATGAAGTTTCTAGAAGAAACAATTTGGAGGGAAAACAATACCATTTTCTCAAGATCAAATTAAGATTTGAGCGGGAAATGAAGAACATAACTTCTTTATAAGGAGTTATAGGTTAGAGATCAAGTGCACATGTATGAGAGGGAGTTGGTCACAAGTGTGGTCGAAGCCAAGAGAAGGCTAATGTGAAAGACATAGTCAGGAGTAAGGATGGAGCATCAAGACTTTGAGTTGATCAAGCAACCATAGAGTGCATTGGCATAATGAGTGGAAGAACTCAAGGAGACAAATCTTGAAGGGTGAACAAGTTGTCTACACTACAAGGAAGAAAAGCCAAGCAAAGAAAAGAATTGAAGAGTGATCTAAAATATATACAGTTAGGGTTGCAATCTTTATTAGGTCAAAATCCTTCTAATACTCTCTTACCATTGTATTAGATATTGAAATCCTACATTGCTAGGTTAGCTTAACAGCTAGGTGGATAAGCCTCAGGAAAAGGATAAAGATATCCTTAGGAGAAGGATAAAGATATCCCCAAGAGAAGGATAAGAGATCCTTAGGAGAATTATAGGAGATCCTCATGAGGAGGATAGGAGATCCTTAGAGAGGGATAAAAGATTCTTTTAAGAAGGTGACTATAAATCCCATGGACTTGGGTGGGCCTAAAAACTCTATGTAAATCCCTTAACAAGGTGACATTTTAAGTTGAATTTTCTTAAGTCCTCTAATAGGTCACACTCCTAATAGGGTGTAGAAATCCTTTAATAGGGTCACATCTTACAGTGTGTAAAGCCTTTAATAGGGAAAACCATCTGAAGTGGTTGAAATCAATTGCATAGTTATTTTGTGGGTATCATACCCACTCCAGTTTTACCTTCTTATTCTTGGAGGATTTTTGGGTCACCAAATTCTTTACTGTTATGGTGTGATGCATGTTTTCCTTTCATGGTTGTTTAATGTTTAATTGCATGCATGATAATTTCAGTTATGTGCCATTAAGGATTAGAAGAAAAAGTTGTATTGGATATTATTGGACCTTGAATAACTGATTCACCCCCCCTCTCAGTTATTTTAAAGAATTCTAACAATTGGTATCAGAGCACACTGCTGATTTGTTTCAAGGTACTAGTAGCAAGAAGATCAAGATTTCCAAGAGAGAAGTTCCCAAGCTAAACAAAGACAACTTTTTTGTATGGAAAAGTCTGATGAAGCTACACCTCGGATCAATAGGTGACTATGCACAAACCTCAATCACAATTGATCATGTAGACCCTGCAAGACCCCTCACTATAGATAACATGAGCAAGAAGAAGGAGCACAATCAAGCAATATTAGATATTGCTTTAGCACTAAGCTATGATGAGTACGATGACATCAAAGGATGTGGTACTACACATCAAATGTGGGAAACATTATCAAGAATCTATGGAGGAGATGATAATGTCAAGAGAGCCAAAAGAGAGAGTCTAAGAGGAAAGTTTGATGACATGAAAATGGAAGAAGGAGAGAATGTTGCTCAATATAGTGCAAGGATGAAGGAAGTAGCAAGTGCCATAAGAAGCCTAGGAGGACAGTTAGTAGAAGAAATAGTATGTAGCAAATACTTGAGAACTTTTCTTCCTATCTATGTTATAAGAGTATTAGCCATCCAGGAGCTAAGGTGTGTACCAAGCAACGCATTATCATTTGAAGGAATAATTGGAAGACTCACTGCCTTTGAGCTATCCAACTTTGACAACTACAAGCCAGAAAACTTTGAATCTACATTCAAAGCTAGGATGATAATAAAAGACAACGAGGAGGTACAAAAAAAGAAAAAGAGTGGAAAAGGAAAGTATGTATCTAGTGACAGCAGCATTGATGAAGATGATGTAGTCCAATTGGAGGCATTACTAGCAAGAAGATTTCATAGAGGAAGAGGAAAATTCAAAGGTAAGTTGCCAATCATTTTTTTCAATTGTAATAAAGTTGGTCATATTGTAGCCAAATGCACACAAAAGAAAAATTACAAGGATCGAGGCAACCTCAAGAACAAGAAAGAGGACAAGGACTACAGAGGAAAAGGAAAAAGATGCTACATTATTGAAGAAGACTCTCACGAGAATGATTACGAAGTAGTCTATGTGGCTATGAAAGATGAATCAGATGAAGATGAAGCAACTGTCCTTGTAACTTGCATGTACAAGAATGAAAAATGGATCATAGACAGTGGATGCTCTCATCACATGACTAGAGATAAAAGTAAGTTCATTTCCTTTACTCAATATGAAGGAAATAGTGTTAGATTTGGTAACAATGCACCATGTTAGATCAAAGGGAAAGGTAGTATCAAGCTTACTAAAAAGATAACATGTGATAATACATAGTATGTTGAAGGCCTGAATTATAACTTGTTAAGTGTCTCATAGTTAGGCAACATAGGATGCAAGGTTGAATTTGAAAATAGAGTTGCTAAGATCTATGATTCCCAAGGAAGTCTATTAGGAAAAGGTGACCAAACTAGGAGTAATTTGTTCTACCTAGACATGGAAGATGCTTCTTGTCTCATTGTTCAAACTGATGATGTATGGTTATGGCACAAGAGGCTATGTCATGTAAATTTTGACAATCTGATAAGCATCAGCAAAATGAAGAAAGTCAGAGGTCTACCAAATTGAAAAAGCTTGATAACACCATGTGCAAACAATGCCGACTAGGGGAGATGACCAACTCAACTTTTAAAAGAAAGACTTATACTTCTAATGAAGTATTAGAGATAGTTCATACTAACTTGTGTGGTCCTATTGAAGTACAAAGCTAAAAAGGTGACAGATACATAATGCTATTTGTAGATGACTATTCAAGGATGATGGCAGTCATGTTCTTGAAACAAAAATTAGATGCATTCCAAATGTTCAAATGGTACTTGGCCAAAGTTAAGAAAGAGACTGGGAAGAGCCTAAAATGTCTCAGATCTGATAGAGGAGGTGAATTCACATCAAGAGAATTTGAAGAGTTCTGCAATGAAAGAGGAATCAAAAGGCAGACATCAGCACCTAGGACTCCACCTTAGAATGGTATAGTAGAAAGAAGGAATAGATCAGTTATTGACTATTCTAGGACCTTAATGATGGAGAAAAATGTTGCACTCAAGTACTGGAGAGAAGTTGTAAGTACTGCAGTCTACACACTCAACAGAGTTCAAATCAAGAAAGGTACAAATGCAACACCTTTTGAATTATGGTATGGGCATTCTCCTAATGTAAAAAATTTCAAAATATTTGGATGCAAATTCTATATATATAAAGAGTCTAGAAATGGAAATTTTAATGCAAAGAGTGAGGAAGGCACATTTCTTGGTTATTCTACTAGAAGCAAAGCTTAAGTGCTTGAATATTAATACTAACAAAGTAGTAGAAAGCACAAATGTGAAATCTAATGAGCTTGCAGAAGTTCAAAGTGTTGAGAACACCAAGAAAGTAGAAGAATACAAGACCTTTGTGTACTTTTATGAAGTTATACCTAATAATGGTGAAGTTGCAACTCAAAATGGAAATCAGCAACAAAATCCAACATCTATCGAATCATAGATAGTGAATGTCGAGCAATAGATACATTCAGAAGCCAAGCTATAGAATATAGAGAATGTTCATTCAGATTCTAAAAATAGCCAACATGAAGGAAATGAACAAATACCTAATGAAAATATGCATGAGGGTTCAGATTTTGAAAGAGACAACATGCAAACAAGGAAAGAACCAATATTGGAAAAATATGTGAGAAGAAATCATCCTACGAATCAAATTATTGGAAATAAAGAGGTAGGACTAATGACAAGGAATAGACTCAGAAGTGGGACATGTCTACTCAGAAAAATGGAACCAAGAACAATAATTGAAGCCGTAAAAGATTATGACTAGTATAATGCTATGAAAGAAGAAATAGAACAAATTGAAAAGAACAAGACATGGACCTTAGTCTCAAGACCAGCTGACAAGAACATAATTAGAACTAAGTGGGTGTTTAGAAACAAGGTAGATGAGAATGGTGAAATCACAAGGAGCAAGGTAAGACTAGTCTACAAAGGATATGCACAAGAAGAAGGACTAGACTATGGAGAAACTTTTGCTCCAGTTGCCAAAATGGAAGGAGTAAGGACCTTACTGGCATATGCAACCTTCAAAGGATTTAAAGTCTATCAATTGGATGTTAAGTCCACATTTTTGAATGGTATACTTGAAGAGGAAGTCTATATAGAGCAACCAAAAAGTTTTTTTGATGAAAAGAACAAAAACAAGGTATGAAAATTGCATAAGGCTCTATATGGATTAAAGCAAGCCCCTAGAGCATGGTATGAGAGAGTTCACAAGTATCTAATGCAAATAGGATTTGAAAAAACTGATGATAACAACAACATGTACATCAAATAAAAAGAAGGTAAGGATATCCTTGTATCTAAAATCTTTGTGGATGATATAGTTTTTGGAGGAAAGGAAGCGCTTTGCAAAAGTTTTGCTAACAAAATGAAACATGAGTTTGAGATGTCTATGTTTGGAGAAATCAAATTCTTTGTAGGATTGCAAGTACATCAACTAAAACATGGCATATTTGTGACACAATCAAAATACATCAAGGAGATACTCAAGAAGTTTGGATTAGAAGACTCCAAACCTATCAGCACACCAATGGCAACAGGACATAAGTTATCCAAAAATGATGAATTAGCTAAAGTAAATCAAACAATGTATAGATCCATGATTGGAAAACTACAATATGTTGTACATAGCACTAGCAGTTGGAATAGTGGCTAGATTCTCTACTAATCCTAGAGAAAATCATCTCATGGCAGTAAAAAGGATAATGAGGTATCTCAAAGGAATTGATGATTTTGGCCTATTACAAAAAGAATAAAAAGTTTGAGCTCAATGCATACACAGATGCAGATTGGGGAGGCAACATTGATGATAGGAAAAACACAAGTGGAGGAGTACTATTCTTAGGAAGAAGGCTAGTTACTTGGACTAGCAAGAAACAAACATGCACATCTCAATCCACTATAGAAGCAGAATATGTGGCAACAACAGTCAATTGCACAAATATTATGTGGCTCAAACATCTATTGAAAGGAATCAAAGAAGAGGTAACCAAACCTATGATACTATAGTTTGATAATAAAAGTGTTATAAACTTATCCAAGAATCTAGTAATGCATGCAAAAACCAAGCATATTGCAATCAAGTATCACTATGTCAAAGAATTGGTGGAAGACAAACAAGTGAAGATGGAGTACATTCACACAAAGGAATAAACTGTAGATATCTTCACCAAACCATTGCCCATGGATTCTTATGAATATCTTAGAGGCAAGTTGGGGGTAATGCCCCTAACTCAAGAAATCTAAAGCAACAAAGAAGCTTCCTTACATCAATAGGAGTAGATCATTGAAATATCAGAAGAATGATGCAGCAGATGACAATATGAACAATAATTCCATATCAGTCACAAGCATGGTGACAGAGGGAGAAAACATGAAAATGCGAAGCTTATATTTAGCATGTTGAAGATGCTACATCTTTAGCACTTATGTCAAAGAGGGAGATATGAGAAACTGATCAAAGAAAGGTAAGAGGGAGATGTATATGTATGAAAGGAGAGATGACAGAAGGAGATTCATAAGAGATAAAAATCAGTAAGTAGCTATGAAGGATTAGTAATACAAAGTAAGGATGCAACAGTCCAGAGGGAGAAGTAGAACAAAGGATTCAATTTGTATCAACAAAAGAAGGATTTATATACCAAGCAGAAAACATATGTAATCTTGGTGGTAACTAAGTTGATCAATTGATCAGTTTAGTTTTCCATCAATGCCAAAGAGGGAGATTGTTGGAAATGATTGAAAAGATCATGAATGAAGAATAATGGAACTGGTAAAGAATGTTTTCAATCATTGTTTTGTCATTGATGTCAAACTTGCTACTTGCAAGAATGACAATTGCTTAAGTGATTCAAATACTATCAATTGGTTGATTGTCAAGGAGGAGACAATCAATAAGATGTAACTAGAGCACCTAGAGAAAGGTTGAAGTTATGATGTTGTAATGAAGTATAAGGATTAGCTAAGCCATTGATGAAATAGTGTATTGATGACATACTCTAAGACACAGAGGATGGACACACTAAGACACATCAAAGATGTAAGGATTAACTAAGTCATTTGTAAAGCCTAACTAAGTTCATTTAGAGAGCCGAGCTAGCTAGTTAGTGCTAAGAAAATTTTTAGTTGAAGCTGAGCAAGTTCAAGTTCAGTGTGTGTCAAGTAATCGTTCAGGTGTCGAGTAACACAAAATCCTTCAGGTGCCGAGTAATCCTTCAGGTGTTGAGTAATCCTTCAGGTGACGAGTAATTGTTCAAGTGCCAAGTAACTCAAGAAAAGACTTCAAGTGTCAAGCATCAGTGAAATAACAATAGAAGTTGAGTAACACAAAAGGATTCGAGCATCAGTAAACCAATGATGCTAAGTTGCCACGTTATTTGTTAAGTCAAAGATTCACCAGATTAGTAGCGATAAGATTGTTACATCAAATTTTGTGAATTAGTTGGATGATAAGGATGATGAGTAGATGTCCCAAAATTTTATGTACACCATGCAAATCAATTCAAGGTGAATGTTGGTGGACTTATCATGAAGTTTCTAGAAGAAATAATTTGGAGGGAAAACAATACCATTTTCTCAAGATCAAATTAAGATTTGAATGGGAAATGAAGAACAAAACTTCTTTATAAGGAGTTATAGGTTAGAGATCAAGTATGCATCTATGAGAGGGAGTTGGTCATTATGTTCCTATTAGCCTTTACCTTTGACAAAAGAAAAAAAAAATGAATGTTAAAAACCTTATTTGATGATGAATGTGTTGATGAATTTTTTTATCAATTTTGCTTATTAATGAATTTTATGTCATGTTATTGAATAATGTTATGTGATTATAATGACTGACCTATTCATGAATTATTGATGAAGTTTTAGATGTATTAATGAATTATGTGTCATGTTAATTAATGTTATGTGAATATAATGATTGATGTGTTCTCGAATTATTGATGAATGTTTATGCATATCAGTTAATTGTATGTCATGTTAATAAATTTTATGTGATTATAATGATTCAATGATATACTTCTTAAATGAATGAATGAAATATTTACTTATTTGTTAATGGGAAATTTAGAGTGATTATTGGGGGGGGGGGGGGGGGGGGGGGGGTCCAGATGAGCTTCCACCTACATGCGATTGGCCTTGTTAAGTAGAGAATATGAAAGGATTCTTGAAACCAAGTAAAGCTAAAACTAAACCTATCAAAACTAAACACCAATATATGGTCCCATCATCAAGTGGCTAGATAACTTTATCATAGTTGTTAACGACTTTCATTTCTTCCATGTTGATGTAGATGTGTCTAATTGACTCCTTTTTTCATCACCAAACTCCACCTAATACACTTTTCTCAACTTTATAACAATGGCCAAGATAATATTCTATTATGAGATTGTACACATGCAAAGGCATTTTATGGGGAAGATGGTTTGTGAAGATTCTTCCTTGGCATTGTGAACACTCCATCCTACTCACTGCTCTTCATCTAGTCAAATATCTTCATTTTCATCATCCCAGTTGCATACATTTGTAAACTCACCAAATATTCCATCCAAAGACACTCTTCTTTCTTGGTAACAACATCATATCCAATCTCCATTCTTGGAGCATAAAAAACCTCCATGATCTTCTTATGACCCATCACTAACACCATTGTATCCTTTTCACTGAGATCATTTCTTCTACCAGATTGTCAATTGCCTTATGTCTTTCCTTTTGCCACTCAAAGTCTTCATTCACCATCAAGGTCACATCATTATCCTCCATAGTCTCTGTCATAGGAGTACTCGATTCTATTGTGCCCTACTCCTCACTCAAAAGACTCATCATTATCCTAGAAACCACTAACTCATCATACTCAAGATCCATAGAACTTGCTTCCTTTTTTCCTCACTAAGACCTTTATCTTCCACTGTTGATCTCAAATTGGTTTTTACAAGTGAGTGTCAACACACTTAGGTCATCTACTTAGTTCATGCCAAACTAGTAATACATGCCAAGCACAACATGTAAATAGTAGACCATGTCGAGTTATAATGAGTGTCAAGTCACTCATGTGATGAGTAGCTCAAGTGCTAAGAAGATAGACCATGCCAAGTGATTCAGGAGCTAAGAAAACAATGAATGTCAAGTAATGTAGGCCCCAAGTCATAGTACATAGAACAATGCATGCCAAACATCAAGGATTTCATATGCCAAGTGACATAGTTTTGACATTTTTTTTCTAATGGCACAAACAACTATGTAAACCATTTTTTACCCAACTTAATATTAAATTGTGATTTTTTGAGAGAGGAATGAATCTCTATTTAGATTCCCTTTGCAATTACATGTAGCCAAGCAAAAAATGAGAAGGATTAAGTATCAAAATGGATGAGTCTCAGCCATAGATTCATACCTAACCCAAAGCACCAAAGTCTTCATAAGGAGGAAGAAGCCTTAAACTCTTTATGGTATGGAGATTTTAAGGAATTGAAGGAGTGAAAAAGATGGTTTGCATGTAAAGAATTCATGGCGACTTAGAAGTTATGAAGAAAGAGTGAATTGTAGAATTAGTTAGAGAAGAACAAAGGATAGAGAGAAGGATATAGCATTGAGACATCTGATCGTGAAGGATCAAGAAGAAATTGTTTAGAGGTGATCTATTATTAGGCAAGCAAGTGCCAACCCTAGGATCTATGTCGAGACATTTTAATAGGTGATTTCAATCAAATCTCTTAATAGAGTAGTCCTAACATGCTGTATGAAATCCTTTAACAGGGTGCTTACTTAGTTGAAGTCGTCTAACAAGGAAAACTTCTAATAGGGTGTTGAAATCCTCTAATAAGGTGAGACCTAATAGTCTTTGTAAGCTTTTAATAGGGTAGACCTTTCACAGGGTAGGTCATGTTTCATGGTCAAAGCATTGTAACCTTCATTGGATACACTTTATCATTGTAGTAATGAAGATTTGTGGGTGTCATTCCCACCCTAGTTTTACCTTCTTACTTGGAGGGTTTCTAGGTAATCATATTTGGTGTTATGTGTGTGAGTGCTTACATGTTTATATGATTTAGATGTATGTACTTTACAAGTTATTTCAATTCATTCATTGAATGCATATGATGGATGAGTGGTGAAACTTTTATGGGTCCAAGTTTAAACTACTGATTCACCCCCCCAAATGTTTACCTTTCCTATTGTAATTCCAATATTCCACATCTACTTCAACACCTTGAACCTCTACAATAATAGGTTCTTTATCTTTTTCACCATCCATTAGTACATAAACATCTTGAACCAACTCATTTTCAAGTTATTCATCCTTTTTCTACTTCAACCCCATCTTCCTCTCTATGGCATCAAGCCTATTATCTATCTCATTCTTGGTAGTATATCTCTACCTCCTTTTCTCACAAATTTCTTCCCTCCTCATCTTTCTCTTTTTTCTTCTTTTTATTACTCAACAATCCATTCAATGCTTTGTATGCTTCAAGCATATTTATTTCTGATTTTATCAAACCCATATTGTATTTCCTAGACTTCCTCTTAACCTTCACCAACTTTCAAGGATCTAATCCCTTGCTCTAATACCACCATGATGTAAAGAAGAGTGGTTCAACACATTTTTCCCATGTACAAGGATAGATTAATTAATTATTCTAGTGAGATACAACTTCTCACATCAAACATTTCCTCTTAAACCACTAAATTGATTGAACCAACACCAAGTCCCTTAACTAATCATCCAATCACTCAATGACTCTATAAATACCTATTAATGGTTGGATCCTATCATAAATAACTCCATGCAACCATCATACTCCACATATTGGTTTTTCATCAATCTTTGATCATACCAGAGTACTGATCACATAACAATTTACTGATTGTCATCTCTTTCTTCTTATCACAACTTCATCCTTCAAATGTGTTATAATTTCACAAAATAGGACTCCAAAACCCTTGAAAACTATTTTTCTACAAATAAATATCATTTAGGGGCATTCTTCATGCTTTCATCCACAAACAAATATGATTTAAGTATTAACAGATCAACCATGAAAGAACCATTTTGAAGTGTTGTTATATTAATCAAAATATATAAATATGCAGAAACTTACCCATAATTGATGCTCAAAACTCATTCGAACATTAGAATTATGATCAAGCTTTGACATCTTTTATAGACCACTAAAATCTGCTAAAACCAATCTCCAACTTTATAACTACCCTATAAACATAATAGACTAATTTTTTTTCTTAATCCCTTATGTTGTGAATTTGAAAACTTACACCATTTTTGCAATTTTAACATGTATTTTTTATACCATTACATCAAATATCCTCTTATTACCTCTTTAGAATCAAACATCAACTAAACTATAAATCTATCCTTGAATCCATCTATTAGCCCTTGTTAGGCCAATTTTCCCATATTGGTAACATTTAACATTTTGAAACATTTTTTATTCAAACTTCATTCAAATGGCTCTAATGGACATCGTTACTTTGTTTTATGACCTTAAAGTTCTTATCAAGTTTTCATGCTTCTTTATGGATCACCTTATGACCCTAGTGTTCCTCTGAACCCCTTGCACCAATCCTTTTTACATATTTCCTTGAATTTGACCTATTGGATCATAAATATATCAATACCCCCTCAATCAATCAAAATTTGAATTATCTAGCCAATGAGAGATGTATTTGATGAGATTTTTAAGGAGACTGTATTTATATGTTGACCTCATACAATAGGTGCAATATGACTTGAAAATATTCCCAACACCTAAGAACACTGAATTCTACCATTACCCCCTTGACTAGTTTGACCGTGATGGCTTATGTATGCAACTTAGGCCAATGGTTTTATAATTTTGGTCATTATTACATATTACTTGTTCCATAAATCTATATTCTAGATTAAATTTGTATTTTGGATTAACTTGATTCATCTGTCATGGCTTCAAGAAATGCTAAAGGAGGCCCTAGTTCAATATGAAATCTCAACTGATATGCATAGGACATGATCAAGTGGAGTTGAAAAACACATGTTTGTATTTTTTATACAAGTCATTACCATAAACGTGGTGCAGTATTTAGCTCAACCTTTTATCCATGCATATGGAATATTGTTGCATGGGCATTCTTGATTTAGAGTGGTTGAATCTTATTTTGGATGGGAGGGAGAGAAACGAAAAGACATATGGATGCTTAAGTGGCTACAGACAATGACTCTTCACTATTTATTTTTTAGTTCTATCATTGAGAATCATTGTAGTTCTACAAAAAATGATTCTTCACTATTTATTTTGTAGTTCTATCAATGAGTTCCCTTGTTGAAATGTTTCATGCCTTCATTCACTAAATTTGATCTCTAATAATTGCAGCCATATTGGTAACATGTTGATCTTAGTCTTCTTAAAGTTGTCATTAATACAATAATTGATCATGATTTCATTATATTTGGTTGCAGGGTATCGAGTACTAGAACTGAATGCAAAATTGAGTTGTAGGGTAACGAAAGCATCTTTCCATCATTTTAGGGTAATTCTAGGTAAGGACTGAATCTATATATGGTTTGAATCTAGAATGAAAGTATCGATGATAATGTTTTTTAAAATTCCTACATAATGTTGTTTTGTTACATGTTTGGTGTTGAATGAGGGACATCAATCGATGATCTTCTCTTTCTTATTCTAATTAGATAGAATGTTATTAAGGATTCTCTAATTGTTCTCACCACTTCAGTTCTTTTTGGATGACAATATAACTATTTATAGTGTCTGATGATATGGTAGAGCATTTAATGATAGTTGTTTGGAGTCTGTAGCTAGTGCATGTCATCAACTGAAGTCATTGGTTTTGATGTTATGCACATCAATTACACCAGACAAACTTTCCACCTTTAAGAAATTTTCCTCCTTGACAACTTTAAATTTTTCTTTTACATACCTAACAAATTTGGAGCATATTATAATTTCTTGCCCACTGTTAGAGGTATTATTTTAAAATAGTAAGTTCTATTATGCATTATTTAAGGAAACCTTTACGGTCAAAGTCTCTAAAAAGAATTTTTTTTTATTATGCAAAATAGGTTTTGAACCTCCAGGCTTGTAAAATACTTGATGATAATGCACTTATGCCTCTTTATAGAGGAAGGTATCTTCCAAAGCTTTATGTGTTAGACTTATCAAATTGTTGTTTTTCATAGCCCATGGTTAAAGAGCTTTTGGCATGTTTCTTGCACCTCACTAATATAAAATTAAGTGTATGTATGAATATGGATGGCCTTAACTTGATTTTGGAGGGTAGAGAAGAAGACATCTATGATTGGAAAGATTATATAGTCACTTACAGAGGAAATTTAGCACACTCACTTAAGACTCTTTGTTGCACTTTTTGTTTTGAGATCAAGCAATTTGTTATTCCCAAATCTAAGTGATACACTCATCTTTCTATTTTGAACTTGTCCCATTACGTAAACTTATAGGATGTAAGTTTGGTCTGTGAGAACCTTATGGCATTGGATTTAAGGTAGGTTTTTTTTTTTTTTCCTATTGTCAAAGTCACACTTTGGTTTTGAAATAATTCTCAGTCAACAATAATTTTATGTTAAATGTTTATTTTAGTGATGAGAGATTTCACCTCAACCATTGTCTTTTTCTTAAGAAACTTAAGCTAGAATGCCCAAGTTTGACATAATTAATACTTGAGGTTTATTACTGCACTACCAATCCCTATTTCTAATTTATGATATGGTTAAAACATTAGTGGTTATAATTTCCTTGTTAAAAGCATTTTAGTCATAACTTATTTTTGTATCATATCATTATTGTCTCTCATAGGCATTATTGTCATTATTGTAGATGGGGATGCTCCAACTTTGGAGTCTCCAACATGGTCGGATCACTTTTTGTAAAATGATAGGGATCCATCACTATCCCCATAAAAATGTTGAAAGCACCATCATTGCATGTAATCACCATCATTTCATGTAATCATATCTTTAATTGATACATCAAATAATGTTTGGCGAGTCATGTGTTGCTTCTTAGAATGTTTTTTTCACTTTCTTTTTCATTCCAATCTAAGTTTTCTTTGGTAAAATAAATTAGCTTGCAATATGTCTAGAACTTTTTTAAAATCACAGGGTGAATAGATACTTGCTTACTAACAATAAAGTTTCATTTTGTATAATTTATAAAGTTTAATGGGTGTATTATTTTTATTTTGCTAAGAAAATGAAGGATTCCTTGTTCATACAACTAAAAATGTGAGGAAACATAAAAGTGAAGAATGCCTAGATTATGAAATATCAAAGCATCAGCCAATTCCACACCATTGTAGAATCAAACACTGTTAAATAATAATTTACCAAACTATTCAATTATCAACTTCTAGGTATCTAACTGCATTCAAGATACAAAATAATGTACTGACATGAACCATGAAAATCAACCTAGGATAGCTTATGTGGTAAATGTGGTGTATCTTGATTCATCTCCTTAACTTACAACTCAGTTTCCCACTTCATGACTTCCATTAAATTTCTCTCTCTTCATAAAATGAATCCTTCAAGGTATTGGGGGTGTGTTGGAAGCTCCAATAGTTTCCAAGGTCTTCTCCTTGTGGGAATGGTCACATGAGTCTTAACAAGGGCCAAGTTGGAAGAATTTTCTAGAGCATGCTTTGTCATTAAGGCTCAAGAAGTCAAGGGTTGTGGTGGACTTTGATAAGAATGTCCTTAGAGAGAGGCACTAGGGAACATGCAATCTTATGATCAATCGACTGTTACTGATCCACTCCCAAAAATTTGTAGATCATATCTTAAATTATTTTTGACAATTTCCACTTATATGCTAAAGCTCCAATTCAATTTTTGAGAGCTTCCATTTCCAAGTTAGGGGCTAGGGCTTGGGCTGGGGCTGGAGCTTGAGTGGCAATGTGGATTTTGGAAAAGGGCTTTTGGTAGTGATATAATACAACATCTAGTTCCTCAACACATGTTTGATCATCCCTAGTGATTCTCAATGTTTGCACTAGAAAGTTGAGCTAAGAAAGTGGTTTGTAATTGTCAATTTTCTACCAAATTTAGGGTGCTAATAATGTAAAATTTTCATTTTTCCTTGTCTTCTCAGTCCAAAGTAGGAAACAATATTGGACAAGACACAGTCTATATGTTATTGACTCTCATAGAATAAAGAGAATAAGCATTGCATTAGATCAATAAGTTTTCTATGGTGATGATTTTTCCACTATCTATTTTGGGAAAAAGATATCTTCAAGTGGCAACTCCAAGTTTAGTTGGAGAGGTCCTAAATTGATTTTTTTTAAACTAGGGTTGTCGTCAAAGTTTCAATGACCATTAGTCAATGTTTTGATGGGGCTTGTCATTAATGCCATGGAAATCTCATTGATAACAATCTCCTAATCATCAATGTT
This sequence comes from Cupressus sempervirens, assembly GCA_028749045.1. Classification (NCBI taxonomy): domain Eukaryota; kingdom Viridiplantae; phylum Streptophyta; class Pinopsida; order Cupressales; family Cupressaceae; genus Cupressus; species Cupressus sempervirens. Next base: position 92,520,331 of record CM053792.1, read on the forward strand.
TCTATGAGACCTTCCATCGAGGGTATGGCAAGCTCATTGATAACAATTTCCTAAACATTGAATTTTTGATGAGAGCTACCATCGATAACATTGTCATAATCATCAAAATTTTGACATTTCCTAGTAGTGGTCTAACACCACCTCATGATAGAGATTGGGATCATTTTTGACAAGGTTGTTTGTCAATATATTGGCATCCCTTGACTATGTCAAAATTTTGATGAAATTATAATGACACAATTTTTGACCATTATCTATCAAAATATTGAACAATGCTCATCAAAAATTAGGTCCAAATTTACTAGCGACATGTCTCCTCCTCTCTTATTTATAAGCCTTCATTTACATTTGGAACATAATCAGTATAATGTCAATTGTTGGTACATTTGCAGTGATCCTAGAAATCAACATGGTATCAGAGCTAGCCTATAGATGTAATAGAGAAATCAAAGAAATTTGTATTCTAAGGTTATATCACCAATGAGGAAGACCCTACTGGAAAGAATAGATACAGATGTAAAGAAGAAGAAGAACTTATTGGATGTTAGGAATCTAAGAAGGAAGATTATAAATTACAATTTTTTTGAACTTGTACAAATATGACAGCAATCTAACTGGAGGAGTGAGCAACATTGAATGAAGCAAGGTTAAAAGAACATCCAACATAGCAGTCTTGGTGCACTTGCACAAACACTTAAGCAAGGAGAAGAATGGACATAGAGGAACTTTTAAAATTTGTTAATATCTAGGAAAAGAGATAATCATCTAGGAAGATGATAGAAATATCAAAGATTGAAGTGGTCTTATATAAGAATAACCTTATCAAAGAAATTTGAATTCTCACTCAGTGAGAACATCAACAACTGAAGGACACACGTAACTATATATATATATATATATATATATATATATATATATATATATATATATATATATATATATATATCTTTTATTTAAGCACCAATGATACTAATTAAGAATCAATGATGGAAAAAGATGATTAGAAATTGGAAGAATTTGGAAATGACATAAAGAGAGAATCAAATAGTTATTGGTGAAGTATTACATGCATGGTGATGAGAGTTTGATATTATCTTTAATAGAAAGAATTGATTATACCATGCATGTTTGAATCTTGTTCCACACTTACAAAGAAATATTGATCAATAGTGTGGATAATGTTCCTTATAGTCACATTTCAAATCTTATGTTCTTGTATGTTTTCTAAGGAGAAATAAGGAATAAATTAGAAGGAAAATGGAAAATATAGGAAATAGAAATATTGCTAACATTCAAACTCCAATCGCCCGCAAATGACCACTGACAAGTCACTACATAAGTGATATGCATATGGAGGATAAAATTGGAATGAAAGTACTACTCAAATGGCAAGTGTGGCATTAGAAAAGATATCGACTAGGATAGGAAGTAAAAATACGAAGAAATCAAATATAGAATGACCATGAAAATTATGAAGTAAAACACTTATTAGAAATGATCATGAGAGTTGTAAGGGTGATTATTTAAAATACATCGTGATGCCATAAACCCATGCCACCATCTCAAATGGAAAATATATGTGCTAAATCATATTGGGAAAAGGAGATTTTCATTGGGAAAGACCAACAATAGACACATGATGATGCCAACATGGAAAGGAAAGTAAAGAAAAGCTATTAATACTATGCAAGCTATTTAGGAGTTAATACATGGACAATATCCAAAGTACAAAGGAGTGACAAACATGTCATGGCCTTTGAAAAGAGCATGAATAAGACAATTTTGCATTGTAATCATGCTATGCAAGTTCTTATAACCACCAAGGGAGAAAGATAAAAGAAATAAGCCTTCCAAATATCCAACATTAGAAAAACATGGAAATTGTACTGACGTAGTAGCAGTTATGCAGTGGTGGCAGAAATGTAGGTCCACCCAATGGTATAAAAGGTATGTATTATTGAACAATTCAAAAACATATTAGACCTGATGGAATTAAATTATTATTTTTGATATAGATGCAAATATATTTCTCTCTCATTTGAATAATATGATTCATACCATTTAATAGTAATGACATTTAAAATATTTATTTATGAACCTAAGGTATAAGGCTATGGTACGAGATCCAGTCAAAGAACAATTTATTTTTTACTTGAATATGAATATTAATGATTTTTTTTGTTTTTTAAATAAAATGGACATATTTTCATAAACTATATAATTATTTATATGAGGAAAATTATAAAATTGGATAATATTATGTTATCTTGTGAGCTTAACACCATGGAGATTAATGGGACTCAAAGCATGGGGTATGTGAGATGTTAAGATCTCCATTTGACTGCCATGGTCAAGAATTAATACATAATCTCAATGTGTTATATTATTTTCATGATGAAAACATATACATATGTGAAATTTATATTCTAAATTCAAATGATAATAAAGACATCTTCCATGATTGGGACCGTGCATGCCTTCTAGTTTCTCTTGTGAACAATTTCTTCCAAAGAGGAGAATATAAGAGTGGGAATTTTACATTGTGGGAGGGAATAATAGTTAATGTTCCTTTCCCACTTGAACCATCTTTAGAAGGGATATGTAAGAGAAGGGACTTCATCAAAGTTTCAAATCTAAATCATCTCTTGGGAAACTTGTATTAATGATGGTGATGTATAGATAAATATTTATTATTCTTAAGTATTACTCATTATAGTCTCTCTATCATTTACAATTTTATATGTACAATATGATTTATTTATTTTGATCTTTTCCTTTGTTTCTAAAGTTGATCTTGTAGGAAAAGAAGAATGGCACATTAGATAGCTTATGATAGTAGCTTCAAAGAAGTTATGATCAGGTTGGATAAAGTGAGGCTCTTGAAGAAAATATCTTTGATGATTGAGATTATGAGCATCCTTCTACATTGAGAGGGAGTATGACACTTCTTCAAAAGTAATGTAGGAGCTTAGAAGATTGATACTCATGGGGAGTCTAGAGATACATGTGTGTGACTACATGATTTTGATGGGCCTACTCATATTGGCATAATGAGGAAGTAATGACTTATCACCAGAAAGTTAGGAGATTGATATCAGATTCAGAGGGAGTTTGGTAGGCATTCTTAGGTGAAGAGAGCTCTAAGGAAGTAACTAGAGGACTTGACTTCATAGGAGTGTTGTTCAAAGGAATAAATTTGAAGTGTGATATCTTCTCTATCAGGGAAAAGTTTGAAGTGAAATTCCTTGTAATGCATTCTTTCTTGTGAGAGAGAGTTGAGGTGAAATCCCTTGTACCACCCCTTGACTTAGTTCATGGTGTTTACTATTTCACATATGATATACAATGAAAGGTGATGATCTTTCATTAAAATATATAAAAAGAAGGTAACCATTGTAAGGTGATGATCTTATAAATGGTAGACCTATTATCATGATAGACTTCATTAAGTTATTGTCTCAAAGTGTTGGAAGTTATGATAAGGAATGTATTATACATAAGGTAACCATTATAAGGAAATGATCTTATAAATAGTAAATATTCAATCTTTATACTTCTGGGTGAGATTGTGTGTAAGTTTGATAGCATCAACATTTCAAATCATACTCAATGATCCATCATTAGGATGAGAGAGCTAAGAGAAAAAAATATGTCATGATGCTATCAAACTTACAAACAATCTCACCTAGAAGTATAGGGATTGAATAGCATGGATTGTGGAAATTTGTTACAATTAATGGTAGCTATGTTATCATGATAGACTTCATTAAGATGTTGTCCTAGAGTGTTGGAGGTCATGATAATGAAATTATCATATAGAAGGTAACCATTGTAAGGTGGTGATCTTATATATGGTAGACCTTTTATCATTATAGACTTCATTAATTTGTTTCCCTAGAGTGTCAAAAGTCATGATAATGAATGTGTCATTATCAGACTACATTAATTTGTTAGTCCAGAGTGCTAGAGATCATCATACTTGTCATGATAGAGACCATGACATTGTGATTTCTTATTATACTATATTAAATTGTTGTCTCAGAGTGCTAGAAATTAGATAACTCGTATCCTTTTAGGATATAACATATTTTTGGTTAGGCATCAATGATTTGATGTCAGTGCACATACCAAAAGAAATGTTTGATAATTTTTGTTGAATCATACTTCAAACTATATTAAAAGATAATATCTAAGTTGATGGATTTATGTTGATATCCCTAAATATGTCATTCTAGGAATATCATACTGAGATAATATCTCTTCATATACTTAAGAGCATAATGTGTTCTATACCAGTCCTCCCTAACTAAAAGGGAATGTTAAGGTTGTAACTTCACTCAGATTGATTCTACCATAAGTAACATTATTGATGATAAATCATCATTTAGATAAATATCTTATATATATATATATATATTTATATTACTAATATATCAATATATATTAACTAGTGATGATTAAACATAGATACATGTCTCTTTGTGAGAGATTTCTCCTCCTCTCTTATTTATATGCATTCATTTGCATTTGGAACACAATAAATACAATGGAAATTGTTAGTACATTTGGAATGATCCTAGAAATCAATAGGATGAAGTACTTTGTGATATCATATCTATGGACATATGTCATATGTTCTCTAAAAGTTCATTATCATTTGATAGACATATTGTACATGATGGTTGTATGAATATCTACACACTAACAAAAGATGAAGTGAAACATAAGTTGAAGTCATTGAAGGATACATATGAAAAGGTATGTAGTGTTTCTAGAGTATTTTTTTTTATGGAAAGAAGTTCCTAGAGGGTATGAGGCTTAAGCATAAGTGTTTTTCTATGATTCCAAAAAGATGGTAATGAAGAAGTAGAAGAGGTACCTATAGAAGTTGCAAATTTGTTGGGAGAGTTTTCAAATAATGAATATAATAATGTTTCTGATGGATTACCACCAATAAGGAAGATCAATCACCAAATGGAATTGATTACAAGAATCAATTTTCCAAACAAGGTAGTGCACAAAATGATACCAGTAGAAATTGAAAAGCTGAACTTACAAATGCATGAGTTGTGGAAAAAATGGTTAATTCAAGAGAGTCTAAGAACATTTTTTCTACTAGCCATATTAGCACCATAGAAGAATGGAGTATGTGTACAAATTCTCAAGCTATCAACAATCACAATCAAGTATAGATTTGCATTTTCATGGATGGATGATATTATGGATTGTATGAATGGAGCTATCTATTGCACAAAGATAGATTTGAAGTTTGAAGAGTGGGTACCGTCAGATTTAGATCAAAGAAGAAGATGAATGGAGGATTTCCTTCAAGACAAGGGAAGGATTGTATGAGTAGTTAGTCATGCCTTTTGGGCTAACCAATGCATCGAGCTCTTTCATGTGGCTCATAAATGAGGTGTTAAATAAATTTTTGGGTAATTTTGTCATATTTTACCTATATGATATTTTGATATTTAGTAAGACATTGGAGGAGCATTTCATGCATATTCATAAGGTCTTTGAGAAGTTAAGGGAAGAAAAGTTGCTAAGAAATCTAAAGAAGTGTAGTTTTATGGAGTTGGTGTACCTTAGATTTTTAGCTTTAGGAGGTGGTCTAAAAATGGACCCTAAGAAAGTGAGGCTATCCTCGAATTTCCCACTCCATAGAGTGTTACAGAGGTAAGATGTTTTCATGGACTTTCTAGTTTTCATAGAAAGTTTATCACAGGTTTTAGTAGTATTTGTGGACCCTTGACTGAAATAATGAGAGGGGATAGGAAAGAATTTAAGTGGACTGTAGGAGCAAATAAGAATTTCAATTTATTGAAATAGAAAGTTACTAAATAACTTATTTTATCACTTCTACTTTTTAATAACGTGTTTCAAGTAAATTGTGATGGTAGTCATATTGCAATAGGATCTATTTTGAGTCAATAAGGTAGACATGTTGCTTATTTTAGTGAGAAGTTAAATGATGCCAAAAGAAAATATTATTTTTATGACTAGGAACTTTATGCTATAGTTTAAATATTGAAGAAGATACTATCTTCTTCCTATTATTTTGCATACTAATCATCAATTGTTGCAATATTTGAATAGTCAAGGATTATTGAACACAAGACATTTGAAATGAGTTGAATTTTTGTAGAGTTGCATATTTTTTCTGAAATATATAAATGTGAAGTCTAATAGAGTTGCAAATGTTCTTAGTAGAAGAAAAAATTTGCTGATAGAGATGTAGATTGAGGTGGTTGGGTTCAAGGAACTCAAGAATTTGTATCTAGAAGATCATGAATTTGGAGAATCTTGGAAAGCTTGTACATAACCTTTTACACTTAACAAGAAAAAGTAGTTGGATTTTATAATCCATAAGAAGAAGAATAGTGGAGGATTGGCTAGAAATTTTGGTAGAGATAAAACCATTACTTTTTTTGGTGAGAATTATTACTAAACACAATTGCAGCAAGATGTCAATAAGTTTTTACAAAGTTGCATAGTCTATCAGATGGAAAAAGGAGTGAAGAAAAATACAAGGTTGTATCAACCATTACCTATACCAGAGAATTCATAGGAGGATTTCATCATGGATTTCATTCTTGATTTATCAAGACTTAGTTAGGGCATGATTGTATTTTTTGGTGGTTGACAGGTTTTCAAAGATGACACACTTTATTCCTTGCAAGAAGACTAGCGATGGTGTTCATGTGGTAGAGTTGTTTTTCAGCAAAGTGGTGAGACTATATGGTTTGCCAAAGAGTATAGTTTTAGATCAAGATACCAAGTTTGTTGGGTATTTATGGTGTACATTATGGAAGAAGTTGAAGACAAATTTGAAGTTCAACTCATCGCATCATCCATAGAGGAATAGACAGACAAGGGTGGTGAATAATATTTTGGGGAATTTGTTGACATGTTTGGTTGGAGATAAGCTAAAGGAAGTGATCTAATTTTATAGCAAGAAGAATATGCATACAATACATCTATCAATAGAAGTACTACTAAATCACTACTCTAGATTGTGTATAAGCATAATCCAAAAAATGCTTCTTAATTGAGAATGTTGGATAAAAGAGAGATAGTTAGTGTTGAAGTGGAGGATTTTGTAGAGCATTTTAAGAACATCCATGAGGAGGAAAGGAAGCACATTACAAGGATTAATAAACAATATAAGGCTAAGGAAGATGAGAAAATGAGGTATAAGGAGTTTTAGATTGGAGATGAAGTCATGGTTCATTTGAGGAAGGGGAAATTTCTAATGGATACATATAACAAGCTGAAAATGAAGAAGTTTGGAACATGCAAGACACTAACAAAGCATAATTCTAGAAATGTAGATGAAGTAGAGTTGCTTGCTGAAATTAATATTTTACTAGTATTTAATGTCATAGAATACCATGGAGGAGGTGATAGAGATGAAGTAATAAAAGTGGAGTGGAGTATTCCAGCAACTACTTTAGCTACAAAGGATATTGACGAGATATTGGATAGTCATATTGGCAGAAGTACAAGGAATAAAACTTATGAATAGTATCTAGTAAAATGGAAAGGGAGGCCACTAGAATATTCAACATGGCTAATGAGGAGGTTTTCCATCTTGGTTTTCCTTTGAACACCTAAGATGTGACAAGGTCACTTGTCAAATTACCCTATTTGTCTGATGCAAGAGCATCATGGGTGTAAGAGAAATCTTGCATCAGCTAAAGATATTTCCTTTCTATTTCTTGAATAAGGGTTGTCTCAATCCAAAGTTATTGTTTGTGGAGACTTACTACTTAGTAAGTCAGTCATACAATCTCATAATTTCATAATTTCAGAGGTGGAGGTTCATCTAATTGGATATATTAGCCTGACAGATGATGCTTAGTACCATATCATGTATTCATGAAGTTATAGTGGATTTCTAGTGTAAAAATTTTCTATAAAAACATCAACCTCAACTTTTAAGGCCTTTGAGGCTTTAGATGGGCTCCAAAATAAGGTAAAATAAATCTTTCTTAAGTTTTTCTCTATGGATCAAAAAATGCAAATTTCAAAATGGGGTTATAATAGCTAATCGGGTCAATAGTTTGCAACTTATGGTCTTCCCAAGTTTGGCTAACTAAAATTTCAAAAATAAATGTCATGATTGATTTGAGCTATCTCTATGTGTAATTCTAGGGTTGGTTAGCCTCAAGGTTAGGGTTTGATGTCTAGAATTTTCTCAAGTGGTATAAAATTTCCTATTTAAGGAAGACTTGTAGATTGTCTAAGAAAGCTCTAGGTGATAGTTTGCAGCTCTATCTTGTAAATTATTACAAGGAAGGTGCCCATGTGGGTTTGCATATTGTAATTTTGAATTCTATAATTCTAGGTTTGTGAAGATGATAAGAAGCCCTTTTTTTTCAATTATTATTGTTTCTTTAAAAATTTTATGTGTTTGTGGTATTAAGAGGAGCACCCTTCATCAAGGAACAAAAGAAGGAAAGGAACTTTGGTGTACTAACTATTGGTTCAAGGGCCACATAAAAGACAATTGTCCAAATTTGGAGTTCTCTGACATATGTTATGTACTAGGACAATCCATTAAGAGTGCTCTTACAACCTAATTTCAAGAAGCATTGAAGTATTCTTTTACAAATGTGAACAAGTCACATCCCCTTCCACACGTCTAAGAAATACAAATATAGATGCATTTTTGGGTGGTTACCATAATAACCAAGGATGAAACAATAACAAAAACAATACAACACAAAGCCATATTTAGTATGCCACAAAGGGATGCCCCATTATACAATGTCCAAGGTGTGACAAGTCAGGTTACTTTGTGTGTAACTATTAGAGTGGCAGAAAAAGTGGAAGCATGCCATGTAAATGGTGTGGATTGGGAAATTGGGAGAATTCCAATTGCCCAAGACAAAAGGAGATAAACCTAATAGAAGTCACACACCATGAGGGGGAGGTCCATATCATCACTATTTCACAAAAAAAAGAGTAGATATAGAATGGGAAATGAAAAAAGAGCGATAACTATTACATAGTAGCATGAGTACATCAGTACGATCAAAACCAAAGGAAAATATTGTAAAATTGATGTTGCAAGCCAGCATACTTGTATAAGTCACATACCTATTAGAAAATTTTCCATAGTTGAGGTTAGTCATCACCAAAGTGAATAACAATAAAGCACAAGATAAACCTACATGTAATAAAGGATTTCTAGAAGGCAAGACTAAGAATGGTACACATCTGGAAGGTAGTAATCAATCCAAGACCACCATTGACCCTACATTGCTAATGATAGGAGTTAGAAGGACACTTATGGTAGTGGAAATGGAAATCACCAGTTACAAATTAACAAACACCATTATAGATGGGGGGTCAAGAATGAATGTACTACTTGAGGAAACATGGAAGGCCTTAAGAAAGCCAAATATTAGGAAAAAAGAGTTGGTGTGGATTGAAATTCCACCTTGTAGGAGCTAATCAACATTGAATCAAACTTATTGGAGACTTGATGGGGGAAAAAGTGGTCATTGGGATGAAAAATTTTCTTATTGACTTTGTAGTCATCTCTTTGGAGAAGAAGGGATATGCTACCCTTTTATGCAAAGGTTACCTCGCTATGGAAAAAGATTATCACAATTCTAAGAAGAATATTGTCTCTCTTGAAAGCGAAGAAAATAAATATGTGATTGATCTCCAAAATCATATAGTAAGTTAGGAGTTGGCATCAAATTTTAGTCAGAAGGAGAACACATGGACTAAGGAGGAGTGAGTCCTGATGATAAAGGCATCCTAAGATTAGGGAACTATTATGAGAATGAGACTAGTTCCCTCAATGGGTTATTCCACTAAAAAATAGAAGATTATGAGTTTTTCCACCCTAATTACAACATGATGGTAATTGAGGAAAGAGGCACATTCCCTCCAAAATATGGTGAGTACAAGGAAGGTGGAGATGATAGGGATAAACCAACAAAGTTAAGGAGAATCTAGACATTTTTGTGAGAAATAAGTTGAGCAAACCACCCAAGGTAGAGAAGGAAGTTCATGATGGTAGCTGGAAGAAAGACTCATTGTATTGGAAAGAAGGAAAAGTTATAGACCCTATATTGTATGGTCATGACATTCTAAGTATCTATATATTGTATAATAAAATGGTGGGGAAAAGAAACCACTATAAACCTACACCGTACGAGTCTCCAAGATGGGGATTGTATGAATGCCAACTATATGAAAGGAAACCTTACAAAAGGTACTAGATAAGACATATGGATGATAACCAATTTTCTATATAGAAAGAAATAAGTGAGGGTCATATGTTGTATGGATGCTAAGAGTACCAAATGCAGTTCATACATCAAATGAATATTGGAGAGAATATTGTACACAATACGGTGGGAAGGGGGAAAGTTGGGAGAGAGGAGACTACAATTCAAACTCCAACAACTCATATGAAAGGAATATGGAGGAAAGTTTCATAGTTATTTAAAGGGGAGATTTGGAAATCAAATGTATCAATGGAGGGAAGGTGGCACGATATGAGTCATTGCTAGATGAGAGTGGGCTCATATACAACTCATTTTATAGTAGATTCAAGTTGTCATATGCATCAAAATAATTGATGCCATACAAAGGGAAAAGAAGAGGTAAGTCATAGTATAAAGGCCACCTATGCATAAACTAGCATATGTTACATGGGTGAAGGGAGGAAGAAAGGTGGAGGAATAGCTCCACATATGGGACATACAAGAAAGAAGTCTATATGTTAGGAGGAAATTTTGTATGTTAGGAAGAAAACATTAGAACAATGATCATAAAAGGATAGAAGAAATATGTATACTTAGGAGTGAAGTTTGACAATTAATAAGAAAAGGTTGGAACACTCAAAAAGAAGCTAAAGGAGATAATAGTATGAGAGGGAGTTGTACAAAATAGAGAGATGGGCAAGTAGAAGCTTGATGGTAGTGAAATGGAAGGAGATACATGGAAGATCAATTGGTAGAGGAGAGATTGTTCAGCCCATAGGTGAACATAAATGAAACATACAATCAATGCAAAATGTTATTCATTTATCAAATGCATTCTATACACAACAATGATGTTTCATATAATGATAATGATGCCCAAATACACAAGTGTTCATGACATGTATAATGTTTGATATGGTGCCAATGAAATGACACAACCACATTTGCATCAGTAACTACCTAACTACCCACTTTGTCGGACAACGTCATTCCCCCCAAAAAAGAAAAGTCATCTCTCAGTGACTCAAAAACTAACAAAATTAGGAGACAACATACAAACATAAAAACAATAGAGACTAGGGAGGAGGTTGCATCCCTAAAGTGTTATGTTTCCTATGCAACTCATAAACTTAATCAATGTAGATACATAAATCATTTTGCATCTATGTATTAACTTCCATTGCCTCCTTCAAGAGGAGTGTTGCCTCCATGGCCTTGGCCTAGGTTGTCTACAATCCTTGGTCAGTATCTTGCAATATTTTGTTAGCCTTCTTCTTGTCTTGCAAAAGTACTACTCACTCAACTACACATGTTGTGTGCTAGCTAACCAATTCAATAGCTAACTTCTCTCGAGCTTCTATTTTGACTATCATAGACCTCAACACTACAATCCTCTATGATTCCCTATCTGCCTCTACATGCCTATGAGCATAGTAGACACCTTTATATGTCCCTACTATCTCGTATGCTAGCTTCTTCATAATAGTGTTGCACGGTCCCAACTTAGGCTTTGTAGCCCAATCAGCCAACATCCCCAGTGTTTCCACTACTGGCCACCCTCTAGCCTCCAAGCAAGAGTGAAAACACTTAGGACAAACCCCCCAAATAGAGGATTGGATCAAATGTAACTCCTTTGTATAAGTCAAAGCTTGATATCTAATAATATTTCCTCTCTCCATCACAATCTCCATAGCTCTGATGTATGCCTTGCATCTATCTTCATCTGACCCATAATCCTCTTTTCCCACATCATTGATAACTCACTCTATATTGGTATCCATCTTTGCCTCTTCTACAGTAGCCATGTCCACATTTGATGCCACCACCTCCTCCCTAAGCACATCCTCAAACTATAGTACTCCCACCTCCTGTGGCTCTAATATGGAAGCTACTCTTGGGGATACCTCTACATGCGTCGAGGACTAAATGGAGGGACTAACTTCTATAGGAATGAGTTAGAACTATTATCTCAAAAATGAATTAGCTATGTCCATCACATCAACCTTCTCAAGTTTTGTTGCCTATGTTGTCTCAATTCTCTTGACTGGAGGTGTTGGATATACTAGTTGGGTTGGTTGGGTTGGCTAGGCCTCAGCCAAAAAAGATGAAGATATGGGTACCATAGTATTATAGCTGATCACATCTAGTTGAACCTGAAGTTCAGGCTTTGGTGAGTGCATCTCTACTAACTCTATTGTTGGCACTACTAGTGCAACTAGAACTGATGAAACATTTTGTGAATTTATAACATCTATCATGGTCATCAATGGAGACATGACAACTAGCACATGCCTCTAGCCAAATGGAGGAATAAGTGTGCCAAAGTTGGCAACTAGGGAGGGGTGAAAAATGTGGACCCTTCGACTATCACATCACTCCCAACTTTTATTGAGGTACTCTCTTCCTTTGAATTGATCCCACTTATCTCTATGGTTTCTTCCCTTCCATTGTCCATGTCCTCGTATGCCTCCAACCCCTATAATACCCTCTTTTGACAAGCTACACATCCACCCATATCTAAATGCCTCCAATAAAATACTAGAGGTTTTCCTCGCACTAATTTCCCCCTTGTTAAAACTTTAAAGTTGTCTACTAGAACTTGATGAAGGGCTACTTCCAGAAACAAGCTGATGGCATGATGTGTCATGAAAAATGTCTGATGTTGTAATGTCATAAACTCCTCCATCCTATCTATGAGGACCGTGGCCCAATCATATATGGTACCATTCATGATATCATTCATGAATGTAATCTGAGGTAGGGTGATGGTTGAGGCCCTACTCACCCCTGTCAACCTACTTTTAAATTACATCCATAATACATCTCCGATGAAATCTCTTCATAGTCTATGGTTCTTGGAACCTTTCATCACAAACTCCATTTCCTCTATTGTGAGATCATGGCCCACCAATTTTACCCAATATTCCTTGTGTTCTTGCAAAAACTTGTGATTCTTGGTCACCACTTTGTGGCCTCCTTGGCCAAGAATGCCAAGTACCTTATTGAAATCTCATTCTTTGAAGGTGTTAGTTTTGAATATTTTTGATAGATAAAACTATTATAATAAATATGGATAAATACCCTTACTTGTATGACTATATAATTGCTTTGATTCTCAAATTGTGACTATTTTGAGATTGCTGATATGACAAAGATCTTCTCTAATGTTTGAAAATAACCTATATTGTAAAGTGAATATTATATTTTCCTTTTAGCAATGAATATAGAGGAGATAGTTTAGAATGATCTTGAGATGATAGTGCAGATCCTGGGACTTATAATGCCTTGTATAGATTGTTATCCTTAGCAATCTACCTATCTATATATACAGTGGTGAAGGGTCATGACCCTCATAGAGTCACGACTCTATGTGGCCTTTGGCCATGAAGAGTCATGCCTCTATGGAGGCATAACTAACTCCACTTTAGTTTAGAGTAAACCAATACTACTTAGTATAAGTAGTGTTATCAATAACACAATGCCATCGATATTATATCACTTGTGATGTTCTCCAATATAAAGCAGTTTGTCAATTATGTAATATGTCAATAAGAATATCAATCACATGTTTATGGTAATCATTGACAAATCGTGTGTGTGTGTGTGTGTGTGTGTGTGTGTGTGTGTGTGTGTGTGTGTGTGTGTGTGTGTGTGTGTGAGAGAGAGAGAGAGAGAGAGAAACCAATAATAATTATCAAATAAATATGATACAATTTTACATACGACTAATTATTTCTATAGACACTATACATCAACACTCCCTCTTACCAAGGGAGAAGTAATATACCTTAGATTTCATAATAGAATGTCTAATTACTTTATCTAATCTTAACACTCTAAAATAGTGACTAGTTAGATGATAAAAATCACCAAGCTATGAACACTATCATAACATACATCATGACCTCTAATTGTCTAAAACAATATGTAGAGCAATCATAATGAATATATTATCTATGATCTCTAATTTCCTGAAGCAATATCTAGAGATGTTTATAATAATAACATAAAATTTCATTACTCATGATCTCTAATTGTCTAAAACAATATCTAGAGATGTCCAAGGTAACAAATGAGTTCGTTATCTATGATCTCTAATTTCCCAAATCAATATCTAGAGATGTCCATGATAACAACCCTATCATTTTCAAGATCGACACTTTACAAATAATTACCTTTTGAATAAATATGTTCATGAAAGAGCATTGCCTTTCACTACATATCTGATGTGACTAAACAACAATAGAAGCATAAACTCGTATGAATTAAAAAAAATTAAATTCAATATTCAATATTACAAATTAATCATACCAAGTTTTTCTCTGAAGTATTTTAACTTCACTTTAGCAAGAGGCTTGGTAAAGATATTAGTTATTTGTTCATTAGTATTGATGTACTTTAGTTGAATGATTCCTCTATTCACCATATCTCAAATGTCATGGTAAGAAATTTCAATATATTTGGAGCGATTGTGGAAAACTGGATTGGTTGAAAGCTTGATACAACTTTGATTATCACAATGAATCACAGTAGGATTCAAAGGTCTTTTGAACAAATCTACTAACAACTTCCATAGCCATACCACTTCTCTAGCACACAAAGAAGATGAAATCTATTCTACTTCGATGGAACTTAATGCAACTGAAGTCTATTTTTTTGTTGGACCAAGAAACCATACTAGATCCTAGACTGAAGCAATATCTAGAAGTACTCTTACATTCAGTAGGACTACCTACCCAATCAGAACCAGGATATACATAAAGTTTGATGTTGACTTTATCATATCTGATTCTCATTCCATGTGTGCCCTCTAGATATCTCAAAATGTATTTAGCTGCATGTAGATATATCTTCTTTGTTGCACACATAAACTAACTCAAGGTGTTAGTAGCATAACATATGTCAAGATGAGTATTCACTAGATACATTAAAGATGCAATAATTTTCCTATAGTAAGTAGAATCTGTAGGTTCTAATTTGATCATATCATCCTTAAACTTGTGTATATTTACTTCCATAGGAGTAGTTGTTGGTTTACATTCCATATTTTCAAATTTTGTTAAAATGTCAACTATATATTTTCCTTGATTCAGAAGAATGTAGTTATCTTGTTGCTAGACTTCTAATCCAAGAAAGTAGTGAAGTAGACCTAAGTCTTTCATTTCAAACTCTGTTGTGAGTTCTTTTTTGCATTTCTTTATGAGATGTTCCTCACCTATTATCAACAAATCATCAACATATAACACAAGAATAATCATATCATCACCATCTATTTTGAATTATAAATTAGGATTAGCTTCATTTTTGGAATATCCTAACTTTATTAGATAGTTGTTTATCCTTTCATGCCATGCTCTAGGAGCCTGTTTGAGACCATAAGGGGATTTCTTTAATTTACAAATGTGATTTTTGTTTTCATGAGTTTTGAATCCTTCTGGTTGCTCGATATAAAGTTCTTCAATTTTGTCATTAAGGAACATTGTTTTGACATCCATTTGATGAACTTTCCATCCCTTAAATGCTACAATAGCCAAGATGGTTCTGACTAAAGTATATCTAGCAACTGGAGAAAATATTTCTTCATAATCAATGCCTTCTTTCTATGAGAAACCTCATGCTACAAACCTTTCCTTATACTTTTTAATGCTTCTATCAGATGCATGCTTAATTTAAATAGCTCTTTGGAAGAAAAAACTGATTTTCTTCTAGGTCTTGGTACAAGGTCCCATACATCATTTTTTAGTATAGAGTTATATTCCTCAATCATTTCTTCTTTCTAAGACTAATTTGAAAGTGCTTCTTTAACATTAGAAGGTTTAGTTTTTATAAGTTCAGTTAATAATGCAACATAAAATGATTGATTTCTTGTTCTTTTTCCCTATCAAATCACTTCATTAGGTTCAACCTGATTTTCTTCTATCATTCTCCTAGTGCAAAGTGGCATCTTTTTTTTATTGACATTTTTAGAATCTTCATGATTATACATAGTGGAAGAGGATGGTTCAATATTATTCTCCCTCTCAATTTTTGCTTGTTGATTTTCATCTACTTTAGGAATAGAATGGATGGTACAAAAAACTTCATTCTGATGAGGATTATATGATACAGAAAACTCCCTCTTAGTCACAACAGCAATGCAAAAATTCATAAAAATATCAAAGATATATTCCCCTCCATTGTTTGACCTTAAAATTTTTATTTTCTATCGTGATTAATTTTCAACTAAGGCTTTGAACTCTTTGAATTTTGATAAAACTTCAATTAATTTTTTCTATTTTATAAAATAGATCCAAGTTCTTCTAGAATAATCATCAATAAAAATTACATAGAAGAAGCACCCGTTAAGAGAAGGTATAGACATAGGACCACAAAGATCAGTGTGGATCAATTCAAAAATGGATTTAGATTTGTGAACACTTTTAGGAAATGATTGTTTAGTATTTTTTCTTAAAGCACATCCTTTGCAAATACTTAAGTGATTATTTTTGAGACTAGGTAAACCTTCTACAATTTTTCCTATGGATGATAATGCATGATAGTGAAGGTGACCTAGCCTCCTATGCCAAATTTTGGTGGAATTTGAAGTTTCATGACTAAGAGCTAGGTTTTTATTATTACAAATTTTATATAGACTTCCATCCTTAAATCTGATGGAAATGGCTTTCTTGATATTAGAGTTCTTTGTCCAAGATAGAACTTTGTCCTCTTGGAATGTGATTCTAAATCCTTGATCAACAAGACTAGAAATGGAGACTAGGTTTCTCTTTATTTTTAGTACATATAAAACATTTTTGAGTTGTTGAGTAATTCCTAAATTTAGTTAAATTTAATAGGAACCAATTCTTTTGATAGGATGAGTAGAGTTATCTCCAATGGTAACTTCTTTTGAGTCTTGTTCAGAGAAAGTTTCAAATTTGTCTTGAAAACTGGTGATGTGTCGAGATGATCCACTATCCATGATCCAAGTGTTGTGATTTGAGTTTAATTCACTTGAAAGGGCTAATTAAAAAGCATAGTTTTCTCTTTCTTCTTTCTCTACTCCCTCTCTTTTGATTTCTGCTAAGGCTACTTGAATTTTCTTCTTTTCAGGGTAGAAGTTATGGGAGTGACCAATTTTATCACATTTAAAACATCTATCTTTGGACCAATAATGTTTCTTATATGATTTGTTAGATTCCCTTTTGTTGTATTTGATTTTTCTTTTATTATTTGATTTTACATGAAGTGCTTGAATTTCTCCCTCTTGATTTGTACTTAGTCCTCTTGAGACTAATCTAGATTCTTCTTGTGTGCATTCATTCTTTAATAAATCAAATTTAGGGAGTTTAGGTAAAGAGCTTAAACCTCAAATAAATTTTTCCCATGATAGAAGAAGACCCCTCAGTGCTATCATGTTGAGTTCTTTGTCATAAACTTTATTTTCCATTGTTGCAAGTTGATCTTTTAATTTAGAAATCCTTAGAAAGTAAGAAGTAATAGATTCTCCATTTTTCATCTTTATATATAGTAGATCTTGTTTTAGAGTTAATAATCTACTAGTATTGTTGATTTCAAATGTATCTCGAATAGTGGAGAACATCTCAAATGCAGTCTTGAGACTAGATATGGATGGAAGAATATGATCTTTTACAGAATCTATTCTAATTTTCATTGCTTTATTATTATGTCTTTTCCATGTTATTTTCTCTAGTTCATTTTGAGGTATGGATATGTTTGTTTCAATATATTTCTCTAATTCCATTTCCCTTAATATTATCATTACTCTAATTTTTCATGATGAGAAATTAGATGCACCCTCAAGCCTATCTTCTAGTCTCACACGATTCACCATTTTAATAATATAATTTAGCTTTTGCAAAAATATGAGATTTTATATTTTAATTCTGAGTAATACCTTTTCTTATCATAATGGCTCTGATATCATGTTTGTTTTGATGATCTCTAATAGATAAAACCATTACAATAAATATGGATAAATACTCTTACTTGTATGACTGTAGAATTGCTTTGATTCTCAAATGGTGACTATTCTAAGATTGTTGATATGACAATGATCTTCTACAATGTCTACAAATAACCTGTGTTGTAAAGTGAATATTTTAGTTTTCTTTCAGCAATGAATATAGAGGAGATAATTTAGAATGATCTTGAGATGATAGTGCAGATAACTAGGACTTATAATGCCTTGTATAGATTGTTATCCTCAGCAATCTACCTATCTATATATAAAATGGTGAAGGGTCATGACCATTATAGAGTCATGACTGTACTTGTCCTTTGGCCATAAAGAGTCATGCCTCTATAGAGGCATAACTAACTCCATTTTAGTTTAGAGTAAACCAATACTGGTTAGTACAAATAGTTGGAAATAACACAATGCCATTGATATTATATCACTTGTGATGTTCTCCAATATAAAGTATTTTGTTGATTATGTAATCTATTGATAAAAATATAAATTGCATCTTTATGGTAATCATTAACAACTCGTGTGTGTGTGTGTGTGTGTGTGTGTGTGTGTGTGTGTGTGTGTGTGTCTTTGTGTGTGTGTGTGTGTGTGTGTGTGTGTGTGTGTGTGAGAGAGAGAGAGAGAGATAAACACCAATAATAATTATCAGATAAATATGATACAGATTTATGTATGACTTATAAATTCTATAGACACTATACATCAATAGGAGGAGACTTTCATACGTTGCCTCTTATACAAAATTGTATTTTTTCTATTGTTGTTGTTGTATGTTTCTATCATAGTTCTTAGGATCGACTCAAATAGCCAAATGGAGAACATTGGATGGTGTATTTCTCATTGTACTTGTGCCCATATTAAAATTTGTTTGATTAAATCTATATCTATAGTCTCTTGCCACCATCTCTACACTCATTTCCATTCAACCCTTCAAAATAAACTGTGAGGTGTGACAATTCAACCTTCACTTTCTATTTCTTGTTGTTGGATGCTATTAGCCCTACAACTCAAACTCTATTAAAAGCCAACACTTTTGCATTCTTTTCCATACTATTTTCCTTCAACTGGTCTTTCCACTATTTTCTTTTTCCTGCTAACTGCAACATAATGGTCTCTAGTTTTGTCTCTTATTGTAACAAAACAAAATAGTTAGGTTTTTTCTTATTCTTTTCCCTTCTCTATAACTTGCTTTAGCCCTTTGTGTTATTGTCAATCTTTGTGGGATGCTTCCTTCTTGCTAGTAGCTTCTTTAGTCTTTCCTATAGCTAATCCTTTTTTGGAAAAGTTCTCTTCTCTTTCCTTGTTAGTTTCCTTTTGTCCTTCTTCTTTCCCTTGGATGATACTCTTCTTATGATTTCCTATGAATGTTATTCTTATAGACAGTCACCAATATTGCTATCGTGGACCCTCTTTCTCTTTCCTTAGCATACACTTTTCTAGTAGACTTCTCTATCCCCCTTATAACTTTACTTCATTCCCTTGATTAGCATTGGCAATTGTTAGTCTTATATTGGTTTTGAAATTTGACTACCAACACACTTAACCAAATTCTCAAGATGATGTCGAGTATAATACAGAAGCTGGTCTATAGTGTACAATGAGCCAAAGAATTCAATAGGTGCCAAGTGAACTTCAAGTGTCGAGCAATCTTTAGGTGCCGAGTGAACTTCAGGTGCCAAGCAATCTTTAGATGCCAAGTGAAGTTCAAGTGCTGAGTAAAGTATAGATCCTGGGACACTATAGATGCCGAGTGAAATAGAATTACTATAGGAGTTGAGTGAGCCAATTTTCCTATATGTACCAAGCATCAGCAACTAGTATGTGTCAAGTGACATAGAATCAACATATGAGTTTGTGTCTTTACAAACTTTGATGTAAACCATTTTTAGAGCTAACATAGGATGAATCTCAAAGGATCTTGAAGATTAGAACAAATCTTTTACATTACCTATGTAATTAGCATGCAACCAATAAGAAAAGTGCAAGTAATGAGTGAGAAATGAACATTTAATATTGATCGTAGATTCATTCCTAACCTTATGTCTTCAAAATCTTTAAAGGAGGATAAAACCCCATTGTATGCATGGATGAGAGAAGAGTATGAGTGAACTATAGCAAAATCTAGAGGGGAGTTTAAAAGACATAGTAAAGAACAAAGTAGCACTACAAAACTTAGTTGACTAAGAATAGAGTATCAGAACTTCAAAGAGTGACATATCAGATCAAGCAAGGATCAGGTCAGTTAGAGTAGAACAAGGATCTGGAATTAGCAATTGAAGATTGCAAGTTATCATGTCAAAATCTTCTAATACTTTCTAGCAATTATATTAGATAATGGAAATCCTATGGACTTAGGTTGGCCTAGCAGCCATTTGTAAATCCTTTAACAAGATGGCATTCCAAGTGAATGTACTAAAGTCCTTTAACCAAGCCTACTTTTAGCAATATAGTGAAATCCTTTAATAGGTCACTTTTAATAGGGTGTAAAGTCTTTAACATGACAGGCCTTTCACAAGGAAAACCATTGGAAGTGGTAAAACATTGTAACCTTGAATAGTTACACATTGCTATAGTGATATTTTGTGGGTGCCATCCCCACCCTATTTTTACCTTCTCATTTTGGAGGGTTTCTAAAATACCAAATTTGTGTGTTATCTATTTCCATGCATGTCTTTTACTTTCATGTTTACTAGATGAATTAGATGCATGTGGATAATATTAGTTGAAAGGATTTGAAAAGGTTATAGTTACTTTTGATTCACCACCACCCCCCCTCAGTCAACAGTAAATCTTCTCACTTGTTAATTCCAAAAATTGGTATCAAACCCCAGTTCTCACAAAGAAGGAGCCTTATAGCTTGGAGAAAAGTTTTGGAAATGGAAGTCTACAAACTTGGGAAGATCATAGAGGATCAGGAAATTGATATACAACTTGCTTTACACATACTAGAGGAAGCTAGAGAGGAACTGAGAAAATCCTTAAAGAGAATAAGGGAGATTGCCATAGTTGAAAATGACACACAGTACAAGGAGATAAACACCTCAAATCTATTTTCACATGGAGATTCCAAAGAATTTGATGCAGCAATAGCAAACCTGATGGAGAAGAATAGAGCTCAAGTAGAAGAAATTAGAACACTCAAGCTTGAACAAGAATCACAAGCCATAATGCTTTGTGAAGTGACTGAATAGAAGAAAAGATCCATTAAAGACAAGGCTATGCTAGAAGAAGACAAAAGAAACCTTGCTAATAGACTAGAGGAAAAATCAATTGAGCTTGCAAGAATTTAGAACATGCAGCTAGACACCCGAAGCCATATGATGAATGCACATCATGAACTAAATGTCAAGGACATTGAGATCTCTACACTGAAGATGCAAAATGATCTGAAAAGAGAAAAGGAGATTTTAGAAAGCTTCAACAAACTTAATTAGGCCATCAAGTACTTTGAGTAGCTACTAAAATCACCAAGGGCTAGAAATGATACTTTGGGACTTGGTTACACCAGTACTAAACAAGGAAAATCTTCCAAGACTATAGAAGAAAGGAGTAACAAAGGTAAGAACACTAAACCTACTTGTCATTTCTATGGTAAAAAGGGACATACCTCTAATGTATGCAAAGTAAGAATTCCCATTAGCATGACAAGCCTAAGAATGCAAGTTATTGCCATAAGTGCAAAAAACAAGGACATCAAGCACATAACTGCAGCACTAGGACTATCAGAACACCAAGATTTGAAGGTCACTACTACAGTTGCAAGAAGTATGGACATAGAGATTTTGAGTGTAGATCAAAGCCTATGTGGACACCAAATCAGGCAACAAGGGGAAATAACCATGAACACCACTACAATTGGGATTACAATACCAGGTATAGTTGTCATTACTGTCAAGAATATGGACACATTCCTAAAAATAGCATAAGGACACATTTCAGAGGAAACTATAGCAAATGGTTGAGTCAAACCACATGTTTTAGTTTCTTGAAGACTAGTCTTATCAATAGGAATTTCCCAACAAGGTCAAAGGCACCCAACTCAAAGAATTACAAAGGTAAAGAGAAGGTAGATGTTAAACACATCAAAGGAGAAATGAATAAGACATGGAAGAAGAAATATGGGTGTAGCACATCAAATGAAGGGGTGACTTCACCTAATAGGTCAAGTGGTCACACTTCATTAAACTAAGCAAAGAGAAGGCATGAGGGACTGATTTAAAAAGTTTTATCATACATCAATTCCTAAATAAGTAAGTACTAAAAGGAAGAGATCAGCATTAACAAAGATGTAAAGTTGAAATTTTAAGGTTTAACAAGTGTTTTTGAGTTACCCTCGAATGCTGAGTAAAAATTTAGTACATGTCGAGTTGATTGTCAAAATAGTAGGAGCTAAGTTGGTAGATGAGGCTAAGTGAAGAAAAAATCACAGTTGAAGCCAAGTAAAAGAATATTCTTGTGGAAGTCGAGTGGTGAAAAGATAATTGAAGCCAAGTAATGCAGTAATCCTTAAGAAGCCAAGTGGACAACTGTATCTGCACTAAGCATTAAATGCAACAAAAATGGGGTATATCATCACATTTTCAATCATTTTTCCTCATTCTGAACAAAAAGAAAAAATGAGAAAGAGTGCAAAGTGAATCCAAAGTAGACAATCCAGTGTAAAAGAAGATTTCAATAGCATTCCAGCACGATTTCATCAATTTCAAGGTATTTACGATTGTGCTGAGTTACGTAGTTTCATGTTTTCTTCATGTTAAAACCCTAGATTATGCAAAAGGGCTTCTAGCTCTAGAAAAACTTAGGAGAAAGAATCATTTGAAGTCTAGCTAGTGTCCAAAGAGGTTAGACAACTTGATTTCTATCCAATGCCTGAAGTTACATATAAGAATGACTCAGCTGGAGCCCTATCCATTATACCCCCTAAGGTTTTAATGGTTCAAGATGTTAGGAAATGCTATAATAGCAAGATTGGAGCTATAGGTGACATGGAAATGAGGGAGGCATATGAGAAATTATGTGAAAATGTAGTGTTGAAGGAAGAGTATAAAAGTGTTGAGAACAAGGATTTAACACGAGCCTTAGAATTCCCTACAGTATTCAAGACTAAATGGATTAGACTAGTGTTGAGAAAAATGCATGATGGTAGCTTATGGTTGGAGGATGGCCCTATAAAAATCACAAAGATAATTGTACATAGAGTGACAAGGTACCCAACCCTAGATTGATCGAAGACACTTAGGAGTGATGTAAGGGAAGCAATTGACAAAAATACAGGTGCTAAGTGGAATAAGAGAGGGATGAAAATTGACACTATCCAAGACCCTCTAGTTTATTTTGTTGTTAGAGTTATAGCACACAAATTCTATCAATCTAGTAGACTCAATAGTGTGCCTTGCATTGTAGTGGATGTAGGATACAAATTGGTAAAGAAGGATCATACCTATGTTCTTGTAGAACTGCAACTACAATAGATTAATGAGAATCTAGCAACAATGAGAAGAACCAAGGGAGCCCAATGAAAATTTGGTGCCATTTTGATATGTATTTTCTTTTATGTTTAGAATGAGTTTCCTTCATTTGGTAAAGTTGCATGGAAAACTAATAGGTCAATTATAGCTCAATTCAATGAATACATTGAGTAGATGGGAGCTAATTTTGGGACCCTGGTCACTAGCTATTTTGAGGACTTAAGAAGAAAATGAAGCAGAGGCTAAGGATTCTAGTGTCATTAGTGGAAAAACATGTAAATGATGTATGTTTTCTTGTAGATATAGATTATACATACATTCAAGCTATCATACCAAGAGTGAGATGGTTAAGACCTCTTGGGTATGAAATAAACATAGATGAAGCATCAGCAGCAATAACTGCATTATTAGTAGAGGAAATAGATAAGGATGCACCACATTTTGGAACTTATGACATGGTGAGATCAAAAGTGTATATGGAAATGAAAACTACCTCCACTTTGAAAAAGAAAGACAAGCTTGTTAAAAAGCTAAAAGCTAAATTTGGGGAAGGTACTACAAAAGAAGCAGAAGAAGAAGGTGAAGATGTCAAGGGTGATGAAAAAAACAAGATCAGGGGCCACTTGCTTTAACCCAAGGTATGGAAGAGGATGTAGATGAAGAGAATGATGCTAAGTACAAAGAACCTAAGGCTGAGCCAAAGAAAAGAAAGGAAAAGAAATAGCAAGTTGCATAGCCAAAGGCAAAGAAAAAAGCTACAAAGCCAAGCCCATCCAAGTGAACTACAAGGGCTGACACCAGGGCTATGACTCAAGTGGAAAAGTTGCAGGAGAAATAGATGGCAATAGACCAAGGAGGGCCTACAAAGAAGATGAAAAGAAGAAAGTATGTTGCACCTCGAGAATCAGATGAGGAAACGATAGAGTTTGATGAAGATCAATTCATATTGGTAAGTCATTCTACCACATCTAAATTGGAAAGCATTTGTAATAATATTAAAGATAATTCAAACTTGACTGGTCTAAAAACCATTGATTTTAATAAGCTGTCAAAGGAACAATAGAACATAGTGGAAGAGTCCATCTACACTATGATGGCTAAGTTCAAGACCACCCCACTTGAACTAGACAAATCAATTCCTAAGGAGCTAAGCTCATTAGTTGAGAATAAATGGCATTACTATCTTAAGATGGAGAAAGAAATAAGGGAGTCTGCATTGGCTCATGTAATGCCAAACCTTACAAAAGGTCAAATAAGAAAGGCTAGCAAGAAACATGGGAGAAAATTTGCACCTAAATACAAAGCCTTTAAAATTTTGCAAAACCAAATAGAAGATGTTGTCCAAAAGTCCACACAAATGTGAAAATTAATATATGGTTTAACAACTATGAAGGAAGGATAGGAAGACCCCTTTGAGGGTAGAAATGATGATGAAGAAGAAGAGAATGAGAAAGAAGAAGAAAGAGAGAAAGAAAAATATGAAGGAGAGAAAGAGACAGTAAACAAGACACATGGTGAAGAGGCAATAATTGAAGAGTAGCAAACTGAACAGAGTGTCCAAGACACCTAACTGCCACCACCAAGTCCTCTACATACAACTCTTGTAGTTACAGTAATTGTAAAGTATGTTCCTGACACTTCATCTCATAACATCAATCCTTTAACTACAGAGGATCTCAAAAAGATCCTTCACCAATATTCATTGCAAGCACAACATTGTACAAATCTAGTTTTGGTAAGTTTTGATGAGTTATAGAGAGTTGTAGTAGAGATAATAAGGGAGAAAGAAAGCACACAAGAACAATCTACACAACCTCCCATAGCCATATATCAACCCAAAGAGTAAGAAGAACAATAAAAAATTGCTAATGTTGATCATACAGTTCCAACAGCAACAACTATCAAGGAGCTAGCCAAGGAACAAACAGGACAAGATGTTCTTGCAGCACAAACCCAAGGTGTACCTCCTCAAATTATCTTTATTGATCAAGGTAGTAGAGAAGAGGAGAAAGAAGAGGAGAAAACCCCTAAGGAATAGGAGGCAATAGAAAAACTTGCCTATCTCAGGGACTCCTAATAAGAATCCAAGCAATGATGTAGTCCCATTGCAAATTTCAACACTAGGCTCAAGCTCCACAAAGGTTGCAAGGGTACTTCACTATGGAGACCCTACACTTGATGAAGAGATAGTCATATCCAATTATGACTCAAGAACTATGAACCTACAACAGATAAATGAAGTGCAAGAGGCACTAGAGAGAAGGAAGAAACAAGAGATGCTCATAAATGAGTACAAGCAAAAGCAAGCACTTGTGGAAATTAAAGATATATTTCTTGATGCTTTCAGTTTACAAGTACTTGATGAAACCTAGGCCATCATGGAGAAATTGTCCAACATTGTGGACCAAGTACAAAATGAGGACCTTGACACTAATGTTAAATTATTAGAATGGTTAGAGAAGAAGTTTCAGATGAAAGTGAATGAGAAAATATCAAATGAAATAGAACTTTCACAAGTTGAATTGGTGAAGAAGATTGAAAAAGTAAAGAAAGTACTTGAGAATATATTCTCATTGTACACCAAGTTGTGTGATTCATCATATTTCACACAATAAATTAGCCAAAGGATAATGAGCTTGGAACAAAATCTAAAGATTTCTAGCACTCAACTACCCAAAGATCCAACTTAGAGTGAGAAGCATTTTGCAGCTACGCTTCACATAGAGAAAGAGTTAGCTATGTTAATAGTAGAAGAGGCCAATATCGAGGCCAAATTGATGCAAATTGAATATTCCATTACCCCACATTTGGAAGTACTCCATAAGGAACAAGCCTATGTACAAAATGTTTTAAAGAAAGATCCTAATCTTTCTACTTTAGAAGGCCTTGTTCATCTTGCAGCAGAAACAGCCATCTAGCACAAGTCATTGGAAATTTCTCTAGACAATTGGGATACTTCTCTCAAGATGATTATGGAGGTAAATAACACATTTTTGGCAAAGTACTCTATTCACTCTTAGGACCCTTTGACATAAGTGTCAAAAAAGTGGGAGAAATAATAAAAGGAGGAGACATAGTGTGTAATTAGAAAGGGGGAGATATAATGTTTTGGGAGATGTGAATAAGAAACAAATACAGAGTACAAGAAGCAAAAATAGGATACACAGATACAAAAACAAAGGCATACAAGACAAAGAGTATAAGATATATCAGCATGAGACAAATTCAGCACACAATTTTTGGTTATAGGAATGGAAATGGCACATCAACTCAAAGGGAGTTACAAAATTTTGAGGTATATAAAAAAAATTTGAACAAGTTTTTGAAGTTTTGTACATATGCCAAAAAAAAATATGTAGTATACTCATAGAGACCAGATTTATAATGCTTAGTTAACTATTTTTTCCACTCATATCAAAGGGGGAGATTGTTAGTCTCGGATTGGTTTTGACATTTGAGTGTCAACACACTTAACCAAATTCTCAAGATGATGCCAAGTATAATATAGAAGAAAAGCTATACTGTATGTCAAGCTAGAGAATTCAACAGGTGTCGAGTGAACTTCAAGTGCCGAACAATCTTTAGGTGCTGAGTGAAATTCAGATGCCGAGCAATCTTTAGGTGTCGAGTGAAGTTCAAATGCAGAGTAAAGTATAGATGTCGAGTCACTGTAGATGCTGAGTGAAATAGAATTACTATAAGAGCCAAGTGAGCCAATTTTTCTATATGTGTCAAGCATCAGTAACTAGCATGTGTCAAGTAACACAGAATCAACATATAAGTTTGTGCCTTTACAAACTCATATGTAAACCATTTTTAGAGCCGACATAGGATAAATCTCAAAGGATCTTGAAGATAAGAACAAATATTTTACATTACCTATTTAATTAGCATGCAACCAATAAGAAAAGTGCAAGTAATGAGTGGGAAATGAAGATTTAATATTGATTGTAGATTCATTCCTAATCGTAAGTCTTTGAAATATTTAAAAGGAGGACGAAACCCCATTATATACACGGATGAGAGAAGTGTATGGGTGAACTATAGTGAAATCTAGAGGGGAGTTTAAAGGACTTAGTAAAGAATAGAACAACACTACAGAACTCAGTTGACTAAGAACAAAGTATCAAAACTTCGAAGGGTGACATATCAGATCAAGCAAGGATCAAGTTAGTCAAAGTAGAACAAGGATCTGGAATCAGCAATTGAAGATTGCAAGTTATTAGGTCAAAATATTCTAATACTTTCTAGAAATTATATTAGATAATGGAAATCCTATGGACTTAGGTTGGCCTAGCAACCATTTGTAAATCCTTTAACAGGGTGGCATTCCAAGTGAATGTACTAAAGTCCTTTAATCAAGCCTAATTTTAGCAGGGTAGTGAAATCCTTTAACCAAGTCACTTTTAATAGGGTGTAAAGTCTTTAACAGGATAGGCCTTTTATAGGGTAGACCATTGGAAGTGGTAAAACATTGTAACCTTTAATAGTTACATATTACTACGGTGATATTTTGTGGGTGCCATCCCCACCCTAGTTTTACCTTCTCATTTTGGAGGGTTTTTGGGTTACCAAATTTGTGTGTTATCTATTTTCATGCATGTATTTTACTTTCATGTTTACTAGATGAATTAGGTGCATGTGGATAATATTAGTTGAAAGGATTTGAAAAGGTTAAAATTAGTTACTTCTAATTCACCCTCCCTCTCAGAAGTAAATCTTCCCACTTGCTAATTCCAACAATTGCCACAAAAGAATGGCTACACTTCATGTCACCAGAGGGAAAACTTTGTGCAGGAATATATTCTAGATCATCTTTGTGGGCATATATTTGGTTTCAAATCCTTGTTACTGTGGGGACACATTTTGTCTATGGCCACATGTTTCCACAGGACACTTTGTGTAAACGGCCACATGTGTTTGTGAGACACTTTTTCTCCATGATCACATGTTTCTATGGGACACATTGTATTTGTAGGATACTTTATATCTATCACCACATGTTCATAGCACACTTTTTGTCCATGGCCATGTGTATGTGAGACACTTGGTTTCTTCTTTTTCCTTTTTTCTTTTTTTAATAAGTCGATACATTAAATTCTTGTCTAGTATTATCGTGTGTTTTTCCTTGTTGTCATTTGTGATAAATTTTCAAATTGAACCCATTGATGGTGTCAAGGATTTCTTTCCTATCTAGGGTCCATAGTTTTATGGATTCATTATCACCAACTTCTCTCATTTTATATATTCTAAGCCATTTAACCTTAAATTTCCCTAGTTTTAACTCATTGTGGCCATTGTATCCAAGCATGAGTTGGCCTAGCTGAAACCTTATTTTTTTCAAATGTTTTTCGTGCCATACCTTTTGATGGGTTTGTGCCACCTTTTTTGCCCATTGCATTGTAAATTTTCATTCATCTAGTTTGTTCAATTGATATAGGCATTCATGTAAACTCTCCAGATCTCTAAGTCTATTATCAATTGTAATTTGTAGACTTGGGACCATAAATTTAGTTGGTATCATGACTTCTTGGCCAAACATCAACTGGAACAAAGTTTATCTAGTTGTGACCTTGAATGTGGTACGGTAGGCCCATAGTGCCAAAGGTAAATTTTCCTCCCAGTCTACCTATTTGATACAACATGATTTACATATAATGGCCACCAAGATTTTATTTGTGGCTTCCACCTACCCATTGGCTCATGGGTAGTAGGGACTTGACAATGAATGAAAAATTTTGAGTTTCGTTGTCAATATTCTGATCATGTGATTGACAAAGTGACCCCCTCTATCACTTGTCAACTAAATAAGTATGTCATACCCTATGATGATCTATTCATACAAGAATTTAGTCACACTGATTACAAAGTTTTCAAGTAGTGCCTATGCCTCTACCCATTTTGTTAAATATTCTAGAGCTACCACTATGTATCAACAACACTAGGCCCTACTTGCCTTTAGTGGACCCACAAAGTTTAGTCCCCAACATGAAAATAACACCTAGGTGTGGGACGGGTTTAATATCATGAAGTCCCTCTTAAGTGGTTTGTCAGCTCTTTGGCATGTATTGCAACTCAACACTCATTTTTGTGCATCATTGTAAAGTGTGGGCTACCATAACCTAGCAAGAAAAACCTTTCATACTATTGTGTTGGGTCCCATGTGGCTGCTTGCTCGACCTTCAGGTGCTTCACTTAGAACACTCTACACTTCTTCTCCCATTACACATCATTGTGACACTTGATCAAGACCCATCTTGTATAGGAGACTAATTATCAATTGAAAAGTTTGGCTCCTTAAAACTAACTTCTATCATTTACCTGGTGGCATCTCTCTCAAAAATTGAGATGTTGATAGATATTTCCCAATAGATTTGTACCATCCTAGAAGAAAGCCAATTCTAAATAAGTGTGCATCTAGAAAATCATCATTGATCCCTTCTAGTAGCTCCCTAGACCTAATTTTGGAGAGCTAGTCTGCAATGACATAACTCTTCCTAGGTTTTACAATGATGGTGAAGGTGAATTCATATAGTAGAAACAACCATCTGCTAATTCTACCTTCAATAGTTGGTTTGTTCACTAGGTACATTGACACTTAGTGGTCCACATAGAAGGTAAATGGTGTAACCAATAGGTAATGTCTAAACTTTTGTACCGAGTACACCATCCTAAGAGCCTCCCTTTTAGTGGTGCTATGATTTTTCTCACTTTGATAATAGCCAACTTGCAAAATACACTGAATGATCTAGGCCATGGTCACCAATTTGTGCCAATATGGGTGCCCCCAATGATCTATTATTTAGTTCTATGAAAGCAGTCTCCTACTTGGAAGTCTAGATCTATGGTTCTCCTTTCTGTGTCAACTTGTCCAAGGGTGGAGCAATTCGGGCATAGTTCTTTATAAACCATCTATAGAACCCAATGTGCTCGAGAAAAGGCTTGACTCTAGATACCTTTTTTGGGACTTCCATTTCCACTATCACCCTTACTTTATTAGGGTCAGTCTTTAATATTAACTTGCAAATAATGTGCCCAAGTAGTTTTCCTTGAGGAACCATGAACATATATTTTTTTAGATTCAATGCCAGCCTTGCCCACCGAGACCTCTTCATACATTCCTGGAGTTTCTTCAAGTGGTTATCCTATCCACTAATGGACCAATCATCAAAAAATGCTCAAAATTTGCCTACTAACATTTTGTCAAATATGTGCAAAATTTTCTTTTGAAATGTGGTAGGTGCATTACACAATCTAAAGGGCATTCAGTTGTATGCATACATTCCATCCTCCACCACAAAAGTAGTTTTCAATTTTTCTTCTTCGGCAATGGAGATCCAATTATAGCCAGAGAATCTATCCATGAAGGAATACATCTCATGTCTGGCCACTTCTTCCAAAATTATATCGGTGAACAAAATTGGGAAGGGATCTTTTATTGTGACCACATTGAGGCACTAAAAGTCCACACATATTCAAATTTGGATCTTTTCCTTCTTCATGGATATCACAATTGATGACACCCACTAACTTTGAATATTATGTTGACTTCTAGCATTTGTTGTATTTCCTCATCTACATAGGTTGCACAGCTCTTGTTCATTTTGTATGTGAACTTTTGTACAAGTATAGCTCTAGGTACCAACTGTATGTGGTCGACACACATCTCTAGTGGGACCACTTTTAAATCCTTGTAACCCTTTTAAATCTGTGTCAGTCTATGGAAATACAAATTTTGTACTCCATAAATATTTTAAATGTTGTGGCCTTCAATACCAAATTCCAGTCCTCTCCAACAAGTATGTACCTTAGATTTTTGGTGTTGCCAAGATTGGTAGCCTCCACTGACAACTCTTCATATCTTATGTCTTTACCTTCAAAGAAATGGGCAAGAATTTCATTGATCTCCACATTTCCTTCTCTATATTCCATGAACTATGGTTGGAATACCTTCTCATCTTTAGGCTCCTAAATTCCAAGCATGTACATATAGAAAAGTTCATAGTCTTTCATCTACCAATGGAAAACTCCATTCAGTGAACTAGTCTCATCTCCTAAACACTCCTCCAATCCTAAAATGCCTTCATCATTCAGATCCATTCTTCCCTCATCTATCTGATGCTCTTTGTCTAACTTGAACTCTAATGACAATTTCATTTCTTCACTTACCATTTGAGTTCAAAAATCAATGGAAAACTTTTGCCCTCCACTTTCTATTGACAAGATATTCTTTTTCTAGTTATGATTAACTTTCATGGCCACTATCCATCCTCTTTGAAGAATGGCATCATATCCCTTTTTCTTCAAGGGAATCACTATGAAATCCAACACAAATGGTTGTGTCTTGATGGTTACTTGTTGAGCCACCAAGGTCCCTAGGGGCTTTATCCCTTGATGGTAACTGTAGACACCTAAATCTGATTGCTCAATAGGTAATCATATTTATTCATCTCTTAGGACATTACTGATTAAATATTTATTATTTAATTAATATATCTATGTCCCCTAGTTAATTAATTAATTTAATTAACTATAGTTCAATTGATAAAATCAAATGATAACCCAAAACCAACTTATCAATTAAATCCCTATTCCTCTATTAAATTAAATGAATTCTCAAAATCTATTTAATTTAATCCCATATCCCCATTTTATTAAATAAATCATTTAATAAGATATCTAAACCCCTAAAACATCCCTAAAACCTACATTTATCTCTAATCCAACTCATTCACCCATACTAACCTCACTTATCCTCCTAACTAACCCATCCCATCAAAGCTAAGCCACTTGACCCCTAACCCCCTTTCTAAGCTAATCCTAATCCCCCTCCTAAACATGTGCACAACTTTAAGCAAGGGTTAAGACTTGCTAACCCAAGCTAAAGTCAACAATCTCATCCTCACCCTTACCCTCAACCATTTATGGCTCTTACACCCCCCTTTATGACTCTTGCACCCCTCTTATATACTCAACCTCCCTCATTACTCCTTTTGACCAACTCTTATCCTATCCTCTCACACTCATCCTCCTTGTGACATGTGTCACCTTCTAATTGGCTCTAAAAAAGCACAGTCCATGTGCTCTCCTTTGAATGCATCTTGACCCTCCCTCACCATTTCGTCATCCTTGCATCCTGACCATCAATCTCTCTACCCCTTGGCCTATAAATGAAACCCTCTCCCTTCATAAATATCATCCATTGTTCATGCAAAGTTATGATGCTATTTTGAGAGGTTAAAAACTACTAAAATACCATCATAATGCTAAAATCCCTCCATACCCCCATTGTTGAAACCATCATCCATACAAAAACTTGATAATCACTCATCCACTTGAAGGTTGAGCACACATCTCCATCCATCAGGGACATATCTACATCATCATTGGTTATACCACAAGGAGCCTACCATTTTTGGTTTTCTATCCTTCATGGTGATAACCTTGGTCCTATCATAAGTATTAACTATTTTATTATTGTGAATGCTTTCATTTATTAATTAGTATTCATTTTACAATACTAGATTAGGTGATATAGTTACTGTCGAGAAGGTTGGATGTGGGTGGCCATAGGGTAGGCTTGCCCAATTTCTTCCACATCTCCTTGAGAAGAACATTCACCCTAGACCCACCATCCATGATGGTTTCTGTTAGGATGGTTCTATGGATTCCCATCTCAACCAATGCTAGATGATAGTCATTGCTCACAATCAACAACATGGGATCTATGGCCAACCCTCTTGGTACCATTGGTTGTTCCTTCATCTCCAATGGGTTTGTGTGGGCATTAAATAATGTCGTTCTTAGATGTGGTACCATTTGTAATAGTTATTGAAGTCTAATGGCCACCTCCATTTGTAGGATCTGATTGACCAAGTTGTTCTCTCCCTCTAATCATCCAAGAATGGTATCTTTCATAGCCTTCATTGCCCTTTCTACATCTTCTTGTGCCTCCTGCAGTCTCTGCTTCTTCGTGTGGGGGTCAGGATAGATTGCCTACTTGGCCTGGTTGTGAGTGACAATAAGAAATTTTTCCTCAACAATGTAAAGGAGGTTTACTTTTTTTGGGCAGTTGGCATCTTTGTGGTTCCTTGGACCACACCATTGACATAATTATTGAGGAGTTTTGTTCTTTAGACGCTCTCTATGGAATTGGCCTCATTGGTTACATGCCTAAGATTGAATTATGGGTCTTCCCTTGGAATTATATTGTATCTAATTCTTATTTTTGTTCTTTCTCTGTCCTCCTCGATGGATGTGGCATTATTATTGTCTTAGGTCTCATTGTTAGTTCCAAAAGTGGATGATTTTTCCTATGTGAATAGTATCTATTGGCTTCTAGTCTTCCTATTGAATGCACACTCATTTGTAGAATGCCACAAGACCTAATAGATATCGCACATTGCCTTTTTAGGTCATGCTCCCTTTGAATGGCCTTTCTCTTTGCAATCTATACAGCACATTTCTCCTTCCTCCATGCGGTCGGTTCCCTTCATGGACTTGAATTCCTTCCTCATTCACTTGAAGCCCTCTTGGAGGGCTTATACTTTCTTTTTATGCTCCTCTTCATTGTTTGCACTACTTCCCTCATTAGAGGATTCATCGCTCTTAGAGGAGGATGAGGATTTGCTTCTCTTCTTCTTTTTCTTTGTAGGTTTGCTCTCACTTTCTAGATTTAGGGCCTAGTGGTAGGCATTTTTGTAGGATCTAGGTGGAACTATCTTCACATTCCTTCTCAATGCCCCATAGAGGCCTTCTACAAACCAAATTTTTTTTAGTTCATCTGCAAGTTGAGTACCCATCTAAATAAGGAGATCCTTGAGCCTTCGATTATAGGCCTAAACAGCATCCTTCTTCCCCTATTTACAGTCATAGATCTCAGTGGCAACCTCGTTATTATCTCATAGTAGTCAAAAAAATTCTTGGAATTCTTTCTTTAGATTGTCCCAAGTGGAGATCTGTGC
The DNA here is from genome assembly GCA_028749045.1 of Cupressus sempervirens. Taxonomy (NCBI): domain Eukaryota; kingdom Viridiplantae; phylum Streptophyta; class Pinopsida; order Cupressales; family Cupressaceae; genus Cupressus; species Cupressus sempervirens. Next base: position 92,554,961 of record CM053792.1, read on the forward strand.
CTTATCCATGTCGAAGGACCAATACATTGCCACTCCCCATAGGCTGGATGGGAACTATTTCAACCATTTGTCTTCATTTGTGACCGAGTTGGCAATCCATATCATTTTTCATGTACAAAAATGTTGTATGGGGTCTTCCTTCCCATCTCCTATGAAATTCAAGAGTTCTTACTTTTGAGACATTGTATTCTTTGCCCTTTGATGCCCACTAGGTTGTTTCCTAGAATTATTAGGAATTGGTCCTAGTGAGTTACTCTAACCACTGTGCAATGTCCCTCTCACACTTTCTTGTGCCTTGGTGTCTTCCATTAGCCTTGCCTCCTTTCCTACTTCCCCATGAATTACCTCTTGTAGTGGTGTATAGGATGAATGTAGAAATTGTTCCCTTTTCTCCTCAAGCATCGTGTCGTGTTTCCTCAAGAAACTCCTTGTTGCTTTGTACTCATTGTTCTAGCAAACTATGGCACCCTCAATAGTTCTAGCACCTTCCACACAATTGCCTTCAATCACCCCTAGTGATTCCTCTGAGTGCCCCATTTTCCAATCTTTAACAAGTTGTCTTAATTATTTCCTTCACTCGGTTTGGATTAAATCTTTATGCATAGATTGTAATTCATCAATATCTTCCCTCAACTTTCTACTTTTTTTTAAAAGATTGTGCATTTGACATATACCATCATAAAACAAAAAAAATAGAATACCCTTTTATTTATTTAATATATATACATCATTTGTCGACTCGTGTGACAGTCATAGACTCTTGAGTGCTCTTGGCACCATGGCTCAAAAGCTTATGGTTCCATTTTGTGACGTCACACATCTCTCTCCTCATAGAAATTATTTAGGGTCTCCTAATAGCATTTCTTGCATTCCACTTCCTCCCTTCATCTCTTCTAGGCTAGGTATGCTTGTGCAATTAGACGAGGGAAGTTGGTCTAAAACTTTGTTCATGGTTGGGCTTGCATGCATAGCATCCCACACATTGTCTGGTGTAACCTTATTCTCCATGGCTTCTCTCCATATGAATATTTCTAGATTTATATGGTATAGGATGTGAAAGTTCTGCACTACCTCATGTTCTCCTTTGAGAATTTCTATTTCATCATCCTCATTCATCTTCCAATTGTCTTGTACTGTTATTCCCATTTATCTTCATCCTTCCATACTACTCTGGATTCAAACTTAAAATGGTGCCAAATGTTCATCCTATAGGTGAATAGGAATGAAACATATAATCAATGCAAAATACTATTCATTTATCAAATGATTTCCATACACAACAATGATATTTCATACAATGATAATGATGCCCAAATACATAAGTGTTCATAACATTTATAATTTTTGATACGGTGCTAATGAAATGACACAACCGTGTCTACACCAGTAACTACCTAACTACCCATTTTTTAGGACAACAGAGATGATATTAGGAAAAAAAATCAAGAAAATGATGTGTGCCATGGAGTTCTTTGTGGTTTTGAAGTTGTTAACATGGTAAGTAGTGTCCTAAAAATTAGTCCATTATTATATATTATAATTTGTATTTTTTTAATGAGCTAATATTTTATGGTGATATGGATAGGTCCATTCAACTTGCAAGTGTTGATGGATAAAGATTTGAAATCATCCTCAACCATTAGGGCCAAGAATATTAAATATGAAGAGAAGGGTCCTTTGATGTAGCAAAAATATTTTAAGTATTGATAGAAGATGAGCAAAAGAAAAACATAGCAAATTTCATAATTCTAATTCTTCTTCATTATTCTTACCTCTACTCCAGTGTGTGTGTGTGTGTGTGTGTGTGTGTGTGTGTGAGAGAGAGAGAGAGAGAGAGAGAGAACTCATTTTAACTACAATGGAAAAAAATCATCATTGATCGTAGTTTTTTCACAAAAAAAAAAAAAATCTTGCAATTTTGGTCATTTTTTAAATAAATCCTATGAAACCGCATTTTCCCCTAAAACTTTGTAAAAAAGATGGAAAAAATTGTAATCAACATGTAAACTTTCTAAAATTTGAAAAAAACACTAAGATGATTTCAAAGGCCTAGATGAAATTTCTACCTCCTAAGAAATGTTGAAATGACCACCTAATGAATTGAGCTCTATCAATCCAAATTAACTCCCCAAATTAAAGCCACTTGTAAAATTTCAGCAACAATGGATCTTTGGGTCAAAAAGTTATGACCATCAGAAACCCCTCTAACATTCTTCTTTTTTTTAGAAAAAAATGTAGCTTTGCAGTTTATCTTTAAATTCCCACATCTTTTTTGGATATGATTTCATCACTTCCCACTCTAATATCCATGTTTAATACATTTCTTCTATCCCATTCCATTGTATCAAATACCTATTTGATCTTGAAAAGTGAAAGTAGTTTATTTATCTAGAATTTGTGCAATCTTTTCCTTGTTCTTACTTAGGATTGATGATGTCAAGCCACTTCTTTTCCACCATCTAAAGCATGACTCTCTTTGTGGAACACAAACAACTAAAAAAATTAAACATAGGATAAATGTCTAAATTATCTGGTAAGCTAACCTCATAAGCATTATCATGGTATTTCTTTATAATTCTCCAAGGACCAATCTTCTTGTACTTTGACTTGTGGTAGGTTTTGATAGGAATCCTCTCTCCTCTCAAGTATACTATTACTAATTCACCTTCACTGAATCTTCACCTTCCGTGACTAACATCTATTGTAGCTTTGTATCTCTCATTACTTTCCTATATATTTTTCCTTCCTCATGCAATCAGTGGAGGTGTTTTGCAAATGCTTCTCCATCATCACTATATCCCTCACCTAATGGTAGTTGTAACAAGTCTAGAAAACCCTCAAGATTCCTTCCATTGACAACTTAAAGTAATGATTTACCTATTAACCTATTCATTGAACTATTATAGGAAAATTTTGTTAGGGATAATTCCAAACCCCATCATTTTGGCTTCTCTCAAATAATGCATAAGAAACATACAAGCAACCCTCACCCCACATATGGAAATATTGCACAAGGAGCTAGGCTATGTTGAAACTCTACCAAAGGAAGACCCCAATCTTTCTACTTTATATCATCTAGTCAATCCTGCTACCGAGCTTGCAATCCAACTCAGATCATTGGATGTTGCATTGTGATAATTAGGATGCAACCCTCAAGATCATACTAGATGTCCATAAATCATTTTTGGACAAACACACAATCAGTGTATAGCCCATTTGACATAAGTGTGAAAAAGGGGGAGAAAAATACTATGGGGGAGAAATAAGAAAGGGGGAACAGAGTAGTAGGAGGAGAAATATTTTTGAGGAGAATAAGAACAAAGGGGGAGATATATCACTGGGGAGATACCAACTAAGGGAGAGCATATTAGATGAAAGAGTATCAGTAAAACAGGGCATTGAAGTCAAAGTGTATCAGTAGAGACACATTTAATCAAAAGGAGCACAAAATTTTGGTTTTAGAATAGACATATCAACTCAGGGGGAGTTATAAAATTTTGAGGTATACAAGTTATTGAAAATTTTGAAGTTTTGTATATAAGCTGAGTCATGGATATGTTAAGAGATAAAGGATAGTAATATATATTCAAGTGTTTTTGATACTCATGTCAAAGGGGGAGATTTTTGATCTCAGATTGGTTTTGACAAGTGAGTGTCAACACACTTAATTAATTTACTTAGTTCATGTCAAACTAGTAGTACATGTCGAGCACAACATGTAAATAATAGACCATGCTGGGCTATAATGAGTGTCGAGCCACTCATGTGTCAAATCACCCAAGTGGCGAGTAGATAGACCATGTCGAGTGAGCCAAGTAAATAGTGAATGTTGAGCAATGTTGTTGTCGAGTCACAATATAAAGATCATTAAATGTTGAGTATTAGAGACTTTAGATGTAGAGTGACATAGTTTTGACATATTTGTTTGTAATGACATAAACAACTATGTAAACTATTTTTAAGCTAACTTAAATTTAAATTTTGATACTTTGGAGATAAGGATGAATCTCTAATTGGATTCCCTATGCAATTACATGCAACCAATCAGAAAAGGGGAAGGATTAAGTGACAAAATGGATGAATGTCATTCAAAGATTCATAACTTACCCTAAGCCACCAAAGTCTTCTTAAGGAGGACAAAAACCCTAAACTATCTATGGATGAATAATGATGAAGGAGAGTTTACATGCACAGATAGAGCATTCAAGGTGACTTAGAAGCTATGAAGAGAGAGTGAACTATAGAATTAGTTAGAGAATACAAAAGGATAGAGAAAAGGATATGACATTGAGACATCTGATCAATAAGGATCAAGAAGACATTATATAGAGGTGATCGAATATTAGGCAAGCAAGTTCCAATCATAGGATCTATGCTGAGACATTTTAATGAGTGATTTTAGTCAAATCTCTTAACAAAGTAGTCTCAACAAGTTGTATGAAATCCTTTAGCAAGTTGCTTGCTTAGTTGTAAGTCAAAGTCCTCTAACAAGGCACACTTCTAACAGGGTGTTGAAATCCTCTAACAAGGTGAGACCTAAGAATCTTTGTAATACTTTAACAGCGCAGACCTTTCATAGGGTAGATCATGTTTCATGATCAAAACATTGTAACCTTCATTGGATACACTTCATTGTTGTACTAGTGAAGATTTTTGGGTGGCATCCCCACCCCAATTTCACCTTCTCACTTGGAGGGTTTATGGGTAATCATATCTAGTGTTGTGTGTGTGAATGCTTACATGTTTAAATAATTTAGATAATATATTTTACATGTTATTTTATTTTATTCATTAAATGCATGAGATGGATATGTGGTGAAAGTTTTATTATTCCAAGTTTAAACTACTGATTCACCACCCCCCTCAGAATTTTACCTTTCCTATTATAATTCCAACAAGTGGTATCGAAGCCTTGTTCTCTAAAAGAGAAGCTTCACAGCATTGAGGAAAGATCTTGAAATGGAAATCTATAAGTTGGAAAATACTACTAAGAACTAGGAGATTGAAATACATTTCATACTACATCAACTGAATGAAGAAAGAGAGGAACTAAATAAATCCTTGAAGAGAAGGAAAGAAATTTCTATTGCGGAGAATGACACACAATATAGAGAGATTGACACTACCAAGCTATTTGTAGATGGAAAATCTAATGAATTTGATGTAGCAATTGTAGATCTAATGGAAAAGAATAGAGTCCAAGCTGAGGAAATCAGAAATCTCAAATTAGAGCAAGAATCACAAGCCATACTGCTCTGTGAAGTGGTTGAACAAAAGAAAAAAGCTATGGAAGACAAAGCCATGATTGAAGAAGACACAAGAATTTTGGCCAACAAACTAGAAGAGAAGTCATCAGAGCTAAAAAAGATTTCTAACATGCAATTGGAAACTCTAAGTCAAATGATGAATGCCAAATATGAACTAAATATCAAGGACATTGAGATAACTACATTGAAGTTGCAAAATGAACAATTGTAGAGTGACCTAAAGAGAGAAGGAATTTGCTAAAAGTTTCAACAAACCAAACGAAGCCATCAAATACTTTGAGAAATTATTGAGATCCCCTAGATCCAATAATGACACATCAAGACTGGGATATACAAGTACTGAAGAAGGAAAATCATCCAAAAGTGCAGAAGAAAGGAACACCAAAGGTAATGACTCTAAACCTACTTTTCATAATTGTGGTAAGAAAGGATAGAATGCTAATGTGTGCAGGCACAAGATTGTAAATCAAAATGTCAAGCCAAAGAAGATGATTCACTACCATATGTGCAACAAGCAAGGTCATCAGGCACATGAATGTAGAACTACGACCATGCATACACAAAGATTTGAAATATATTGCTACAATTGTTAGAAGTATGGACATAGAGCTGTCGAATGCATATCCAAACCCATGTGGTCATCAAACAAGAAAGAAAAGGTAAGGAACAATGGTAACTCTTATAACTAGGATTATAATAAAAGATATATTTTTCATTACGATCAAGAATATGGACATGTTCTTGAAAATTGTATCAAGAAACACTTCAAAAGAAATTATGAAAGGTGGTTGAGCCAAACTACATGTTTTAGTTGTTTGAAGACTGGTTACATCAGTAAATATTGTCCACCTAGGTCAAAGGCATCAAGTTGTGAGTTTGATAAAGGTAAAGGCAAGGCAAATGTTGAACACATTACAGATGAGATGAGTAAGATATAGAAAAAGAAAGTTGATTGCAACACATCAAATGGAGAAGGGTCCACTTCACCCAATGGGTCAGGTGATCACACATCATCAAACTAGGAAATCAAGAGGTATGTGGGATTGATGTTTAAAGGCTATATCATACATCAGTTTCAAAATAAAATATTACTGAAAAGGCTACATTAGCATGAATAAAGATGCAAGATATTGTTAGAAATTTGAGATAAATCCTTAAGTTTTTCATGTTGTTTTTTAGCATGAAAAGTTTCATATATATGTCGAGTAGAATGCTAGAAGATGTTGAGCTAGCAAGTCTAGCTAATTGATGTCAAACTTGTAATGGTTGCCAAGTGATTTAAATGTCAATGGATACCAAGTGAGCTTAAAATTGGTTGATGTCGAGCTTACAACTATGTAAGCACTTAGCATTAAATGCAAGCGTTTTAAAGGGTATTTGATCAATTTTAGCTCATTCTTCATCATTTCAAATTCAAGAAAGAGCGAGCAAAGTAGAAGGTGATATGTAAATCCATTGAAAGAATTTGCAAAAGATTCTAGCAAAAATCTCATGCTAGTTCATCATATTTACTAAAGTAGTTATCAAAAGCCAAGCTACATAGTTTTAATTTTCATAAACCCTAGTTTGACACAATGGCATCGAGTTCAAAAAATGTTGAAGGGAAGGAAGTTTTAAATATTCAGTTAGTGAGTAATGAAGTTAAATAGCTTGTGTATAAAGCCATTCCTAACATCGCATATCAATAAGACCCTTCTAGTGCATTATCAATGATCTCGCAAAATGTAATAATGGTACAGGATGTGAGGAAATTTTACAACTACAAGATAGGAAGCATTTCTTACATGGAAATCAAAGGTGCATACAATAGGTTATATGAAAATGGTGTTTTGAAAGAAGAGTACAAAATTGTTGAGAGAAAGGGTTTAACACAAGCCCTAGATTCTCCAAATGTGTTTAAGATAGAGTGGATATGAAAAATGCTAAGCTGAATTCATGATGGTTCCTTATGGATGGAGAGTGAACCTATCAAAATAACCAAAAGAATAATTCATAGGGTTACTGGCTACCCAACCCTAGATCAGCCTAAGATGCTAAGAAGTGATTCCAAGGAAGTGATTGAGAAGAACACTAGAGTTGGTTAGAATAAAAGAAGTATGACAATAGATGCAATCACTGATCCTCTTATTAACTTTTCTATAAGGGTCATATCACATAAGTTCTATCAATATAAAATATTGAATAGTATACCATGTATAGCTATGGATGTTGGATATAAGATTGTCAAGAAAGATCATACATATGATCTAGAAGAACTGCAATTATAACAACTAATGGAGAACCTTGGAGCAATCAGGAAAACCAAGAGTGCACAATGCAAATTTGGCTCTATATTGATTTGTATATTCTTTTATATACAAAAAACATTCCCCTCATTTGGTACTATTGGATGGAAGACCAACAGATCAGTTACAGTACATATTGTGTTAGAGTAAATAATTAATTTATTAATTATTTATTCTATTTACTTAAGCTTACTTAGGTAAATGCATTCATTAATTAGTTGTAGCCTAAGAGTTTGTTATAAGTTGTTGACAATATGGGAGTTTTTTCTCTCCTAAGTCATACTTATCCTCTCAAATTGTTCAAGGACTTTCCACCTCATGTGGATGTATGCTTAGTTGTCACACTTATCTCCTAGCATCTTCTAGCTTCTTCTAGGAGATTCCTGGAGCTCTTTATATTCGGGCTCCCTCATTGTATTTTCACAAGACATTCAACATATTGTAAATACATATTTTCTTGTGTTTGCATATCTTTCTCTCTCATGTCCATTTAGGATTTTTCCCTTGCTCCATGCTCTTCCTTCCTTGGCTTCCCTTTGATAGGTTTTTGCATGCAAGTGATCTTGGGCATCTTTAGAGTTGAATTTTATTTTTGAGTTGAAGTTTGAAGTTCAATTTTTGACTCTGGCATGCATATCTTTTGTGTCCCATGTCAATTTTTTGAAAATGTTATATTTTTGGAAAGTTGGTTTTGTCACCTTTTCATAAATGTAGTCCTTTTTCTTAGATTTTGGCCCATGCTCTTTCTATCATATTTTTGGCATTTTTTCTATATGGTGGA